>WOFM01001346.1:0-370328 GCA_011428145.1 Ericerus pela
GAAGAGTCTCTTGTTGAAAATGGAGGAGTTGGTGGATGAGGCCAACTTGTTTCCTCCAGGTCTACTACTTATTCCCTTACATTAATTTTATTTAGGAAGGAGGGGTATTAAATTCCTACTTTTATGGCAAACCTCTTCTTCGACATCCTAGGTGTCTAGATTTGCGAGTATATTTGTCTTACAAGCGAGTAACTTGATAGAGCATCACACCAGATTTTTGTTTAAGCGCAACACTCCTCTAGACACCCATGACGTAGCAAAAAAATTACATTAGGGTCATCACTGTAGACCTTGTTGTGAAGAAGTATTCTCAACAAGAAGGTAAAACAGCTATTTGCATGTTCTCCCACTTCTTATGTATGGGGAAGTCAAAATGTGGGTGAACATTGACAATTTTGTCGCCAGTTTTATGAGTTTATATAGTAGATTTTGGTACACATACATAGACACACATACATACATATATATATATGATATTGCATCATCTAATTATGTCTTTTCTTATTAGTCACTGATAAGAAATGATGTAAGATGTTTGCTACCATTCTGTGACATCACCGAAATCTTTATCTGTTAATCAGTCACAATATAAACATCGTATCTTACCTGTATGTACATACTGGTAGGAATATACAAATGTAAAAGTGTGTACTAAATTCATTTACCATCAGAGACAAATAATAAGCCACCCTTTTGGCGGTAATTGTTGTCAAGGGGTACGAGCCCTATAGCTCATACGCGTTGATAATTCCCACAGTATCTAAAAGATTTTGATGTCTTGTTATCCAAATCTATATTAGTGAATTACTTTTTACTAATTGTCATTTGATCAAAAGTAAGTAACACTTTGCTGAAAAAACAATATTGTAGAATTTATTCTTCAAGTGGAGTGAATTTAGAAGCTTTATCTTTGAACCTAAGCATTTAAGGTTTAATAAAAATTTGGTCAAAATTAATAAATTCTTGATTTACATTGAACATGAGTTTTATTCGCACAATAAGTAGGTATACAAATTCCTCGTAAAATATAAACCCAAGTGGACAAATAATCGCATGCTGTTATAAATTTCAAATCACAGGTACCTAGTCTATTTAACATGTTTCAAAAAAAATAATACCAGTTCAAACTAGAAATAAGTTACAATTTGCTAAAGTAGTCAAATTTTATGGTGTTAAAATTTCACATATTTAAAAATTTTTTTTTTTAGTTGTCCTGTTCCATTTTCAGAAAATTAAAAAAGAAAGTCTCGAGTACTCCCCACCAATTCTTAATAATCTTCCATAGAGTGAATAACGTTTTCTTATATTTTCATTTCCCTTTCTGTGGATTTTTTCAGCTTTTTATGTTTTGAGCCTCAGTAATTTTTTACTTTTTCTGTTAGAGAAGAACTACGTGCATTTTCACAAATTTGTTACGTCTATCTCTGTAGACGAAAGAGAGATTTTATTAATTTCCTTTCGAAGAATTACACAGTTGAGGTTCTGTATTGGACATAAATCAATTCATCTCGTTGATGATCGCTTCTTCAATCTATTTTTGTTTTTCAGATATTAGTGGCAAATCAGTTACCAAAATGACATCGACGTTATCGTATGACGCTCGCGCTATTAGTGAATCAGCTGCCGCAGACTTTTTAGAAACAGTACAAATCTTATTACAAAATCCAGCTAATTTGTTGTTGGGTTTACCACCGAGGAAACAGCGTGCTGCTGCTGCTCAATAGTATCTTATTGCACATTGGCCACCTTTGTGGAAGCATTTATGTCGAACAAGTTGTGATGTACTGTCGAAATTAATCGATTCATATTTATTTGTTAATTGTTATACTGTTACACTCCGTGTAAATGATTACCTTGTTTTTTGTTTGTATTACTGTCACTTAACTTGTTCTAGTCTTCAGGAAGTATGAATTTTAAGTGTAAAATTACTGTTGTATTATGCTGAAATTTTGATGGAAACATTTTTTTTTAGGGTTGGATATATTTTTGATGTGTAAACATCTTAGCACTCAGTATCTACAGTAGAGGCTAAATGAGAATTACAATCATCAGATTTGCAAAAAGCTGGGTTTACACCAAAAGAGCATTTGCTATTTGTTCAATCTTTTCCTATATTCACAAGGTTACAGGATATTTGTGGCTGTTCACTTGGGTAGTGAATTACATTTGTTCTTATTGGTTTCTTTGAAGGGTGTTTATATCAAACAAGCAAAAAAAATGTTCATGGTTTGCTTGCTCCTTTGGTGTAAATGCAGCCTAACTGTAACTCTCATTTGTGTTGTGTTATATGATGTGTAGGTGTGAGGTTGTATGTTTAAGCAATGTGTTGCACATTCACACAACCACACTATTTTATGTTAACACATCAATCCTTCATGAGTATACTGCCACAGAACTCTCACCTTTTTTGTTTTTGATGTGTAAACATCTAAGCACTTGGTGTCTATGGTAGGAGCTACATAAAAATTACAGGTGTCAGATTTGTGTGACTGTAACTCTTACAATTGTAACTCTCATTTGTGTGTATTACATGATATGTGGATATGTGGTTGTGTGTGTGCATAAAGTGTTACATACACACACACCCACACTATTATTATGTTTACACATCAACCCTTCATGAGTAAACTCTTTGCCAAACTCATGCCTTTTTTTAAATAATATTTTTCATTGGGCATTTACCCAGAATAAGGGGTGGCTGATTGAAAATAACTGATTTTTCAAATCTTTTATTCCATTCAATGTAAATAATTCTGGGTATCTGTATAGAATTTTTGAAAAAAAATTTGACACGAAGAATAAGTAATTAACTTTCATGAACAAGTGTCCATGATCAGACTAAGAGGATTTCAGAAAAAGTATACAATACGCTTCACGATATGAGAGTAATAAAACTTCCCCCTCTTTGGCACATTTTTTTTTTCTAATGTAATATACAATTTAGCTAATCCACTCCCAAAGATACAATGTGAAAATAAAACAAAACAATATTAATTAGAAAAGAAAATTACAAAAAAAAATTATCAAACAAAGGTAGCTAGAGTAGCAGTCCATGCTTCATGACAAGGAGCTACCAAGAAGCTTAAACTTCGCTGTACAGAACACAACTGTAAAAACACCTATGAAAACCTATAATAACACAAATAAAAATATATTCTTTGTCACCTTCTCTTGTAGGAGAGGACAGGAAATACATTCCAAAAAGAAGGGAAAATACATGTATTAAAAACAACTTGTACTTGCCAGCAAACAGTGAAGAAACAGTTATATCTGAGTCATGCACCAGACTAACTTTCTCTCTTTATGACAGACCACTCTATACCACCATAACTTTAATCCAAATTTTACTCAGAAATTTTAAATGTTTTAGTCGATAATTTTGACCTTTCTCCTGCCTTCAAAAATTCCTTGGGTACGCCATTAAGTTTAATGGGTAAGTACCTACCTGACTAACACATTTTACATTTTTATAAATGCTGTATAAAATAAAATTACATCATTAGGTACAATAATTACTTTTTTTGCAATACCTGTTGATAAATTACATTGTGGTATGCCAAATTGGTTTTCATCTGTTGCATAAAACTTGGTTTTTATTGACTCCTTCGAGTTTTTAATCAATCACTTACCTGAATTGATTCACAAAGTACATAATGGGATACCATACACATGATATCTGAAGATGAAAACATTGAGGATGTAGATAGAATGATGATGAGATTGAAGTATTGTTGAAATAAAATGATTAAAATAGAAAACAAATGGAAATTTCAAATACCAAATTAATAATATCCCACAGTGAGAAATTCCAAAATTCACTGTGGGGGAGAAAAACTGGAAGGGAGAGACCCAGGGTTTGTTCTCATTGAACTCGTGTAATATTACATTTTTGAAAAGGTTTACCAAAATATCGAAAATTTACCCAAAATCATTTTAAGTTTTACCCCTTTTCTCTAAATTCCCCCTAGAAAATCAACCCATTACGTTTTCACCATTTTTCTACTCAATATGACTGCCTTAGCTGGACATTAGTAAAAACAAATAATAAGTCAAAAAACAAAATACCAGTTATACTCAACAAAATAATACATACCAATTTTTTAGTATATGATCATGTTTTTAATTAAACAAAAACGAGATTATTTGAAACAAAAATGAAACATTTTACAAAACAAGGTGAAATTGTCAACAAAATTTTATATAAGTAGAAAACTTTATAAGGTCAAGGAAAGTTATTAAGATATAACAAAATTTGTAGGACTTGCATAAGCGAAGGTTCCAAATGGAGTGATTTCTTCTAATCTCAGAAAGCTAGAGCTAACTCGAAAATTTGTGAGAGAAGGAGAAATCATTTTATCTAGTTTCATTTCTTATAGTAGTCGAACAAAAGACCAAACTATGAACAGAAATGAAAGAAGATATGGGGAAAAAATGTCAGATAATTAATTCTATTCATCAAAAGAAGAATGTAACAAATTATCTCGTTTTGAAAATTCAATGGATATCTCAAAATTTTTATACGTACCGTGACAATGTATAAAGTAAGCGATTTCAGAATCCATTTAGGACCAATATCTAAAGTAGGACTTCATACATCAGTCTTTACTTTTCACCAACTGCATATGGAGGAGGTTATATGTTTATTATGTCTTTTTTCTGAAACTAACAAAATTTTGTTTGCTTAGAGCAAGTGCCTTACTTTATAGTTTTAATGAAAGTAGGCTCAAAGTGTTCCTGACCATCTGGAGAATGTCCTAGGCTATTCATATTTGAAAACTAAAAAATTAGAAGGGTGTAATTGAAAAAAATTAGAATTGAAAGATTGAAAAAATTTTTGTTATGAATATGTGCGTTGCCACCAATGAAAGCTACTCATTCAGATTAAGGCAGTCTATTTTTTTTTTTTTTTAGTAAAATTTATTATTCTTTTCTTTGGGGATTCAAATCTCTGTCACATACATTACGAAGCTAGCACCATAACCACTATGCAACGACGATTGTTTGAAAGTGAGGTGATATTTTGAACTTGTATGTTTGCCAATTGCTAAAATATTTATTTATTTAAAATTTTTGTTTTTTTAGGGGGATAGGGTGTTGCAAAAAATAGTGTGTGACACACGTGTATACAGTAGGTAATTGATACTTTTGTGATTTTTATCAATCGTCTTCGGCTCATGCTGAAAAAATCACACCTTCTTTATACTGGGGTATCACAAAACTATATTTACTGCAATTTTACTCATTAGGTACTTCTAGAATAGAAACATTCCATTGATATACATATGAACAGTGTTACCATCAATAATTCATCACCTTCAAAGTCAAGTGTACTCTTACCCTATACTGAGTTATTAGCCTCCTTTCGTGCTGCAATATTTAAAATTTTAATTTTATGTCTACTTGTTTTGAAAAAAAAATAAAAAATAAAAAAAGGAATAATTTTTTATGAAATTAATTTTCTATGGAATACTTATGCCTATACGGTACCTATATTTTGTAAAGTTTTTTTTTTCATATGACCACCTGCGGTTAATATTTTCGATAAAAATTTCAAATTAAACATAAGTAAATCAGTTGTTGTTGTTTTGTTCACTCATCGTAGTTTCAAAATAATATTCTAAACATTCAGCTGAGCATTCATTGTAATATCATTTGTCAAATTATACGTCTGATCGTCTAAATATTTCACAGATCTGTAGAATTCGGACAGGTTAGATATATACTATAAATGAAATTCCTAGAAGCTACGAACAAGGTTCCTGGGACCTGAAATTCAGTGGGGGATAGCCATATGACCCACTACTTTTTATTTATCTCATCTAATTATAAACAAATACTTTAGGTTTATCTCATCTTATAAGAGACAGATCACTGAATAATTAAAGTCTAGTCTGCTTCATTGTATTAAAACCACATAAAATTCTGGAGCACGGATCGAATTTCTGGCGCAGCCATATAAATATATTAACCTTTGTTGAAACATCGTGTGTTTAAAAATCCTATTTGCACCAGCAATTTTTACACATCTTTGAATAAAATTTACCAATTTTTATTCATAATTTTGATCTCAACAAATTCAAAATTTCCCATAAATGTATATATTTTTCATTAATTTCGTATATTTTTTAAAGAAGATTTTCATTTTAGATCACTAGACATTGATTCAGTAGACACTACAAGAGCAGAGTAATCCAAGTCTAGTTCAGCAAAGATGAACCAAGAAAATTCTAGAGATGTACAATGGTTATCAGCTTCTGGAATGCGGATATGATTTCTGGCGCAAGTATACAAATTTATTAATCTTTGTTAAAACAGAATTTGTTTAAAAATCCCTATTTTAACCAACAATTACCATCTATTTTGAATAAAAAATTACCTATTTTTTATCAATATTTAACTTATAATCGGATTAAAAATTTCATAAAAAGATGTATACATACATACTTTTACATAAATTTTGGTGTGGAAATTCATATAACCAGAGAAGATTTAACTTCTAAACACAGTCAGAAATTCCAGCCATCATCTAGAACTGGAATACAAGACCATAAGATTTATGAACACGCACACGATAAGAATTACGAAACTTTCTGTATAAAAAATCATGGCTGGAATTTCCGCCAATGTTTAAATGATTTCTAAAGGTTTTATCTTGAACTGAAATATAGGCATACTATAAACTTTTGGTTTCAATCCCAAATGAAAATCGTGTCTATGCTGTGGGTGTATGGATGGTGGAGTAAGCTAAGCCTCCTACCGCATCAAAAAAGTTGTGAAAAAAGGCCGAAAAGAGGCGAAATGTCGAAACCAAAGAAAAATACAATCAAGTATTTGTAGGCGATATGCAATAATACACAAAATTCCTTTGCTCAAGTGAAAAAAAAATCGTTGCTATGCCAATGTCCTCTCGACTTATTATCTTCTAATGCTGTATAAGTGCATTTTGCAGTGCATCTCTTTTTACTTTAGCTGACTCATGAAATTTTTACCTTATTTGAAAATCTACATTCTAGATATTTTGGTTTTTCCATTTCAAAAATCTGAAAATTTAAATTTTCAGTAACAAAAACACGAATCACGTATGATAAAAAATATTTTAAGCCATAAGCTTAAGCCAATCACCAAATAAGCTATAAGCAGAAGCAAAATTTTCAAGGTTGTAAGCAAAAACCATAAGTTTAAGCTTTACTGAATATCTTATCATCCCTAATTACCATAGAATAAATTGTAATAAAATAAAATTTTGAGATTTTGTACATCGATATATGTGGAAATGAAACTTTGAAAATTTAATCATGTCTATTTCAGATATCTATTCCATCATAATTTTCCATATGGTATTCTTTCGAATATCGTATTACCGAATTACGGCAAAACTATTAATATTCATGTTGTGAATATTAGCTGTTGCTTCACTTTAAAGAAATGGAACTCCAAAAATATGATGACCCTCTACCGATAAAATATTTGCTAAAATATTATTGACTTAACTGGTTTTAGCAGCATTTGGAGGTAAAATACAAAAAAATCAGCTATACCGTTGAGAATTATACGTCTGAAATGGCAAGTTGTCATGCCAGAAATTGAAAAAATAGGCTGTTGCTCTTTTTTTTTTTCAACTGTAACAGCCATTTTTTGGAATAAATTTACCCTTGTCAGACAGCACTGCTGAAAAAATAAAAATTTGTTACAGCCTTTACACACTCCTTTCAAGGATTTCATTCTTTTTTTACCTGAAAAAAAAAAAAAGAAAAAAAAAGAGTCGTTTTTTTCACCCAGACGTGCCCATTTTAGGGTTTTTGCACAAAGTGCTAAAAAACCCTATTAAAATCATCATTATTTTTCTTCTTCTTTTTCTTGTTGTTCATTTTCTTTTGTCTTTTTCTTCAGCAAGTTCTGTTTTGTTTTTTAAGTAGGAAAATAAAATAATTTTTCCGTTGTAATCGATTTATCAACTAATCATTTCTCTTGATAATGTAATCCAATCAATCAGGTATCTACAATTTTTTTGTCAAGTAATATAACCAAAAATCAGCTGTATACCATCTCACTTTTTAACAATACAGCAGGTCTATACTCTGCGAATCTGTGGTATTATTTTTCTAAATCATTTGTACATGAAAAATGAAAAAAAAAGAAGAAAGAAAAGCAGAAATAAATAAATTTTTATTTCAAGAAAATCATAATATAAGAAAAAAATGAAAACAGACAATTAATAAAAACTTAACACTTAACAGTTACATAGTTTGTATTTTTGGTCAACGAACTGATCGTGTTTTAAGAATAAATGCCTGGCTGATT
The DNA here is from genome assembly GCA_011428145.1 of Ericerus pela. Taxonomy (NCBI): domain Eukaryota; kingdom Metazoa; phylum Arthropoda; class Insecta; order Hemiptera; family Coccidae; genus Ericerus; species Ericerus pela. The sequence continues at coordinate 8,302 of WOFM01001346.1, forward strand.
TTCAGAGCTAAATGGTCTGATCATTAATCTCAACTTTTTATGGGTTCCTATCAAATGATATCATTTCAAAAATGTGACAAAATGTTCAGTAGTACACATGTGGTATGTGTGTCCCCAGGATTTGATTTTGAAGAGAAAAAGTAGCACTGAGTTAAACCGAAACTTAATTTTCTTAATTTGTAAAACATCGAAAGAAACTAGAAGTCTAGGATCCAGTATGAATACATTTTTCAGAAAACTTGTAATGAATGTATCTATTATTTTGAAATATGAACCTGTAAAATCAACTAATGAAAATTTAGATTTATTTTTACAGAAGTTAAAGATTAATTTTGAACGCGATAATAGCGAAGGTGAAGCAAAGAGATATTTTAATCATACCTTAATCCATAAAACTTTCCTAGCTTTGAGATGCAAACCAAACAAATAGATTTTATTCTTCGTAATTGTTTACTATCTTGTAGTTCCTATTCTATGATTAATAAATAAAAATGTAAAGAAAATTAATTTAATTTTTCATCGACTAACTTTGCCTTTATATTTTCATTAATTAGTCACATAACTCGGGTGTATTAAACAGATTAAATTAATTGTATTAGCAAAGTTAGCAACCAGCGAAATATTTATTTTTTCCTACGTTTTCTCGGCAAATCATATTCATATTTTTTATGTGAAATTTTGGAGAAAATTTGCGGAATGTTGAAAAAGTAATGTTATGTTATGGACAATAGTCAATATTACACAGTGAAGTTTTGAAGATAATGTTTGACAAATGTTCAGTTTTAAGAGAAATCATTGCACCAGAATACCAAAATAAATAAAACTGGAAGTTTTTCAAGTTATTCCAGTTCTAAGAAAGTACGTTACCTGCTGATAAATTATCCATGAAATAATTTTTTTCAATAATGATTTTGTCACTATTCTACCACCCCAACTTTCAGATACAGATGGAATGTAAAAACACAGTTCTAAAACAATTTATTACGCTGAAATTAATCCCACCTACTGTGCATAAGTGCATAAGAGATTATGAAGTACCTACTTACACAACTTCTTTAATTTCCTACTTTTTCGAGTACCTAAGTATCTATATTGGTTCATTAGCTTTAGTCTATTTAGCTAGCTATAATATGGAACTGCTAAATGTGTAGCCATCTGAACTTTGCGCACTGGTTGCATGAGGGCACCGTGAACAGCGATGCTGATGTCGGCACCCGAGTATACCTAACTAAAAATAAATAAATAAAAAATAAATTGTCGTTATCATTATTATTGTTTTTATTACTAGGTATTACCATTAATAAATTATAAAACGAAAACAGGGAAAACCTCATGACAATATCTGCGTCCCAACGCCGGTCATTAATTACACGCGCAAAACTGCAACGTATACGAGTATCACCTTTCTGTTTTCGTAGCCAATGCTTTCAAATCGTCTTCGTTTAGTTGGTGGTGTGTGTTGCCAAGATGTAATTTGATGATAATTATGCCAGCGTGTTCTTCGGGCAAATCGACGTAGGTAAATACGTTTTTCAAGATGTCGACGAATGGCTGCGTCCAACATTCACGGAATATTAGTCGCACCTGACGACCTGACATTAATATTGTCTCGTTATCGGTGCCGACGCTAATACCATTTAAATGATAAATAAAAGGATGTACCGTAGAATTCAGTCGATCAGCGTCCACAACAATGACGCTATCTCGAGCAACTTGGCCAAGCTCACAAAACGGGACAAAAGATATGAACTAACCATTTCAATGTGAGTAGTAATTACACAGCCAGTAGCCACTATTGACAATTTTCTTTACTACTTGCCCACACATCGATAAATTGCGCAATTCTTGAGAGCTCTTCGATTGTGCCAAGTCTGTTGAGCGCTCGTTATTTATAACCAACAACAGACGAACAAACCGGTAACCTGCAAATGACAATTAATTACATACAATTTCGAACCTATTTCTCATTCGTTTCAGAGCAGGAGCACTACGCTAACCTTTATGAGAGAAACATTGCAGTAAAAACGACCAAACTCGGCCTACTGTCCATTGGAAAAGCATCGATTACATTTGGATATGCGTGCAGCGCGACGGAGGCGAAATTACTTGCCACCCACAATAAATGTGCTCGTGAATTCGGGCAATGAGTCCACCTTGCATTTGAACCAAGAAATAAGAATCCTGTTTTTATTCGCCTCGTTGATTCGGATTTGTTATCCAATTGCGACGAGCACTACGAATCGATTTCATCGACGAATATTATTTTCGGTTCATGTTGTCGCCCAGACTAATTCGAACAAATTTGTGGCCGATGTGGCCAATTTTTTCGAAATTCCGACTCTCCGAGCCACTTACAGACAAAGATCTGACGAAGATATCGAGAAGAATGTCGAATTGTTGGCCTCGATGACCACAGCTCTTACTAAATACGATTTTGCAGTACCGGGTGGCCGTAAAATGTGAAATACGTTCTTCATACAGAGACGATGGCAACTCAAGACGAATCACGACGACGATTAACGCAATATTAAGTAGGCATCCCAAAAGGCAATTTACCTTTCCTGACAGTTCGTTTTCCCGTGAACAAGGTAGGAAACTTAAATCGGTACAATTATGGCTTCTTTCAGAGCTTTTTTGGTAGATGGTAGCTTCTCAACTGACTGTGTCGGACCATTTCACATCTAGTTTTTCCATCACAATTGCTTCTTCCAAACGCAATTGTAATTTTTTCTTTTTCAGGTCTTTGCCATCGCCATTGCTGTCGTCATTATTTTTTTCACCACTCCTGCAGCCACCACCGACAAATTTTTGGCGATCAAAAAAGTGAGGGAAGCTAATGTCACTTCGGTGTCGTTATTTTTAGAAAATAAAATATGGCTAATATACATATAGTCGAAGATTCGCTAGTCTACTTTTTTTAAACATTCTTTTTAAAGAGAATGTTATGCAAGTTTTTGTACACGAATGTATAACTAATTGCATATCAACTGTGATTGTTAAAAATCGGTGTTGTTAATAATTTGTTGCAGCTGTTTCCACCTTTACAATTGCACCTGTGTAAAAAAAGTTGCATAACCATCTTTGAAAAGGCGTATTTTTATTCGTTTCATAATTATATTTTCAGCTAAAATAATTGGAGCGTTTCAGCAGAAATCCTATAAAGCAGGAAATATGTTTTTTCTTCAAATTTATTTTAGAACACTGAGTTTTGTTCAAATAAGTCTGTAAAAATGTATTAGTACAGAGAGGGAAAGAGGAAGTTTCATTATTTCATTTTCAATAATAAATTATTAATTCTTGGCAAAGTAGTGGCAGTTAGATAGTTTATAGATATTATTTTGAATTACCAATTTTTCAAATGCGGTATTTGATTACTTTTGAGTCATTGTTTCATTATTTAGAGCTAAGTGTTTTATGATAAAATATTTTGATTCCAGGTACTTGCACCGGACTAATAGGGGAGTAGCAACAACTGAAGATAAATTATTATGTACTTAATTGTACATTGCAGTGAAACTAGGTACGAAAAAAAAATTGTTTCTCTGTAGACTTCTAGATTTTCTTCGCTTCGAGGAATTATTCAATTTGACGAAGTCGTCTTTTATTTTTTCAACTCTTAAAGTATCTATTTTCAAAAAGTAGGTTATTTTGACAAGAGTGTGAATTTTTCCACTCGAGTATTAACCACTTACTTTGCACGCGGGTCACACACTATTTTTTGCAACAGCCTCCCCCCCCCCAAAAAAAGGCCCAGTTTCAGTAGGCCCACAACTGCAATATTTAATGTGTCAACATTTTTATTTTCTGCTCGACAGTGAGTGCTAATTTGATTAACCAGGGTAAATTCATTGAATAATCAAATTAATTTATATTTTTTGGATTCATGATTTCAACCAACTACATAAAATCGCATATTTTGAACAAAAATTATAATACAATGATTTCAAAAAAATAATTTTATTATTTGAATAATATGAATGAACTGAAATACTAATTCATGGGCTCATAGCATTCTTTAATTAAACTGTTTTTTGTTTTCAAATAAATAAAAATCTTATCATCTCAGTAACAATCGATATTTACTCATTTCCATTTCATATGGACAATTAAGTGAAGGACGTTTTGAAAATGTTAATGCATTTTTCAATGGATTTACCAAATTTGATGTTTGTATTAATGCAACATCGATATTGATGAAGCAATCGAACATTGATGTATAATGTAAAAACAATAAAATGGGAATAATGGAATATCCGTATTTCTGAAAAATTTTTATTTTAAAAAAGGACTATCGATTTTGTTTTAAAACCCGTGGAATAAAAGGAAAAATGTTATCACATTAAAAAAAAATAGATAATAGAAAAAAAAAGTAAAAAGTCATTTTTATAATTAAAAATTTTACTTTTTTTAAACATAAAATCTCCGCACTCCTCAACTCCAGAAAAAATTATGATAAAAAACTTTTTAGAACTATTTAATTAAATTAATGTTGGATAGGTACCTAGGAATAGACAAAAAACTGCGGAAGTAGTTGAGCCATGTGAGAAAGTCAACTTGAAAATGCGCATTTGCCTAACAATATTTTTTGGGTCATATTGAAATTTGCTACTTTTTGTTCAGTCAGGGAAAATTAAATAACGTATTTTTTGGTTGAGTGTTGCAGAATAGCATATTACCTTCCAAGGCCTGAAAGTGAGTTATTGCCAGATAAGTACAAACTTGCGAGGTGAGGTAAGTAAACGTACGAGTCCTGCAATCTCACTTTCAGTTATTGTAAAGTAAGATACCTTTCATTCCGAATGCGAGAAAAAAATATTATAATCTTCGAGGATATATATATGATGGAGATGACATGGAACAGTTTTAACATGGGGTTGAGTGTCCAGAGTATAGATACCACGTGCTGGTGTTCGAAGTACTCCAGACTGTACACCCTAACCAATCAGAATCAAAAATCAGTGTAAAAGTGAGGTATTTTGTACGCCAGTGTTTATAAACAAATGTACGTTGCGAGATTTTTCTCCAATCAGGTATTTAGTTGGAAGTATACATGTTTGTAGAAGCGCTTTTTATAGGTAGGACACCAAAACTGCCCATGTGTTATCTCCATCATATATATATATATATATATATATATATATATATCCTCAAAGATTATATTAGATCAAACAATATTGAAATATAATGTTATCAGTCAGAGCAGCCTGAAAAATAAACCAGCAGGCTCAGCAGACTGAAAAGTAAAGTTGATCAGTGTTTACAAATACAGTTTTGCAAATAATGATTTTTGACCTAAAAATCAGTGTAAAAAAATGGTGTTTTCAAAACGTGAGGAATGAAAAAGTTATTTTAGGATAGGATCGTTAAAATACACGTGAATAAATAAATAAATAATAACAACATAATTTTTTTCCCAGCTTTTATTTTTGAAAACTTTAAATTTTGGTAACGTACAGGTATATGGTTAATAAGTACTCATAAATTAGGTATATTTGATTGTAGTATAGGTGGCTTGGAAAAATTGACCATCGTAGGATAATATTGAACAAATAATGTTTTAACAGAAGAAAATTTGATTGCAACATTTTTTGTTGTCAGCTGTATAATGCCTGCAATATGGTTAGTAGACAATATTCGAAGCGTCCGTTAATCATGCAAAAACAGAAACCTTCAGTAAACAGCCAAATTGTACGCATATTGCGAATGTCTGATGCCGAAAGAGTGCGACTCGGCATACTCCAGCTGAACCTGTGGAAAAATATTAAATTCAGAAATGTTAATTAAAGTACGGTGCCCAATACCTAATGAATGACAAAAAATTATATGGAACAAATGAATTTATGCTGCTTCTACAGTTAGGTGCAGTTCATTTTTGTGTACCTACTTAAAGGTTTTCAACTCAAGTCACGAAAATCTAATTACCTAAAACTCTAAAAAAAAGAATAATATTCAAATATTTTGTTATACTTTAATAGTCGATATCAGAGTACTTGGTAAAATTTTGTTGTCAAATAACTACATTTTACAAAGCTTTTTTTATCTTTTTTTCTTTTTTCATTAAAAGATACCTGCGCAGGGTGTTTGCGGAGTGGATATTGAAACTCAGCAGTGTTGGTAGAGTAGGTTAAATATATACGTGTTGTAATAGTTGTATATCCAGCTTTAGCTTTCAAAAAAGTTGACTTGAAGAAGAACAAGTCGAATTTTACAGAAAATTTAGTATTTTCTGCACTTCTAACTGAAATTTCCAAAGAACTAATTGAAATGGAGACAAAAAGTACTAAGCCTTTATGAAAGAAACATTTTTTACAACACTTTTCTCACATAAATATTAATGTCTTTACTCGACTTTTTTTCAGTAACATATGGGAATGACGCATTAGAACAACTCTTTTAAGACAAATTTGAAAACAAAGCCGCAGCTGGGTATGCAACTACTTCGACACTTATGTACTCAACCTACTCTACAGCCACCAGGAGTTATGATGTCCACTCTGTCAACAGCATGTATATATATTTTGATTTACGTAATGCGTTCAATCCTTGCGATTTAGCTAAGGCATTAATAAGTGCGAATGGATACTATTATTAATGCAAGGATGACTGGTAAAACTGGTTAAAAATGTCTGAAAAATCCAACTTTTGAATTTTATTGTTACATTAGTTTTAAAACTGAAACCACCATCGATAGTTGTGTCGATGTTTCAAAATTTTTCGAACATTTTTAATTAATTTAATTAAAAACAAAATAATCGATCTGATCAATAATCGACTGTTGAAAAATTAAAAATCGATTTATCGATCTTATATTTTGTAAATCTAAGAAATGTTGAAGACAACTAAAAACCAAAATCTGAAAATTGAAAACTTGATCAGTATTCTCTTTTTCTATTTTTCTTTCTGTCTCTTTTCCCTTAGAAAAATTAAAATTAAATTTTAAATCCGCAAAATTACATATTTTTCTATTAACTTCTTAAAAAATAAAAAAAAATCGAAAATTGTTTTTTCCAAAATTATCTGATTGATCAAAACTGATTAAAATTCTAATAACTGAAAAAAATTGATGCCCCCTTCCCTTCCAGGAAGTCTTGAAAACAACCAAATTCAGTAAATATAGTTGTTTTCAAGACTCTCTATTTGGAAAAAACTGCATGCGACCTTTTCTATAGAAAATTTTATGCTGAACAATCTCATGCTGACTTGTTTCCATCGCAAAATAAAAAAATTCGCGGAAAAAACAAATTTTGGAGGATAAATACCCTTTTCCCAAAAATGAAGGAGGTGGGGAGAGTGCAACTTTTGGTATGTTATTCCAGGAGACTCACATAACAACACTTTATACACAGTTAAAATTTGTGTGATTTTTTTTTTATCATGTTGATGCTGATTTGACTGAACTATCAGTGTTGCAAGCTAAAAGAATGTAAAATATTAAAAAATACATCCCAGATTCAAAAATATAAAAAAATTAATTTTCCACCCTTTTGCTTTTTGCGCCTGTAACCCATGACCTCAATGGACTCCTGGTAAATATGCCACTGACTGGACCAGTGAAGAATAATGATGAAGTAAACACTGTGTACCTTTGACATACTTTGTACCATGTTTACATATGCTATCCTTGTGAATTTAAGTGGTGACTTTATCAAATGCATTTTAAATTTGTGAACTATAGAAAAACGTAAAAAATATGCAGAAGGTACCGAAAGGTTGCCTACTTTTTCACTGGCATGTCTTGATAATAAAAAGTACATTGGGTTTATGGAGCATTACTAGGCGAGTAATACGTAGTCAAAGGTGCATAAAGATGGTTCACATCCCCACACTATTCAATTTCTGTTATTAAAAAAATATTGTTACACATATCCAACAATCTAGCTGTTACATTATTTGAAAATGAATGAATTGGATGGTTTTGTTTTGTTTCTGCATTGCTGGTTTCAATTTAGAGAATTTAAAAAGGAAACAAGCGTTGAACTGTTTCAAAGTTCAATAAAGGTGACTCTCGAACATGAATTAAATTGATTTGTTCTATTCTAATGTGAAAGGAAGTTTCATAGGTTGGTACCTACCTACATCCATGCAAACAGAGGCGTTCCTAATGGGTGATAGGAGGTGTCCAACCCCACTATAGTCTATTACCTTCCAAAGTCTGAAAGTGAGTTATTGCAGGAGGAGTAAAAAGTTGCGAGGCAAGCTGTAGGCGAGCCGAGCAAATATACGACTCCTGCAATCTCATTTTCAGTTCTTGTAAAGTAAAATACTTTTCATTCCAAATGCAAAAAATTATTTAAAAAGTTGTAAAAAATATTACGATAGATCGAACAATCCAATAAATCAACACATTTGTACTGAAGTACAATGTTATCAGTTGGAGCGGCCTGCAAAGTGAATTGAGCAGCCTGAAAAGTAAAGTTGATCAGTGTTTACAAATAAAGTTTCGCAAATAATGATTTTCACCCCAAAAATCTGTGTAACAAAACAGTGTTTTCGAAGCTTGAGGAATAAAAAGGTTTTCGTCAATCAGCAAATTTGGCAAAAAACCTGACACAGTTGACAAAATTAGTCATCGGCACCCTCATTCGTGAAGTAACAGAAAATAACTTTAGTGCAGCAGAACTTAGCTAGGAAACCCAGTTCATCAATTCATCCATGATTCAAAATCTTAAGTTTATTACTAAAATGAAAATATAGCCACAAATTTCCCAAATTTTGAGAAAATTCGTACTTTTTTCAGAGTCAACAAAACCATTTTTCTACAATTTTTTTAAAAACCACTGCACCATTCGACAGCAAACTGCTACCTGGCTTTCTCCTATAATAGGACTACTTTTTCTGAATGTTTCATCTCCATTCCTGAAATTTTCTCAAAGACGTGAACAAAATTAATTTTTTTCTCAAAAAATTTTTTCTTTTACAGTTTTCTTAAAAACTACTAAACTAATAGACATATTGCTTCTATGAATCTTGAAATTATACGATGAGGATTATATTTCGAAAAATTTCAGCCCGATATTCTTTGTAGTTTCCATAGTAACGTGGAAAAACCCATTTTACAGGAATTGTTTGTTCTCCAGTTTTCTCGGAAACTACTAAACAAATAGGTACCAAACTCCTATTAAACTTGGTCCTACATAAGAATTACATTTTTTTTAAAATTTCAGTCCTATCCCTTTTGTAGTTTCCTTAAAATCATGAAAAAAACAGCTTTTTAGCAATTTTTCCTCTTTCATTGTTCTCACAAACTATTAAACGAACAGACAACAAACTTATATGAGACTTACTTGCATATAAATAAAAACAATGTATCGTGAAAATTCAAACTCCATCTCTTTCGTAGTTTTTTCAAAATTATGGAACAACCACTTTTTCAGAAATTTTGTTCTCCCGTTTTCTCGAAAACTACTGAACCAGTAGACAAAAAACATACATAAAAAGATTGGGTGAAAATGAGAAAATTTACATGAAACGGATAATTTTCATCATCCCCACTCCTAACCCTTTTACGAGGTAAATTTTAATGTCCAGTTTGCTAACGAACTGAATAAAAATCATTAACAGTCGGTAATGTTTTTAAACTGACACCCCCCTAACAGGGAAGTCCCGAAACCCCCCAATATGCAAATTGTTCCCCAAAACGTCTACCAAACTGAGTAGGAGATCTTGGTGCAGTACTAACAAAGTCTCTATCGAATAAATATACTTTGAGGTACCAAAGGGGATATTCTACGTTTTATGCACGTATTTACGCGAAATTGCGTAGCATTTCATTGTAGGAGTAATTTTAAAGTGCTGCGAACTGACGTTAAAACTCGAGATTATTGAAACTTAAAAAGTTGAAACATTCACAGATAAAGCTCCTTCAATATGGAATATAGGCCATATGTTGAAATAACATTTCCTTTCTACTCGTCGGGTTTTATCCATCGTGTGTTCACTTTGGCATTTTTTCTGTTTTCTATTTTTAGTTAAAACGCCAGTCGCAACATATTGTTCAGCGCTGCATATTATCATAAATATTTGAAATAGATTTGAACAATAAATGATAACATATTATGTTCCTCTTTAAATATTTCTTTTTCTTTTCAATTCGATGGCCTAGTGGTTAAGTACTTGGATGAAAAACTGAGAGACGCGTGTTTGAATCCTGGCTATGTCAAAAAATTATTCAAATTATACGCGGCACCAGCGCTGAAAGCCTTCTTAGGACTGGTCTGATTACTGACATCAGTCTGATCGCAGTTGATAAAATGGGTAATGTGAAAAAAAAGATAAGTTTTCACATTTATATACGAATTATACGTATTATTTATCTATAATATGGTTTTATCTACCGTTTGAAGTTTGGCAATTTCCAGTGTTTTGAAATTGCTCCTATCAAACGAGTGTTATGCAACTTCATGTACGTATGTATAAAATGTATAGTATCTTTTTTTTTCATACGTATTTTATTTTTTGTTTTATTAAGTTCTACTATCAAAGTTTGGCAGTCGATTTCCACGTTAAATTGGGTTTTACAGACGAATTTTTATGGCATGTAATTCTCATAGCATTCTTAGTATAATTTAAAAAAATAACATCGACAAAATCTCTGTCTTAAGTTACCATTAATACTTCATGGTAAGGTGCGAAACCAGTATAACTTGTAATGTGTTCTGAAAATGTGAATGGATCTAAGAACTTATTTTTTCATGACGTAGGATTTAACGTTACTTCCGAATTCTAAATTGAAAGCACAAAAAAATCATGTCTACAACAAGCCAGAAATAAAATTTCATGAGACAACAACGTCTCCAACAGAATACGTGAAATATGTGCAAGACAGCCTTTAAACAATTATTACCGATAACGTCAGCAGTCTGAGGCACTCTGAATGAAACGAGAATGTTTTATGCCAAAAGAATAAGCCGGAGGAATTGGTAACGTAGCCATAACCTGCAATATCACATTTAAAGAAAAACAAACTCTGTTTTTTTCCATCCAACCTTTCTATGGAGAAAATTTACAATATGTCTTTGTTCTGTTGTAGATTAATGGTCGTGGTTAGGGGGAGGAGCAGCTTGGCATTTGCTTTCTAAATTCGAAGCAAAAAAAAAGAAGAAAAAAACAATTGTTACGATCTACCAATGAGCGAAGGTATGATTGTTTTTTGTTTCCAGTTTTTGTTTCTAAGTGAAACTTCCTTGGGCTGGTTAGTAAACTAAAAATGGTAATGCAACGAAGCACGTGAAATGAAAAAACATTACCGCTGACCCTCCTTACGAAAGATAGGCCCATTCAACTCTATTTGATTCATTTCCCTCTCCGCCTTCTCTATACATTTTCATTCATTTCTTTCTTATCAGTGGAATGAAGGTTGCGTGATTTAATTTTGACGTTAAGGTGTTCATCAATTGGTAAAATAACTTTTTAAATTTATACGACTTTTTCTAAATTTTTATGTTTATACAAAATAAAAACTAAAAAATCACGCTGCCAACAAAACACTCATTCTTCAAAATACAAGTTTCACTTCCACCGTGTGTCTCAGTACACTCTTTTTTTATTTTTTATTAGATCGTTTTCTTGAGACTGTAATTGTCTCGCCTCTTGAAAAACAAAAAACATGGTGCCTACTCCCATCTGTGCGGGTAGATAAGAACCAATTTTTTTTTTTGCTTCGATAGATACAATTAAAAATTTCCTCGCTTACACGATATAAAAGTTTGGGTGACGTACTTTTTCTGGAGAGTATGCTCCTGGACCTGGTTTCTTGGTGTCGTCGTTCGGAATCTGATATCTGGAGCTAACGGAGTAGGCAGGAGGTTTGGGTTTGATCGCATCGGTATTGGCCGCATTTTCGTAGGTGCCTGGTCCAGGCGTCAGAATACGGTCATCAGTCAGCTGCTTCTGACGTCCAGCAATACTGTAGGATGGAGCGGTTTTGATGTTCGCTTCCAAAGTGCCACCCAGAGCTGTCGGAATGTTGTAAACGTTGGGAGCTGCGAAAACGTAAAAAACTGTTTTACCGATGAATGTGCAGCATAAATATTACGTTAAAAACTAAATATAGGTGTGACAAGGGGGATGCTGGGAGAGATCTTAGTCTACACGTTGTATAACTTCTCCGGGGGAGGGATTTAGTCGCTCCTCCCCACGGAATATCGTCAACCAATCCCTATGGCTTCGCGTCGTATTTGTTTCGTGTTACTACAAGTGTATTGGAGAAAATTAAGATAAGTTAGTTTGAACTTTGAAGCCTTAACATTGTTAGAGGGTTCAGTAACGATAGGCTGGTTAGAAATGATTATAGAATGTTGCATCAGATCTATCAGATTTATGAAAACGAAACTAAAATTATTTATACGGCCATCGATTTAAATAAGATAGGTTACGGTCAGTCGAAGCCAAAAAATTTTCAAAAAGGTGGTATTAGTATGGTTAAAAAATCAAATGGGAAACTGGAGGACACGTTCAAATGGACAACTAATAAGAAAGAATTTGAAAAGATGTCTTCCTCCTAAAGATATTTTTCTCAAATGATTGGCGGGCCTGGAGGGGTACGCATAAGCAACCAGCTACCTTTCCTTTTATTTTTTTGAATTTGTTACCCTCCTGAATACGAAATGGGGACGAAATCACTCTATTTACTTTAAGGGTGAATACATCGTGGAAGAGATGAATTTGGTTCGTAAAGAATTTATTCTCTCTGTTATCAAAAACAAAAAATTTGTCTTCTCATCCATAGATAGGAAAATTTGGTGGTTGTATTCAAATCTCAAGATGATGCAGGCAAAAATACTGAGTATTTAACAAATGGTTCCTTGGATACAACCAAATACGATTAATAAAAAGTTCATCCCAAAATATGGCCTATTTTCAAAATTGAAGGAGCCAGAATGGCTGCGAAGTCTAAAAAAGATGGGATTTGAAATTGGCAAATTTGAGAAATCTAACTGGAAAAAACTTTGGGTCTCGTTATGAACAAAAGAAAAAAAGTTAAATGAAAAGATTCCTCGATGTTCATATTACATATTTCATAACTCCACTGCATTGTGCTTTCAGCTTAAGTCCAAAATTAATGTCTCACTCCTGTGTTGGAAACTGGAAAATTGTATAATTTGTTTTCTGGCAGCCGCCACACTTGGAATTATCTGAATTTAAAACTAATATGATTGCTGTGGGGACTCACTGGTATAAGGTATAGGAGCTCGGACCCCTCAATGACAGTCGCCGCCCCAAAGGGCTGGCAAATAATCGTCTTTGCGACGTTAAACAAACACAAAATACGTTCGATCGTAATTACCTGCATGTACTTGCAGGTAATGTACAATTACCAAATGGTGACTTATCTCAAAAATCCGATGATGTCACAATCTGTACACAAACCAGCCCATCATCTCTTATCACTACAAGAGATGACGGAACCAGGGTATTATCACTTACGTACGTATTCTTTACATACGTGTGTATGTATGCGTGTAATTAAGCCAGTATATAAACCGTCCAAACTGGCTCTAAAATTGCCAGTTTTTGCCCAAGTTTTTGGCTTACCCATATATTAAAAATGAAGTGCCTAAACACGCTTAAATTCTGTTGAATTTACCATCTGGTGAGAATACTTTCTCAGGACAAGGTATTCCACAGTTGCTATTGTAAAGAAATATACCCAGAAGTTCGTATTCCTACATATTCCACAACCCAATTGTATTTTATTTTAAGCTCAAGTTCAAAATAAAGGAGTTACATGAATCATATACCTTCATTTTTTTTGTTAATTTTTCATTGATTTTCACTGGATTTTTGAGAAAAAAATATTAAATTAATATCACCATAAACCCATTTGCAACAGAAAACAATAACTGAAATGATTAAACAAACGAAGCATGGTAGGGGGTATACTGGTAGTCAGTGTTGCCAGATGAAGCATTAACACATTAAAATTCATGTTTGTTTCAGTGTGGTGGAAATAGGCAGGGTGGCGACTTTTGGCAAATTAAATTATTGCTTTTCATCGATACAAGAGAAAATCACCTGTAAAATGGTAAAATATAAAATACAGACGTAAGCAGCTGATACAGACTTTGATTTCTGGAATCAGTGTTAGCAAATTTTTAGACCGTACTCACTATCGGTTCAAATGTGAGGAACTAAAACCACCCGTGAAATAGGTACTTAGTCTAAAATAAAGATATGGTCTCAGACGAAGACAGGGGGAATTTCTTTTTCCTTTTTTAAAAAGTTTATTTGGACTTCAGTTCAGCCAAGAAGGGAATTCAAGTGCGATTCCGTTTCCTCAGGGAACGACTGAATGTTCATCTATACCCTCTTCTTTAATACCCTTCAACCACAAAAATAAAACCTAAAAGGTAACCACTTTTTAGGATAATAATGTCTTACCTACTTAGTTATTTGAGAGATTTTAGTCGGTCATAAAATTTTCATTTTAATGAATTTTCTTTTTATTAGGTACCCAGTAGGTACCAAAAAATTGTTTACCGATTTGTATCGCTTCGTGAGGGGCTAAATTTGAACCCCTATCGCGATTGATCTTCCGAATGGGAAAAATAAAATCATCTCTCGTACCTATATCATTAGGCTGATAAAAACACAATCGTGAAATTGACTCGTGGTTTCGTTACAGGAGGCAAACAGTTAGCACCAATCGAGGAAATATAATTCTAATGGAATAAATTAGTCCATATAAGTCGATATAATTATACCTACGTGCTTATTCTACGGACGAAATTAATAAGTATCTACCTATACGTATATAGTTAGGTAAGTGCTTTGATATTTTAATAACAGATTCGAACACAAATCTACTTTTTTAGCTACCTACGAAAGATTTAAGTTAATAAATACATCACCAACTACTATAGGCTACATTTATACGCATAGCTGAGGAATGCAATGAAAGAAGATAAATTACTCGTACGATCAACATTGAGAAGAGAATTTACCTTTTACCGTTTGACAAAAATCAAAAAAATCGCATTAATACAAAATCAGTAGGTATACCTATAAGTAGTAGGTAACTGGTTAAAACAAGTACGGTTAGAGCCCTGTAGATACAAGCACAACAATAGGCAAAGTATGTCATTTTGTATCCACAGTTTAATTCACATAACATTTTCAGAATTTCTGCTATATCTGAAGAATCAATGGTACGATTTCAGCGAAATTCTCATAGAATCTTCATTAAACATATGTTAATGTTTCGTCAAAATTTAAGCTTTCTACAAACGATGGTTCTTCTAATGTAACATAAACTTCAGTGAATTCATTTTTGAGCTGTATAGGATACAAAATGGCGTATTGCCGGGCTTGTATCTGTAGGGGCTTTAGAAGGGTATTTATTGGTATTGTAGGTTTGTTTTATTTGCCACAAAAAGGGACATTGGGGCGACATCATCAACACCGGGTTACAAACTGCGTGTTTTATTTGCTACGGTGTCATTTTAGTGTTTGTTTGTTTTCCACGAAAGTGTCGAAAGTGTTAAGCCTAGTTGACATTATCCTGCACATACTCAAGAGGAGGTGTGAGCCGGTGTCAGGTTGCTGTCTTTGGGTTGAAATTGAACTCATTCAAAACAAACCCTGTTGGTACTTGGTGTCGACCCGAGGTTAACCTTTTCATAGTAAATAGAACAAACCTAGTGTGTATGGAAGTTCATCAGTGCAAACAGCCATTATATTTTTATCACATGGTTAAAAATCGCTGTAAGAGAAAACATTTTTTGATTAATTCTCGATGAATTTTTTACCAGGTGTGTCACTCGGTTTTTCAACTTGCGTTTTAAGACCGAACGTGTACTTGGGAGAGTGTCCAAGAATAATGGTACCGGATCTTTCCAATTTGTAGTGACCAGGTGCTAAAACAGTTCCATAAAATAATACATCATTTGAAAATAACATTATCTTTGATAACTTATTTTGGACGCAGCGCAATGTCCAGAAAAAGATCATAGCCTTTGATCAAATAGCCTAAGGCGGGATTTACCAAACACGGCCAATACAGAATACCAAAAACAAGTGCGTACCAAGTGTGAGTATCAGTTGTCTTGTATTGTCTCATCGTCAGTACTGGCCATGCGCCCTTGAAGACCGACTAATTTCAGTGTATCAAAGTTTATTCAGGCTTATTAGGCCTCATTTGTAGTTAGTTGGGAAATGAATATAAGATGTCTGTATGCACGCATGGGACTTCTCCCGATTTAGCTATTGGGAATTTACCACTGAGAGTACGCACTCTAGCGGGAATGGTGAAACTACTACCATTATATGAAAAATATACTGATAAGGTGATAAAAAATCAAAACAATGTATCAGTCAAGGGTTGACGTCATCACATTGTTATCAGTTGAAACTGGGTCCAAAGAAACAATTTGACCCATCTAATTTGCACGCTAAAAAAAGTGAAAGAACATTTTTAAAGGCTGCGGATCAGGGGGAAAATATATTTTTTGTTATACCTAAAGTTTATGATACTTTCACTACTCTGCATAGTACGATTAATTTTCTACCTCATTGTTATTCAAAAATTTTCAATTTCTTTCCATTTTTCATAATTATACGGGAATTTACATAGGTTTGTGATAACGAATTAAGTTTGTTGGGAACCAAAATCATCTACCTGCAACTATTGATACATTTCAGACAGGTTGAGATGTTATACCTGACTGACCTATTGGGTACATTGGGTTTTTATCTGTTGGAAAATATTGTGGTTTTTTCAGTTTTATTTATTTTAAAGTATGTTTAAAAAACTCTTTCAAATATATTCTAAATTTTAAGCTTAGATAGTTATCAAGAAACCCGACTTTCTCCAGATTTTTCCTTTATATTTCATACATTTGCCTTCAGAGGTTCAAAATGAATGAAATTCTGTATGAATTGTATCTCTTCATCATAATGGTAAAGCACTCCAGCACTCTTGGTGGAATGGTAAATTCCCAATAGGTTGTTTTTTTAGAATTGAAAAATTAATAATGAAAAAAAAAAGAAGCTGTCAATCAGCGCAGATTTTCCAGCTGAAATCAATCTCAGGATAGGATGAAACAATCCGACAACACTCAGAAGCCTCTTTCACCAATGTTTACTCAATATTGTCTTGTATCCACAGAAATCAGAATTTTGCCCGCAAGTTAAAAGAGATATAGCGATTTGAGAGACGATGTTGGACAAATACTGACAATTATAAAGGCGGATCAGTGTGTCGCAATTGTGCCATCATACTAGCCAGATAGGCAAGACATAAAGCTGGCTCCACACATTCATCTATTAATTACTTCCCATTGACTTGGACAAATTTACCCACAACAATCGGTGACATCCAACATGTATTTGGCAATGCTTGCCAAGTGCATGAATATACCCAAGCAAGCCTACCACACAATTGGTGATTCAGCAAATATTTGTCTATTTGTCAAATGTACCTATTTGAGAAATAGACGAATGTGTGGAGCTGGCTGAAGGAAAATATTCGGTGTTTGGCAATGTTTGGCAAATACACAAATCTTCAGTCGTGGCTTGGAGCGTACAGAAAAATGTGAAAATATGATACCTATTATATCAGAAGCAAGGATATAGATAAAGGAGTCCCGAAGATTAGGATTTACTCAGTCTCCCCCCCCCCAAAAAAAAGGAAAGATTAAAGGTCTGATATCTACACGTTGATACGCATTTTGAATCAATTAGCCATATCATATCTTCATTATGTTACAATCTCAGAGTATTGAATGTAACAGAGGAAGCACACCCTTTTAAATATTGCAATGAAAAATAGCACCACTTTTGAAGCCACTGTTCCCACTCCTTTAGTACGAAACTCAAATTTGCTTATTTGGGCTCATGGGCAATAGCCAAATTGGAATTTTTTTTTCTCAAATAATTTAATTAAATGAAGGAGTAAATATAATCATTAATTTAGAAATCACAATGACTACAAATTTTGTCGATAAAAATAAGATTGAAAATTGATAGTACCTTCCTCAATAGGAGAGGGTATTTTGATAGTGAAAATGGTGCCATTTTTTGTTTGACAAAGCTATATCCTCATATCGCATCAGCAAATAATATTATGATACCTACAATACAACCCTTTTCAGATAATGTCAGTATTCTGTCATCACATCAAAGAAACGATATAATTATGCTGTGACACCTCAAATGTAGATGTAATAGTCTATCTTCCTACTCAGTCCACAAAATTTTTGATGTAGGTACAGTAAAATCATGTTGTGATCCAAAACAATGACTCATCAAAATTGGAGCCGCATAGTCTTTATTGAAAATTGCTTCAATATATGCAACAAAGAAACGATTATGACAAAAATATACAAATGCCTACTCCATCTGAAATTTATCTCCATATGTTTCAAGTTGTACAATTAAAACAAGACTCATTCCACACTCCCATGTGGGTATAAACCTTATTTTGTCTATCATTGGCATATATAATATCGAGTTGATTCGAGTGGATGGGCTTTCTTACAGGGCACAATCACGTATTTGTTGGTAAAATTTTACCTGGCGTATCGCTTATTTTCTCTACTTGGGTCTTCATTCCGAAAGTATACCTTGGTGAGTTCTGTACTAAAGCATTCGACCATTTTTCTGGTTCATAATCACAAGGAGCTGTGAAATAAAACAAAATATTAGCAGTTATAATGTGATCAGAATTTAAAAACTTGGTGTCAGTTTGGGGTATCGAACCTGGGACCTACATATTTGCCAGCTAAAAGAGGTGAACTTTACAACATGGTCATTTCATCACTGAGTATAACTGGCAAATGTATTTTGTATTAAACAAGGTATGGTAGTTTCCACACACTCCTTTCCTAGAGAGACTCAACATGAGTTGAATTATATTAGATGCTGTGGGAGGTTGGGTGGAGCCAGAAATGCCTCTTATACGTACACACACAGGTTTATACTACCTATATGGGTTCTATTTCCACTATATAGGGCGCCATCTATTGACAACTCAAGTTAGAAGGAGAGGTGAGTTCCACCATGCATCACTAAGGTGTGTACATGTCCAGCACCCATTGAAGGTCACCAGATGTAGGTTTTGTTGGTTTGGGGAATTGAACCTGGGACCTAAATATTTGCCAGCTAAAAGCGGTGAACTTAACCATACGGCCATCTCTTTGCCAACTATAACTGGCAGATGTATTTTGTATTAAGCAAGGTATGGCTGTTCCCACAATTGGTATTGGAGGTAGGGGTGGAGAATTTCCTTTCTCCTTCAGCCATACTTCACACATTCGCAGTATAAAGTCTTTTCATAAGATTTTTGTTGAAAATGCAGGCTGAAGAGAAATTAAGCAGTACATTGCCCGGCAAGAGTTGCTATTAATACGTACTAATGTTGATAATTTATATTATCAAGTAATTTTTTTGTTCTACCTGGTGTCTCATTTGGTTTTTCAACCTGTGTTTTCATTCCAAAAGTGTACTTAGGAGACTTGTCCAACAGGACGCTTGCTGATTTTTCTGGTGTGTATTGGCCAGGAGCTGGAATCACATATGCATGTTGCATTACATCTGATAGGCTACAAAGTACTAATTCTGTTGTGGTTTTTCTTTTGCTCATTGAATGTTTATTTATATCGTTTAATTCATCAAGTCCAGTAAAATATTTGATGATTAGAAAAATTTAATTTTTTAAGTTAGAAGGCTTTTTCAAGCTAAGTTTAGGTATATATTGATGAATACTGTGCAGATTGTTGTCCCTTTCTCCATTCTTAGAAATTATCGAGTTTTTCAATATAGTTTCAAAATATCCACAGATACCATTTTCTACTTTGTTTACATATGCTTAGCAACAGTACACAGCAAATTAGATAGAAAGTAAAGATAAAAATTATATTTTTAGTTTAAGTTTATTAGGAGGCGAGGAATTCTACACAATACAGAGGTGGCACAATATCGAAAACTAATGATACCATCGACATAATTTTCGATATCGATAACAATCTATATACCTAATTTTCGATATCTATAGTGAAATTATCAATAATTCATCAAATTTTATTTTTGATAGTTGTTTCTTTCGTCAGTTTAAATGACAATTTAACCAAATTAGCCAACTATTTTTTTCCCCTCAATACCCAACATTCCAAAATGACTTATTTTTTAGCTTTCTTTGGGTGTATTTTTAATTATTTTTTGTGAGGGTTTAAGCGAAAGTAATGACGATAGATACAATCGAAACTATCAATATCAAAACGTCTCGTTATTTTCAATTTCTGAGCTAAATTTAACAGAACTTGACTGATAGATGCAGTACTCCACTTACAAATTCAAATAAATTAGGTTCAACTTCCAATTTTTCATTTTTTTTATAACATGAAATTAAAAATATGTATACTCAATAAATACAGAACCCTACTTTTTTTAAGTTGATTAAAAATTACTTTTTTTTTCTTCAAACTTTAAGTCTCGCACATCATCTACTGGAGTCATTGAAAAATATAGAAAATATGGTGGCTAGAATTTTCAATATGATGGTTCTCCTACTTTCTACTAATCATAATTTATAATTACATATACCTGTCGGTTTCTTCATATCTCAAAAAAAAAAAAAATAATAAAAAAAAATAATGGTGTACGTACATGACCCACATAATAACTGCCAGACACATTATTTTTATTTATTCATTTTCCTCTACGAATTTATCCAATAGGTATTACGAACTAATTATGACATCTGATAATTTTCTTCAAAACTTCAACATAAGGACACCTTAAAGTAAAGCTCTTTACTAACAGCTGCGCATGATGGTGATAAGAGAAAAATCACATTTGTGTTTTTTTGTTATGATGTATTTGAATATCTGTACCTTGCATAGTTATATTAAATAGGGAGTAATAATAAACAATGTAGGTAAATGAATGTAAATTTAATGTAAACAAAACATAGTCAAGATGACGGCTCATCTCTTATCACCATTATGCGCATACTTAGTGGTAAAGAGCCTTACTTAAAGGAGCTCAAATGATACAAAGATCATTCACCCTCAAGATTTTAAGTGATTAAAAGTATTTTACAAACTAAGAAAAAGTGTCTTAAACATTACCTGGAGTATCTACCGGTTTACCCATTTGTGTTTTCACACCAAACGAATACTTGGGTGCATTATCCAACAACAAAACGCTAGCTTTTTCGGGTGTATAATCTCCAGGAGCTATAAAATGAAAAATACAGACGCCTATTAAGTAATCATTTTAAGATTGACTTATCCACTCTTCGTCTAATATAATTTGAGCCATGTAGCGTCGAGCTGGCTCAGGGGACTGGATAGATATTTCTACTTATTGGAAATAGATAATGCAAAAAATAGGTGATTGCAGGAGAGAAGTAGGGGCAAGAGCCTGAGGGCCTGTTTTTCAATCACCAGCTAAGAAATTGAATTGTCAGGTAGTCGTAAAATCATATTTAATTCTGAGTGTAATTTACCAACTAAACTAACTGAGAAGTTAACTGAGAATGGAAAAACCGGAACTAAGAGAATAATTACAGCAAAAATGAATTTAAAAAAAATACGCTTTTACAAGTTAGTGCAAAATGTTGTGCGAAGCTATAGCATACTCTACACTCCATCCCAAATAAGAACGACGTGACGTCATACGAGCTGATGGATCAGAGGCGAATAGAAAAGGTCACCCTATTCAACGAAGTTGCATCCAAAACTACTTTGTTTATGCCAGTATTTTTAGATTTACATAGCTGTGAAAGGTGATTGTCTCAGTGACGTCACATCGTTCTCATTTGGGATAGAGTATAATGCACCTGTACGGAAACATATAACCTAACTCGCCAAACACAATTGTAGCACTTTGGTGGCAATGTAAAGTACTTTGTGAAACAGAAATTGTGAGCAAGTCTTTGACTATATAGTACTGGACCCGTAAAGCTCCATAAGACCAATGTAGATATTTTTTAATGTCAAAAGACATGCCGGCGCAAAAGTAGGAAACCCTAGCGTAGGTACCTCTTTTACGTATTTTCGATATTTTGCTTGAGTTCACCAATTTAGAATACACCTGACGAAGACATCCTTTAAATTCATAAGGATAGTGCCGGCATGTCTAACCAGAAATCATTGTTTTTTACTGGTCCAGTGCTATATAGTCAAAGGAGCAAGTAGAATAAAAGTTATAAAAATAGGACTTTGACAGCTGGAAATGAAAGCCGAAGGTAAGAATATGAAGGCTAGAAGTAACAGACAGTGGAATTATGGAATGTGGGTCAGGAAGCAAAGAAGAGACTCACAAGCCAGGGCCGAGGAGTGCAGAAGAAAAAATGGATCCAAATGAGTTGTATCCAACGGCTAAAATTGTGGGCCAACCAGCATGACAGCCTTATTAAGACTAATATTGTACCTGGTGTGTCAACTCCATGTGGTACTTGCGTTTTCATTCCAAACGTGTATTTTGGTGAATTGTCTAACAGAGAACCGGTTGATTTTTCTGGGGAATAGTCTCCAGGGGCTGAAAGTGAATTCATTTGTAATTATGAAACAAATCTGATATAAATCGTACACCTATCGAATGAGTGCTGAGTGATTCGTGGTTATACCTGTGTTATTTGTCAGGTTATTGGGTCAGTCAGTAATTTAGTCAGAAAATTGACTGCGAAATGGTCTAAAATACGAACAAAAACCTTTCGACTAGCAAACTGACGCATCATTTATCGAAAGTTGCCAGTAACATAATTTCGAATAGAATAAAGCGATGAACGTCAGAATAACGGATGAATCACCATTCTTGAAGTTTCAAAAGTTTGGGATTCCCGTTTTGAGGCTAAATTTCAGAATTATGTGTGAAATTGTTTTTGAAAAATTGTCATTGTAGAGGGGTCATGGGGGCTACCATGCTTTCTTCCGATGGCTAAGTCACATATTTTAAATGTGCGTAGCATACCTGGTGTATCACTTGGTTTGTATAATTGAGTTTTCAATCCGAACGTATATTTCGGAGCATTATCTATCAATTCGGGAACATAATCGCCTGGAGCTGAAATTGTTGAGGACAATGTAGATATGATTAAAAATTGAGACATGAAGTTACACCAAAGTTTGTCTGAATTATTTGTCGTTGTTTAACAAACCTGGGGTATCATCGGGTTTGTGAGTCTGCGTTTTCATTCCAAAGGAGTATTTAGGCGCGTTATCCAGCAGAGCAGCGGCTGATTTCTCCGGCACATAAGCTCCAGGAGCTGTAATGTCGAAAATGAATCCATTTATGAAATTGGAAATTATCAAAATTGTTTGGTTTTTAAAAAATCAATGCAGTCGAGTCCGATTGGGTGGTGAGATTAACTTAGGACTCGATATGAATTATTTTCTTTGTGAAAAATAAGGTTTAAAATTCAATCTACTACTAGTGGTGTAGATTTTTCAAAATTTTTTGATCGACTTTAATCGATTTAATCGATCTGATAGATAATCGACTGTTAAAAAATCAAAAGTCGATTTATCAGTATTGAATTTTATTTATGAAAGTGAAACTTTAAGGAACCAAGTTAAAGGGAAATATCCATGAAGAAAGGTGATTAGGGCAATTTAATTTAGCATGGTGATAGAGTATCAGAAAATAAAATCGAAAAATTCATCCAATAAAAAAAATCGAAAATCGATTTTGCCAAAACTGTTGGATCAATCAAAAGTGATTGAAATTCTAAAAATTATAGAGGTTGTGGATCGATGTAGCAGAGTAATTGTACAAATGAAATGAAGATGCACTCAAAGTAACGTCTCACAAGTGTGTCTAATTGCAGCAGACATGTAAATCATGTACATGGTATGATCATGAAGAGTAATTGGTAAACAAACATGTACAGAGATGAACAAGTGAGCGACGGAGTAATATAATAGAGTAGCCGCGAATAAAGGTGTAAAAGTATACAGGTACAGATAGTCGAGTGTTCGCAGGAGTGAGAGGGGAGGAGGATTGGTGGTCCCAACAATAATTGAAAAAAATTGATTTTTTTAACGTTCGATTTTATCGATTATCGACTGATCGAAAAAAAAATCAACATCACTATCTACAACCTCCGTATGGTAAAATATGAGAAAAAATTCATAAACCGTTTACTTCAGTTCAGAAATCGGACAATACCAACAGATGCGATAGGCCTATTTAAATTTTATGGCCAAAAATTTCGGCAAAATAAGAAATAAATCGGATATTTTTTGTAAATTTTTCCAGAATTGAAAAAAAAAAATTGAAATTTCATGTTTTTCATCTGAAATTACCTGTTATCATGCAAATTTTGTAAAATGTAAACTAAGTAAAGTATGTCAATTTATATATTACATACTGCATCCTTCACAAGTAATAAAAAGAAGAATGAATTTTTTCGCCACGTATGTGAGATAAACATTTTCAGTCTGTTAAACATTTTTCTCGAATTTACGAAAACGTTGAAAAAATTGCATACCAGGAGTATCATTTGGTTTATAGACTTGAGTTTTCATTCCGAAAGTATACTTGGGCGAATTGTCTAATAAAGCAGCGGCTGATTTCTCAGGTACGTAGTCTCCAGGTGCTGAAATCACAATTGCAATTCAGTCTTAATCCAATACATTTGTGAAAAAAAAGTTGTAGGTATAATGCTTGGTCTATCAGATGGTCCAAAGTTTGGTAAATTTTTAACAAGAATTTAGGAGTTAGGTGTGATTCGATAAAATTCTAAATTAATAGAAAAATCTGAAAGGATTGAAATTTAGTTACAACAAATTTTAAGAAAGCTGTACGAAATGTTATAAGATTTCATTGTCAACATTTGTTTTCAGATCGTAATTTTCGTTAATTAGGAAAATAAAGAAATTTTTACGAATTTGTACCGATTCAAATTTAGAAAAATTAACTACGATTTATCAAGTCACTGAAATAAGTTCGTACCAGGAGTATCATTTGGTTTGTAGACCTGTGTTTTCGTGCCAAACGTATATTTTGGAGCATTGTCTAATAGGGCTGCAGCTGATTTTTCAGGTGCGTAATCTCCTGGAGCTGAAAATAAAGATAAATTCCAAAAGTGAAGAAGATATACGGTTACCATAATAAAATTTCATAAATGAAATAGTTGATGCTTGGCTGCGAGATTGATATTCTGAAGAAATTTTAAAGCGCAGCGAGAAAGCCTACTATAGAATAAATACCTAATCGTTGTTATAAATTAGAAAATTGAATTCTACTCTCACTTTATTTTCACAATTCGCGAACAGAAACGGACAATTCGTATTATTGGATCTCTGACTAGTGCATCTATTGGTTTTTAACAATATAGTCTTTTTTGTTCATGTCTTCTTTAGGTAAATTGCTAAATTAGGCTATATAATTATGTGCACAGTCACATATAAAACAGTTTTATGCTGAAAAACATGCGAATAGATCATTTGATGTCAGAGACTTATCTAGGCTACACATTTTGTTAAAATGCCAAAAATTAGGCGGAATTTTCAATTTTCTGAATTTTCAACGTGTTTTAATTTTGAGAATAGGCACAAAATGGTGTCGTAATTTTTATTTGTCTCACGCAGAACCATAATTTTCCTCAGTCAAAAATGATATTCTTCTGATTAACATTTCTGCTGTCAAGAGTGTTGAAATTTTGTGGAACACAATTCCTGGCGCCTTCACTTTAGAAATATGCAACTTTTTGAACACGATCTTCATCGAGTAATAATCACGTCCATCGGATTGCCCATAAAAATTTCGAACATACAGTACAAGGTAGGTAACTTATTCACATAAAATTATACAGGTAGGTAATTCATTTATAGGTCAAAAACGTGAAAATAACCAAAACCATTAGGTAACTTAAGTTACACCCACAGTAGTCTGTAATGGTAATAGGTACGGTACCTGTATCCACTAATTTGTTTATCTGTCAGAAACAATGAGTTGAATTCTACTAGGATTGGTCATGGATTAGAATCCTATCAACCTATTGTACAGTTTCTAAAATGTTTTCTCTCATAGACGCCTTATCGGGGTTCAATCCAGAACGAATCAAATCTCTACTAACACACTGGTAAACGTTAAATTTTTCGAATACGTTTGTTTCAAGATTACGTTGGTTTATTTAATTTTTCAACATGAAACTGAAGATATATACCGGGACTAAAAATAGGTCTAAAATTGACGGTCTCCAAACAAAAAATCGATCATTTTTTGATAAATAGGTGCAAACCAAATCGGGCAAGTAAGCCAAGACTGAGATTAAAGTGTATGGATAAAAAATCTTTAGCGACGTATCCCCTTCAAATGGGGTTGCTTGAAAGTACAAATTGAACACATTGACAAATATAATAAAAGTATCTAGATATAAGCATCAAACAGGATACGTTATACCTTTATAGTTGGGAAATAATAGATTATGTGTTGTCCTACAAGTCAGAATTTAGGTGCGACTGTTAGCTGAGGGTTACCCAATAAACTGACCGATGAGCATCGACATCTTTTATGTAGTCCCGTTTACTGTGCCTCTCGGTTAAATGAACAATCTTTTTTTTTTATATTTTTCGAAATGCCCAGATATCAGTATTTTCACAAGGGTACTTAATACTACGTATCTAATAAATTGGGATACAGGTGATTAAGGAGAGGGGGCAAGTGTGTAACTTACAGCTAATCTGCGAACTCACAAGAACCCGACTGACGGGTAATGCGGAGTACCAAACATGCTTCACTTATATCTTCCTTTACAGTGCCTGATTTACAGTTCGGCTTTTATAGGCACTCTAAAATTTTGCATTTTGTCACATCGTGACGAATTTACATAATGTCAGCATATTTTGTAAATTCAGAGGTACAATAAAATATTCACCTATTCTTAAATATATATTTTCACACATTCAACACTTATTTAAACACTCTCAAACAATATTCTCTCATCTGTCCTAAATTCCTAGAATACAAACCCTTGTCTACAAAATGTAGTCATATCCCTACACATACATATTTAAGTATAATATAAATCAAAAATTTTCTGAAGACGCACGTTTTTGGACAATAACCCTTTTCCATCGATCTCACAAATTATGAGCATAATTGCATATTCTTCTCTTCTTTACCTACTCCTTGACAATCATTTTTCACCTTTCCTTTCATACGTCTTACAGCTTGTATATATTTCATGTGCTTTATTTTAATCTATAATAAACAAACTTACACTTTTGTA
The DNA here is from genome assembly GCA_011428145.1 of Ericerus pela. Classification (NCBI taxonomy): domain Eukaryota; kingdom Metazoa; phylum Arthropoda; class Insecta; order Hemiptera; family Coccidae; genus Ericerus; species Ericerus pela. Next base: position 35,477 of record WOFM01001346.1, read on the forward strand.
TCGAATACCTTTTATTAGTATGATACCACATAATATCGTTATACTTTTTTTTTTTTTGGCTTTGCCTCAAACTTAGTGATGTGTTGTTCCATCCGGAGGTACTTCCAATGAACAACTCATTTAGAGTAACAACTCTGAGTCATTCCACTTGACAAAATGAACTAGTTCCATTATTATTATTATTATTATTATTATAAATATTATTATTATTTTTATTATTATTTTTTCATTATCATTCATTCAATTTATTTTATATTCTGTACATGGAGTTTTATTTGATTAGTTCTAGTTCAGTGAGTGACTGAGTGTTACATTATCAACTTATCATTATCACTATTCAGAAATTAGTAAAATAAACAAAATAGTCTGAATGAAAATATAATTACTGTAAAATTTTATCGAATTTTCAATAAGTTTCTTTAAAATTTTGATAATATGACAATTCCAGTTCCCACTTTTCAAACTTCAAGAATCAAATTACTAAATACTAAGCTTGCCTCAGCATGTATCAACACTTCCTTTCTCCCATTCTTTTCTTTTCTTTCATTCTAACATCCATTCAAGGATGTCTGATGTATCTCATGTTTTGAAACTGGTGAAACTAGGAACCAATGAAGTACTTCCAAGAACTACTTCTACTCACGGAGTCGGAGTGGTGGAAGCAGATCTGTGAAAAGAACTAAAATTCCCAACTACTGGAGCGCAAACATCACTAATAAGTAATAGGAGAATTGTTTTGTACCAAGTATAATGGATTGACAACAGACTGTTGAATATCGTATTATTTCACAGTGACGAACAACGTTTGTAACTTGACTTGAGTGAAATTTTTTCAAAAAGCTTAGACCATTCGAAAACAAGTGAATTTAGGCAGTCAGCTGGGTGGAGGGAAGTTAAAGCTTCTGCTTATTAGGTTTAAATGCATTATCAGGCAAACGATCTTTTCTTTATTTCTTTTTTTCTTTTTCATAATGACAATTTTTCGGCTAAAACAACATAACATCGACTTGAGAGAAATACAAGAGAACGTACACGAAAAAGTTAATATCTCAATTTTTGTGGAATGAAAACAGACACAGAAATTTTGGAAGACATTTTCCAGACGGTTTTTCAAATCAATTTGAAATCACCACCACTTTTCTTTTGTTGCGAAGTCGATGGTAAATGTCAACAAAATCGCGTAGCCAATCGATAGGCCTATTAAGTTATTATCGTTAGTATCATAAGTTTTTCCCACCACCTCCTCAATTTTTTCCAAATCTTTTACGTTGCAGTTTAGATACCTACTCTTTGTTCCCCGTACATAAATTCATTATGATTACTAAATTCAAAACTTGTCTACGTATATATTTTTTTACCCCTCTACCTGGGCAGGTAATCAGGAATATCTAACTGTAAGATGGTATAAGGTACCTAATAAGTAGGTATGTATACAATAATAAAATAATACATTATTTGACAAGTAGGTACGTATTTTCCGGTAGGTATTTAAAAAGCTCCATCGCTGTTCAGTTAAAAAAAGTACGTTACATTAGATACTACCTACAGGTATCGTAATATTTTCTATTTCGCATACCTGGCGTATCGTAAGGTTTATGTAGTTGCGTTTTCAGGCCGAATGTGTATTTTGGAGAATGGTCTAGAAGAGCTGCAGCTGACTTTTCTGGCGCATAATCTCCCGGAGCTAAAACGATAAATTCAGTTCAATTTTTGACGGAATAAAGTTCCTATTAATATGTACCTGCTTAGCCTAGATATGATTTAACAAAAAGTTCGAAAGAAATTTGGGCTAAGAAAACCAAATAAGCCTTATAGGTACCTAAAACGTGTCAGTTATTCGTATTTTCTTATTTCTTAGATTTTTGTTGGGCCCCTGATCCATTATCTATTTCAGAAGACAGTACGCCCACAGACAATATTAGGTAGGTACCGGTATTTAATGAAGATTAGTGGTTCAAAAAATTTATTTTTATAATGATCTGCGAGAACAACAAGCCACAAACACTACGTTTGAATTCGTCGTTTGGAATATCTACCTGCTAAGACCACAACTAACGTCATGTAGGTAGGTAGGTAATTCATTTGCAGGTGATTATATAAGTGAAATGCGTCCCAAAAATTATGCTAAAGTTAGTTTGATACTTAGTTAAACACAAAACTGCAGAATATGTGAGGCAAATTTTCAACAGTTAATTCGCATACCTACCGTAAAAATCGTAGTTACGTTGTCAAGAATAGATGCTATATTGATCACATAACAACAAAAAGTGGGACGATTTAAGAAACTCATCAGCCTTATCAGTGGTACGATTTAGAAAATAGTGTTCATTTCTAATATACCTTAAATTTTCTATCTTCAAACTATAATTTTAAACAAAATTTTCAGAAAATATGATGAAGAAGGTTTTGAATTCAACTAAATTAACAATTTTGAAAGCTGAAACATTTTTTTTAAGTCTAAGCTTATTAAAACAACATGTATAAGTTATTTGTCTTTGGGTATACTTTTTTTGTTAAGTTTGTAAAGAAAGGTAAAATGAGTATATTGAGAAAATTTTTGGTTCTCTACTGGTTATTTGTATTTAGTTTCATTATTTACCAGTAATTCACTCTCCCATTTTTTAAATATCAGCAGTGGTACGATTTAAGAAATGGTACGATTCTGGTAACCTTACCCTACAGAATTAACTTCGGTAGTTGACGATAATTTTCAGTGATAACTTACAATATGTGTAAGCATAAGAAATTCAATTAGTTACTAACATGTAAGCTCAAATACATGATTTTGACAGCTTTTTTGGCTGCATGGAGAAAGTCGAGTTAAAAAATTATTTAGAGCTCCACTTTTAACATTAGATAGATGGTGACATATTCAAGCAATGTACTGCTGTCACCTTATCAGAGTGAGGCCCGAATAATTTATTATATTATCTATTATTACAAATAAAATAAAGGGACTTCTTTTTTTCTTTTTTTTTCTGAGGAAGAGTATTATGCTACTCATACCAAATGAATTTAGACAAACTTTGGCTCAATACGTAGGATAAGTACCTACCTGTAGTGGTCTTTTGTGAAGTTTGGCTTGAAATTTTCACTGATATCTGTATCTCAATATATGTATAAAATAATTATAGAAATTCATTTATGCTTCAAAAAGTTTCCTTTTCCTTGGTTATTTTGGAAAATTTGTTTAGAAAACTCTACCTGGAAAGCTGTAATCATTCTCAAAAGTCTTATTGATGTAATGTATAAAGGAATGAAAGTTTGACTTGAAAAAGTTTCATTTCTTTTTTTGAAAAATTTCATTTTTAGGGTCTTTTTGCTTATAGTTCACAGCTCTCATTTTGTAAGGCATTGCCTAGATTCATATCATACCTTCAAATCACTTTCTATTCTTTCAGAATGTGCAAAGACTTCAACACACGAGAGAATATAAGTTGCCACCACAGCTTGATATTAAAAAGTACATTGGTCTTGTGGAGCTTTACTGGACCAGTACAGTATAGTCGAAGGTTTACTATTTGCCAACAAAGTGTGTATCTTTTGCCTCCACTTTTCAACTGTCGATAGTTAGTTGAGTGAGCAAAATGCGAGGGATATCGATGAACTTGCAGGGAAATGACATTAAAAACATTTTTTGAGCGATATTTTTGAATAGGCCTTCTTTAAATTTCTGAGAATTTCGTTAGATAGGTACCTAGGTTACATTTTGAAGTCAGTGAGATGTGAAATAATGTAATTTTTGACTAGGTACCTCTTTTAGGCTTAGGTTCTGTCGATGTGTTTGATTTATTGAATTTACATCGCTAAAAACTATTATTTTCTGCAATGCGCTAACAACTCGCAAAATGAAGGATAGTTTTAAACATTATTTGGTGTTCAACTTGTGGGTACCAGCAGTATCTTGTGGCCTAAATGGTAGTATAATCAATTAAACATATCTATACCTACATATTTATTACCGTTATACAAGCAGATACCTAGGACTGAATTCTTAATGATTTACAAAAAGTATGTAGCCTGGTTGAATAAGTGAGATGTGAGTGATGATGATGATCAAGATCAACTTACAGGGAAATCATAAATTCGAACTCTTTCCGAGTCGTATTCTTGAACCTAACCTACCTACTTTCGTTTTCCAACAATTTCATTATATTTATTTGTATAAGCAGATATACTAGGTAAGTATATAGGTATCTAGGAGAAGCGTTAATTTCGCAATTCGTAATTTTTGAGCGACTCTTTATCACCTACGCGATGCACTGCCCATCCCTGTTAGACGAAAGTGAATATACCCCCTAACGCACGAATAAATTTCACTCCAGGAATTTCGTACTCCAGTAAAATGATGAGATGTAGCAGCGTGTAGTCTAAAGGCTCGTATAGTTTAGCCATTTTACGAACGATCGAGTGTCTAAAATGGCAACATTTAATACAAAAAAAAAGAAAAAACAATGGACGTAATAATTCAGTCAAATAAGTTTTGACTACCTAGGTATTTTATAAAGCCTACCTAGATATTGTAAATATTTTTCCATTTATTTTTTGGGCTTGAAATCACTTCGAGCACAAATACAAGGTGATTTTTGTCGATTTCGACGATGATCCACGTTCTGAATTATTTTATTTTCTATTTTTTTCAAGTAGGTACCTATTTTCGTTGCCAAATTACGTCAGCTACAGGTACAAACGGAAAGTACCCAAGGGATTTTCACGTATGTTGGTAGGTACAATGAATTTTAAGAAGGCTGCTCACGTAATGTAAAATAAGTATTGACATTTTGACAGCTCTACTATTCGATTTCCACTCAAAATTTCCTCCCCCTCCTCCCTCGCTGTCGTCTTAACTCTCTAAATTTTGTATTCCTTACCCTAACTGGAGCTTAGCTTTCACACCTATATTTTTCAGATTTTTACAGGCATTCTTTACGTGATCCACATGGACGGCCGTAAATAGTTTCGACGTAATCCTTTCGACGATATTTTTGTCATCAAAAACGGTGAGCACAAAAAAAGTTTTTTGTCGAGTTCAAAATTTTTCTTTTTTGTTTTCTTTTTTCCCCCCTTCTCACATTTCAACAAATGGTATTTTCACTTAAGGGACGCATAACGTGCACACCGCACTCGCGCATTGTGTGAACAAATTCGCACAAAATTTTGGTCGTTTTGTTGCAGATGAAAGTTTTAGGTTAATTTTTGTGTAAGTAATCAGATTCGACAGGCGTCGATTCATCGTTTTATTGCGATAGAAAATGCTTGTATTGTGTGTTAATCACGATATTCGTCATAACACACGTCGAAAGTAATTAATAAATATTTTTACATCAAACAGGTATTTTGCTAATTTTATGGTCTATAATTTCAACGAAAATGTATGTCTATATCATAAAACGATTACTAATTCACGGTATATTTTCGTCTGATAAAAAAAAAAAGAAGAAAAAAAGCCCAATTGGCAAGGATACAAAAATGTTTCAGTCACAACTGTCACATTTGTGATACAACGTACTAACATTTTCTACCCATGAATGACATCATGATTTTTCATGAAAATTTATGTTTCAGTGGGAGAAGAAAGTTGCACTGATAAGAGCTCTGCTATATCATCTTTGTAACATTTGTGGAAGATCACTGAAACGTTGCAAAGTCATAAGGAAAAAAAATTTCATTGATATCTCTTCCACTGTAACATTACTGAAACATTCGTGAAACATTGCAACTTTTTTTTGCAAGATTTCAGTAATGTCCTTTCAATAATGTGACAAATGTTTCACAAAACGTTTCTTTCGTAAAAATGTTGATTTTCCACCTATCTGGTTCTGGATGACCGAATTTTTGAAACATTGAAACAATTTTTGTACACAATTCGCAAAAATTGTTTTAGTCACTTTTGTGAAACCTTTTGCCAATTGGGAGGCTTAAGACTCATACCTAATTACATAGGTAGTTTAAATGTTTGTAGTTGTAGTAAATACATCTTTATTTCACCCATTTCAAGTGACTGTATGTAGTATAATATATATATTATTATGTAGATATATATATTATATAGGTAGGTTATACCAAAAACATACAACTAAACAAATCCTCAACAAGTTGATCAAAAACATAATAACGATAAAACGCTTCCGATCAGAACATTTGTTATTGCGCATGCGTCGTGTAGCTCTATAATGAAGTGAAAATAGATACCTCAAAAATTCAATGATAAATTTCATAAAATGTGTGCAGCCTTAGATGCGCAGAATGTGAAACTCTGATAGCTCTGTTTTCATCTTTGACATATTTTTTTACCACAGCGTGTGCAGGGAATTAAATATCTATTTAATTGTATGCCTTTTAAAATTATATCTATATGCTCAAACGTGGCTACGCAAACATAAAAGTTCTAGTGACTAAGTTCCACCACATTTTTTCTCATCGGATATTGCTTGCCTAATTCAGAGGAGTATTTTGTTCCATCAGAAGATCAGAACATGACTAACATAACTAAAAAAAAAGTTTCGAAGAAAATGAAGTTTGAAAATTTTACTATGTTAAATATATACCTACCCATATTTCTGTAGTACCTAATAAATTGACAGAAGGAATCCAATTTTATGAAATTATAAAATGTAGTTTTCCCACATCACATAAGGTGTGAACTTAATTGACAGGAAGGTAGCTATTTTGTTTTTACTTCTGAGGGTAAAATTAGATTTTGACTAGGTAATGATAGTAGATATTCTTTGAAGATTTAAAAATAATTTTTAGTAGTGACATTTCAATGTTTTTCTGTAGATACAAGAATGGTATATCCTAAAATAGTGACGTAGAAACTGCAGTTCAACTTTCATGGTCAAACTGCCGCAAGTAGAAAAAGGTCCCTTTTCTGACAAAATATTCTATAGCTGTAATAGATATAAACTGAACCAATAGACAAATATAATTCAAAAAATATCCACCTTCCTGAGAAAAGATGATCTATTTCTGACAATTAAGGAGTAGTATAATGCTCTCATCAGCTCAGTGGTAAAGGTTTTACGAGTGTTTGTGATCAGACAAAGAGGATATTAGAAAGAGTGTAGGTAAGAGATGAGAGTAATAAGACTTCCACTTTTTTTAGTTTTTTTTTTATGTTGGTAATACATAATTTGGCTAATCCCTTTGACTATATAGTAATGGACTAGTAAAACTCCATAAGACCAATGTATTTTTTAATGTCGAGACATGCTGGAAAAAGAGTAGGAAACCCTAGAATACCTTCTGCTTATTTTCGACGTTTTGCTTGTGTTCACCAATTTAGAATATATCTTATGAAGAGATCCCTTAAATTCATAAGGAAGTGCACATAAACACAAAGTAAAACGTGTGAAAAGGTATTTTTCTTTAATAGTCCGATACTATATGGTCAAAGGCTAATCCACTGTTAAAGATACAACGTGAAAATGAAACAAATAAAAAAAATTTTTTTACTTCAATAAGGATTTGAATATGGGTTGCCAGACTAATAGCCCATGCTTCACAGCAAGGAGCCACAGAAGAGTTGGCAAAATATAATTTTTAAACACTTAGAACATGACCATAAAACACCTATGATAACTTATGATAATACAACTAAAAATATACTCTTTGTCTGCACGTAGACCCTTCCGAAGGATTTCAAAATTTTAGTAGGTACAATATAAATATGTGATCTTGAGCCAAACAAAATTCAATCATCTAATGGGAGAACTTTTGATGGAATAAAACAAAAATTCAATTTTGGAGACGTAGGTTATACTTAGCTTGTAGTCTTGTTTCAATGGAATAATTCGCTATAACCCTATTGATGTAATAAGTATTATAGTCCGTCCAACAAAAGATGAGGCCTGCGCCTTAAAAAAACGTTGCCAAATATTCATATATTCAGGTAGGTAATCGTATAATTCGTATTCCTGCGTATTCCATCCGGCAATAATGCGTAAATAATATTGTACAGTAGATGTGGGTTACGTTTCATTTTTGGAATCACTTCTCATTGGATGGACTATAGCTACCTATAAGTTCCACAATTTCATATACCTTCGGTATTTACTACTTCTTCCTCAAATTTAGATCCTTCATGTGGAATAAATACCTACATTGATTAGAGGATATAATATTCCTAAGGTAGGAAACATGCATGGCATCTTTTCCATTTTGTCAGTCCCATATCAAATTTCCTAACATTTCAGGGACCATACTAGAAACATTTGAACAAGGTATGTGTTTGTATAGGTATGTATCCTCTGTCCATGCACACCAATTGCACATAGAAACCCATTTTTTAATTATTTGAAAAAATATTTTTAAAAAATTTCAATATTGTATGCTATTTTAGGCCTGGTGCGATATTTGTATAGGCAACATGGTCAGTCTAATTAGTGAAGTGCGTATCTCCATTTTACATAATTTTATAGAAGGAAAAAACTGTTTTACAGCGCAAAAATTCAATATTTTTTTTGTTAACTTAGGTTTATAAAAATATTACAAGGGAAACTAATTTTTGTCTCTAGAATTTTTGTAATTTTACTCGCGAATAAATTATAAATCCAAGTAGAATGAGAAATAAATGGAGACATGAACTTTTTTACAAACCAATATTAATCAATATCAAGCAACTGTTTGGACATAGGTACTCATTTTTCTTAGATTACAGACTTGGAGATAGTGCGCATATTTCTTTTAATAATAAACTGAATGGAGATACGCAGTTTTCTATTTTTGAAATAACACAAAAAATAATCATTTCTCTGAGAAATGCCCAACATTAACCGATGCATTCAAAAAAATCCATCAGGATCGCCAAGACTCCAATTTTCACAATTTTTGGAAATACATATTTTACTAATTTGGGGAACAACGTGGTCCATGGCTCATAGGTTGCACAAATCCGGCCTAATAGAATAAACCTGGCGAACGTTGCCTCACAGTATCAGCTGGTGTTGGTAAAAATTATATATTATCAATTCATCGTAGTTTAGGAGTAGTAATGGTTATTATTTCTGGGAACAGATATTGCCTCATGCTGCGACATAAATTTGCAAGTAAAAGAAATTCCCATTTGCTAGATTGTAATTCATTAAAAAGTAACCGGCCACTTCCTGACATCAACATAATGTAAAAAATATATAATTTATTTGTTATACTATATCTGCTTCTACTGACATTTTCAAAGGTCAGATTACATTTCACACCTGTTACATATCTCCGTAACCCATTAACTTCATCTTATAAATAAGACTCGCATTCGTTTAGCCTTTCCAATAATAAGTAATGAAATCTCAGCACACGAACATCACTATTGTAGAGGTCGCAGATGCATAATGTAGAGGAGAAGACCAGTCCACGATGGCTGTACTGTCGCCAGTAAAGAAAAATAATTTTAGATGAGTACGTGCAACAGTCGAATCAAGTTATCTGTGAGTGTTCAAAATGTGTGAGGAGAGCGAGTTAACCACCCTAACTCAGTTATATCTAGAGAACACGAGTGGATATTCTGATTATAGGTGCGAGTTAAAGGAGATAGCACATTTGATATCGAACCATTTGAAAGTGAGTTTATATTACTGGGGTTTGAGAGAACCTGTCAAAAATTAAAACACTGAGGTGTTAGAATAACAATCCGACAGTTACACGAAACCTGATACATAAAAGGTGTGCGAGGGTCCCCCCTCACATATTTAATGTGTAAACATTCATGACTTTAACGTTAACTAGGACAAAAAAATGCTTGTGTGGGTAGGTGTCATGCCGCCACGTGCCACAGAGAATGTGTGTGTATGTTTGTGTACATGTATCACGCTGCCAGCTTGCCACGGATGTCTGCTTGTGTGTGTGTGTGTGTGTGTGTTATGTGATGAACAGAATTTGAAACTGGACAGTGCGCCATGCAGTTTTTTTTATGCAATCTCAACTTTTTCGTGTCTAATATTTTTTTACACCTGAGAGGAAGCGGACTAGAGAGTAAGAATGTTTACACATTAATTAGGTAATTTATAACCAATTCATACCTATTAGGTAGATATAAACATCTTTAGCTTCATACTGTTCTGTAGAACCATAACTTCCTGCAGTTTTAACTTTGGTAGGTACCTACCATTTCTTCTTACAAGGTCAGTGGACTAATTATGGCCCAGTGCCTAATTAAGGCCCAATGTATCAATCTTGGCCTCTATGAGTGTTAGTGCGTGACTATGTCACAGAAGTTGTTGAGCAACTGCGTGGCAACACTGAGGTATCATTCTTATCAATAATTTTGCATTTGGGAGTGAATTGAACATGGTTAAAATTTTGGTATATGTAAAATTTTCACTATTGTTAATTTTTGAGAAATTGAGCTTCAATCAAAAGTAAGTAACTGAAATTATATTGAAATGTAGATAATTAAATATCATCATAGTGATGGTTAGTAACATTATCCAAAAAAAAACTTACTGACCGATTGCAGTCATTGCAGTAGGTTGTATCAAAGCAAAAATATTAAAACTACCTAATAAGGCCTAATGTGAATAGCATTGAAGTAAGATTTATGAATTTTTTAGATGGTTAGTCCAAAAAAGAAGAGAGGAAAATGGAGTCAGGCGCAATTAACGCGTGCTATGGAGTTGGTGAAAGATTGAAAGTAATTAAATCTCTTTTTTGATAATTCGAATATACGTATTTATTTTAATAACTTGTTTTACTTTCCTGTATTTCAGCTAGATTGGGCCTTAGGGTTTCAAGATTTGGGCCTTAATGGCGTATGTTGGATTGGCCTCTTTTTTGTTGCAGTTCAAGGGTCATTGGTGCATTGTAAAAAGGTTGCAAGGGGTCAGTGTGTAGGTAGAAGGGTCGACTTTCTTTTCCACCCATTCTGACATTAATTGGTCGCTTTCAGTCTAAGTTATAGGTAAAAAACCCTTAGTGGGCCTTAATTGGTCCTCTGACCTTATCTAAATACAAATTAGAAATACGGTTAAACTGTAAGACCCACAAAAACTAAAGAGCACACACTGCTATGTCCATTTGTAAATATATGTAGAAACTCAAAGGTTTGATAATTTTTCAAAATATTTTTGTACACAACATTGTGGCCTGTAAAAATTTTTTGGAAAATATTAAACCAAAATTAATTGTTATGAAATTAGCTGCCAATTTTAATCCAGGGAATCCTAAATTTTTCAGGGTCGACGATTAATTGTAAAAATTAAGACGGCATGTTAATCAATGAAAAGATATTCTATAAGTAGATATTCATTTTTAAAACATGCTTTCTCAGGAAATTTTGTTATGATAGTTTTTTGTCAAATAGTATTAATAAATTATCAGTACTGAGTCAGCAATGAGGGTATTCAGTAATTAAGGGTTGTGCTACTGTTATGGCACCACTGGAGTGGTAGCAATTTTGCGTAGTAAAACCAGAGGAGAATGCAGTACTTCATTAGTTAAATTCAGCTGCGAAGAGCTGAAATTAATTTATTGTGTCAAATGTGGAATTTATGAAGGAAACTCTTTTTTAAGCCAGTATCGCAGTTAAGAAACTAAATCACATCACAGTTAATTTACTACAGCAAAATGATTGGTTAAGACCCAAAGTTATGCTGTAGCAGATTGGTATTATTTTAGTGTAGTACGATTGCTACGGTACTACCACAGCAGCAGCAACATGATATATAGGTGGTACTTGTTTAAATAAGCAATGAATGAATTAATCCATATAATTCATTCTGATTAGCCTCCGCGATAAAATTATTTTGAATAATACTTAACAATACTGATTAGTTTTTATCAGAAATAGTATTTTCACAAAATTACTTTTCTTTCTCTACCACTTTCCATCCTATTGCCCCTTTCAGATTTTTTGACTTGCCAATACCATTAATCTGGTCCTACATATATTATAATAATGCATCCATTGAGTAAAAACACCACCACCACTAGGAATAGTTACAGAGGTCAGTTATTATCATAAAGCAAGGAAAAACGAACAAATTATTTTATAACGTTACAACCTGCAAGGAAAAGCAACACCACAACTACCTATATAAGAAGATACAGTTCAGTTATCACCATATAATAAAAAAAAAATAACAAACATTACGAAAACTTTCTGTGAGAATTAAGTCGAAAAGCAACAAAAAGTTATAAATAATAATAATAATTGTAAATGATAAAAAAAATACCACCATATGTAGGTAATTATAAGATAAATTGAAAAAGAAATATTTAAAATGTAAGTTTACAATTCCTTTGTATGTTACTCTCGTTACAACTGTCTAGCACCAACTATCCTTATTCATTTGTTTTCAATTAGATGAATGGGTCTCATTGGTGAGAAAAAAAAACAAAAAAACAAAAAAAAAAAAAAAAAACAATAGCAAACCACTTTGCTTCGCTCTGAATTTGCATTAGTAAGTCCTACCCGTAAAAATATGTTAAATGAAGACAACACAAAAAGCAGTAAGTATTGTTCAACTTTATAATTTAAATATTTGGTGTATTAATGAGTAGCACTGATATTAAGTCTATACTAAGTATAGGAAATGGAATACCAAAAACTTTTTGCTGAACTATTTAATACTAAAAGTAATATCGAAGATATATTTTAAAACATTAATTAGATGTGAGTAGGGGAGGGAGACTTATTGCAGATTCCGAAGAAAGTATGTTGTTACATTATTTTTTTACAATTTTTGTTCCCTGCTTTGGAAGATTATAGTACTTAAAATTTTGATCTGCAAACCGCATTTCTCAACAACTTATCCATTACAGTTGGACAAAAAAGTTTTTATTTAGCTTCTTTCACATCAAAATTCCATTTAAAAATTTTCTGAAATAAAAATAAGTTAGTGTAAGTTATTTTAATTTTGTACGTCTTCCTCAATCATAAAATGATGAATAACTCATAAAATTAGGCTTTGGTAATTTTTTTATTACCCTGGAAGTTAATCATGATTCATCTTTGAAAAACGTCTTTATGATCAAAATCATACTTTTTAGTAAATATTCATGAATATGTATTAGTGAGAAGTGAAGGAAAATTTTGTTTAATTCTAAAGGCTGAAAAAAAGAAAAAAACAAATTGAAATCTAAAAAAAAAAATCATACTAAAATTAAGTTATTCTCAAAATGGAGTGTACGAATTTGATAATTTTAAGGTGTACAGCTGTAATTCAAAGCGAGTTTCAGCCGTCGCTATTAGCAATAGTAAAAATCTTAAGTTTATTATATTTTAATAAATTTAATTCAATGACTTCGGTAGCATTGTAACCACTATAACGCCACAATGTAAACTACGATTCTGCTGCTTTATTTTGTGATTGGAAGTTCCGAGGTTTACTCTGAAAACATTTTTTATTTTGAGAATGAAAACATAAGAGTTAAGGGAGAAAAATTACACTTAATAATTATTACCATCATTTAGGTTATGTATCGTTGAGTTGTTCCAAAGCTCGTAGACATTTAACTCTGAACATTTGCATAATAAGTCAGTGAAGTTTTCATGGTGTAAAAATGTGGTGAAAGCTTTGACTATACAGAACTAGACCTAGGGAGCGCATACTCCTCTAATTTTCTTGGGAAAACTATCTGTAATTTCTGGTAATTTCATTGTTCCATCACATTTATCAATTTAAATTCAATATTCTGTATTCTAATGAGAAATTATTTTCAATTATCCAAATTATTTATTTCATGTAATTAAAATAATCCACGTAATTGGTAGAAATGATTTTGTTTTTTGCCACCACACACTGAAGTAACATGGGGATGCAAAGAAAAAATTGAAATTGGATAGAAAATGCTGTATGTGTCTACTCGCTTGAAGGTTCTTTACTGGACCAGTAAAGCTCCATAAGCCTTGTGGAATACCTTATCATGAGAAGTATTTACACATAAAAGGTAATCAACAGCTTTGTGGGTTCTGCCACATCATACATAACTGTATGGGAGAGCCAAATCCAAGGCAAACACTGGTGATCTTGTAGCCAGTTTTGTAAGTTTATATAGTGGATTTGGTACACGCACACAGATACATATATGTACATATAAATATGATATTATGTCATAACATTATGTCGTTTCCTTTCTCCTTAAGATAATAAGAAACAACGCATCATGTCTGGTACCAGGCTGTGACATCGCAGAGATCTTTGTAAGGTAATTTGTTGTGGTCTGTATAATGTATCTTACTTGTACGTATATACAGGTAAGAACATACAAATGTACATGTATGTAATTGTATAACATCATAGAGACAAATATAGGCCAACCTTTTGGCAGTGACTGTTGTCGATTGGTACAAGCCCCTGTACCTCATACGAGTATTGTTCCTATAAGCCTAATGTAATTTGTAATATAAAAACATAGTGGCATAAAAGTAGGTAACCAGAGGGTACTTGACGTGTCCTTTTGATGTTTTGCTTGAGTTCACCAATTTAGGATACATTCAATAAGGGTCATCCCTTAAATTCATAAGGATAGCGTACATAAAGGTGATTGAAAGTACGTTATATGGCACACAGTAATTGCCTATTTAGCGCCGGAATGTCTAACTAGAAATTATCCTTCTATACTGGTCCATATATAATCAAAGGGTGAAAGCAATAAGGCCATAATAGAAAGGTAGGTATGGTATACAGTATAATGAGAAAGTCTTAAAAATGAGCAATCTCACTAATAGGTTAGTATACTGTGAATCACCTACAATAACATCGTTGTTGCTTAATTTGTTTCAATGTTTAGAAAATGTTTGTGGTACATAGCTAATGATAAACCAAGTAATCACTTAGCTAGTTTTCGCGAAGTTTCCGGAACACGAAAAATTATTTCAACCCAATTTCAAAGAGAAATTAAATATAGGTACATTTCATTATTAACAGTTCGTTGCTGAAAACATTTCACCATAAGATTTATTAATGAGTAAGCAGAATTTTGAATCAGCACTGCAGTTTATGCTGGCATGTTCAAATGAATAGAATTTGTGTTTCTCAGAAAAAAATAACAAGCAAAGAAAACAGCATTTCCTCAACAATGCAGGACAACGAATATAAGCAAATATTTACATTTTCATCCAAATACCACAAATTCAACAAAGTACAAGATCATGACAATGAATAATTACGGGAGCTGTACCACTGAATTTTTTAACTTTAATTTGACAGATGGTCACGTCAGTCATGTGATATTCGCAACTATCTGCCGAGTTGAAGTTTGCTTAAATGGCTTAAGTGACGTAAATAATATAATATGTTTTGATAACAATCTCCATACGACCGAGTGTACACGGAGCTCTACCTCTACCCAAAGATGTTGCCTATATGTATAATATAACACTTTCTGTACACATAGGTAAGTGCAGTACTACACCTTGTCGCCTCATTTTTAGATTCATGTTAAGGCAAGCAACAGCTGCTTGTGCTTAAGTAGCCACGATGTAGTGTAATTTAAGGTTAATTTGTTACATGATTTTGTTAGTGTTAAAAAGTATTGTGGTGAATAAAGTTAGAGACGTACTGAAACTGTGTTCAACTATTTATTGCTGTTAAGAAACCGGAGCATCCTTTAAAAATGATTCAGAACCAAAAAACCAGTAATACCTACCTAATAACGTTTACGTGCACAGGCTAAAAGGTATGAGATTTGATTTTTTAGGCCTGTTTACTGGATACTTACCTTCAAGCACTCTTCTTTGGATGGTGCCGACAGTACAAGTCAATTCAGTCGCAACATTTTACGTGAAAAAATAAAATTATTTTATCGACACGTTAAAAATCGAACACATTCGTTGCTTTTTTGAAGAACTGTGTTTCTTAATTTATATACGCTGTTTAGCCTATGCACCTGAGAACGAATAAGAAGATAATATATTTTTCGACAATGGGTCCATACCTGGCGTATCGGAAGGTTTCTCATCGTGACCACGAAAACCGAAAGTGTACTTCAGAGAATTATCCCACACTGTATTCGCACATTTTTCAGGCCAGTAAGAACCAGGTCCTGGAAAAATCGACAAATTGTAAACATCGAGTTCGAACAGATCGGCGATTTCTAACAAAACTGGTGTACCAGGTGAGGAATCTGCTAATCCACTCGTTGTTCGTCTGCCAAACGAACATGAGGAATTGTGATCCTTTGCAGCATTCCCCGTTATGTCTGGAGTGTAGTCTCCAGGTCCTTCGTGGTCAGGTTAGGAAAATAATTAATGAATGGGTAACAACGCCGGGTAAAAAATGGCTTCAATATTGTTTACGCGTGGGAGGACATTTTTAGGAATTTTTAAATTGGAAGGTCAGAAGAATAAAAATAGATGGGTAATATTTAAATTATTCGAAATGTTCAGACGTTAGAGTATTGATTGCAGCACAGAAAGTCCAGAAAAGAACTGTTAAGGTGGCTGGGCTAAGTATAGACGTGGACAAAATCAAAGTAATCGCAAGAAGACCGAGATGATACTCCAATCACATACGTACAGTAGATAAAACAATTTATATCTCGACAAAATTGTAGCAATCAAAAACCACATGTGGTAGATGAGGTAAAAATACATATTGTACGAATAACACAGGCATGGAATAATAATGCTGGTCCCTAAACGAAAACGAAATATTCGATAGTTGCGTCCTTCCAGTTGCAGCCAATAGCTGAAAAAAGTGGACGCTAACTACAGAAAAAATGAAACACGTTTCTAAAGAGCACAAAATGCTACGTAAAGGTTCCCGATGAGTGTAAAACGAATGGAAATTAAGTGAAAAAAAATCGGAAAAGAAAATTATTTAACCCCAATGAAAGAGCAGATGGGACTTCATACAAGAAATCAAATGCAATAATGAGATTGGGGGACAACAGAGGAGGTTAAAAATTACAAATTGCTGTTACTACCGAAGGGCTGGTAGAAAGGCCGACTGAAATTGAGGTAGAAAGATGATAAGGTTTCAGAATATTTATCCATCTTAAATTATTCCAAAGGTTGGCGTAGGACAGACTGGAATATTTAAGTCTGAGAAAGGTCTTTGTCCTGCACCAGCCTATAAATAGAATATTATGTAACTGTAAGGCCCAAAAAAAGTGTTAAAAGAATAATAGTGGGCACTAGGGTACTAAAAAAGAGTAAAGTTACCTTCAAAGTTGGATGATTTCAGAAGAAGACAATTATTTCATATTCTGTCATAATATATTTATATTATTTAAATCATAATCATACATGAGTATTGAATGAATGAATAGTAAGCTCTCATTTTAGAGCTAACCTCACCAATGTTTATTGACGGACAAACTGTCCTAAGGGGAAAAGAAAAAAAACACATGTAACTGAAGACGCAACAGGTTGATGATCAGATTTGCTGGTCTTGCATAAAAATCGCACATGGTAATATTATTAATTACCTAAATGAAGTAAAGAGAAAAGTAAGGATGCAAAAACGAATTGGCGATAGAAGGAATTCGCAGATGGTTCAAGTTAACGGATGTATTCTACATAATATTATACATACCTATAGGTATATATATATATTTTCAAGACATGCGGAGTATCTGTAGAGAAATTGATTGTACTTTTAGACGATACAATTCCACACAGTAACAAAAAATAAGGTACATAACTGAATGGGTGAATGTAAAGGTACTGCCAATTCATTACCTGTATTCGCTACAACAGAGTTTAATTAAAATAAAGGCTACTTGATAATGAAAATGAGATAGACTACTACTTTGACGAAAAAAAGCTTCATTGTGAAAATATGTTTCGGAATTTTGAATCTCTCAACTATGAAAGCAAAATTAGTGCTACAAAGTAGCTATATAATTATTGCATTCGCTGAGACATGTAAAGGTGGTGTGTTGTTTAGCACAAGAAATTTTCATTTCTGTTAATGGTTATAAGGCCCAAATCACTGCACACTGACTGCAGTAGTAGGTGTTTCTGAGAATTAAGAAGCAAACAAAATATGAAACTACACAATTCTGTGCTCGGGTAAAGTGTTGAGGAACCAATTAATGCACAGAATTCATAACTCGTTGCATCATGTAGTTTGACCTTTTCACTGACATACGAGTAGTGTACACTGAGTAGCACTGGTCTGGCTTTGAAAAGTGCTACCTAGCGCTCTCCTGGCAGGGATTGCATAATTTCAGCAAACCATGGGACAAGATCTTTCCACTGAAGACTTGGCATAATATTGATTTGATTAAATAACGGGTAAAAAATGATCCAAAAAATTGGAACAATAGATCAATATGAACTTTTAAAAACAAATAATTACCAAGAAATACAATCTTCCGTACCTGGTGTAATTTTCTCCTGCTCATTGTGACCTCTATAGCCAAAAGTGTACTTTGACGAACTATCCCATACTGTACTTGGATGGTTTTCAGGCGAGTAAGAAGCAGGACCTAGAAAAATCGACCAAATGTTAACCCTGAGTTTGAACAACCCCAAAATTACAGGAAAATAGGTGTACCAGGCGAAGACTCTGCTTTTCCGGATGTTGTTCGTCTACCAAACGTACACGAAGAATCATCCTGTGTAATGTTCGCTGAGTTTTCTGGAGTATACTCTCCTGGTCCTTTACAAAGTTTGGAAAATATTTATATAATTCATGGTTTTTGATGAGTCAGGTTAAAAATTTTCATTGCGAGGGAGTTTAACGATTTCATCAAGGTTATGAGATAACAATAGTGGCATAGTTTAAGTCACAGACGTCTGAAAAATGCCCATTAAAAAATTTACCTTAAATTTCAATTCAGCGTTTTGACAATCACAGGTATTGAGGTTATATTGAAGACCTATTTCTGAAAACGAATTAAGTGAAAAATAGCAATTTTTCAGAGACCAAAATGTTGCAGCATTTTTCCAACAAACAGTGTCAAATGATTTTTGTCAGTGGTATATTCCGGGGGTATTAAAAAGTGTAAGGCCCGCTTGGAATATTTTTAAATATCATTAGAAGCGAATGTAGGATAAAATTTCTAGGCGGGGAGCTTCAAGGTCTTGCAATTGTTTTTACAAATGAAAATAAATACAATTATATAATATTACTGGCCCTGAAGTGCCGCTCTGTGGCACTTTTGCACTATGATTCTTCTAAAAATGTTTCTATCATAAAACATCCAGAGTGCAAAAGACTAAGGTTGTTTCGTAAATTAAAACTTTTTTAAAGCCTTAAATAAACCTTTAAGAAGAAATACCCAACCATTAGAACATTACTCATTGTAGAAAACCGATGATGGACACGAAAATTAAAAATTAGTTCATATTATTTCATACCTGGAGTTTCGAATGGTTTCTCCATTGATGTTCTTGCTCCAAAAGTGTATTTTGGAGTTTGTGAACTGTTATAGTTTTCTGGAGCGTAAGTTCCAGGAGCTGCAATACCAAAATTATGGGAATGATATCGTTATAGAATTTATATAAGGTGTTGACTTCTGTTCAAGGAATTTTAATTTTCATGTCATGTTCACATGGAATTCAGTTTAAAATAAAACAGTGCAATCCAGCATCTAGCATGAGGTTAGCATTAGTAAAAAGCATAATTTTAGTGATGTTTTAGAAAGAGAAAGGAAAAAAAAAAAGCTTTCCAAGGCAAGTAGAAAAGACAAAGATTTGAAAGCAATAGATTATAACAGAATGAGCTTTCAATTATTAACTGCCAGTCAATTGTTTTTTCAAATCATTCAAACGTGACACGAGTTCATTGACACTGTCAAGGTATAATGGAAATACAAATTAATATTCAGATCCGATGATTTAAATAATGAAAATTCAATGGAGTTGAGGAATTTCAGCGATATTTTAAGAACCAAACGTACATTTTCAGAAAAATTTTCACAGAATTTTCAGCTAACGTATATTAATTTCTTGCAAAAATTTCAGTTCAATCTTACGCTTTGTTCTCGAGATATATCACTGAAATTAACCAGCTTGTTAGAATTCATTTAATTTGAATCGGTCAATGGGAAAAAATTTTTAGAGATATTTCATGAAAAAAACATAATTTTAGCCAAATTTTCAGATCATCTTCAGCTACCATGACTATATATCTCACTAAAATTTTGGAATTCAAAAACCAATGGTTCTTTAGCGATTGCTTTTGATAACTTTGATTGTACATGTTCCCTATGCTTTAAACAGTCCATAATTCCAAAATCAACACCGATATCAGCGTCATCTATTAGCAGCTTTATATCCCAAAGAAGAATGGACATTTTGATTGGTGTAAGATTGTACTGTTGATTCTAACAGACAACCATCAACTATGTTGCCGTGGCTAAGTGGCAAATCACCAGCCTTTCATTCGGTAGATGCAGGTTTAAGTTCTAGCATAGCCAATATTACTTTAATACTTTTTCAGCATTGAAAATGCTACTAGAATAAGTTTGTGGAAAAATGTCTGCCACATGATTTTTAGCAAAGCTTTAACATAAAGAGTAGAGGAAGGGGTAGATAATGATAGTAAAAAAAGTGGAGAGAGAAAATGGTGACGAAAAATAAAGTGGGGATGGTAACATTGTTTCAATGTTTGCAAAACGATTATGAAGCT
The DNA here is from genome assembly GCA_011428145.1 of Ericerus pela. Lineage (NCBI taxonomy): Eukaryota > Metazoa > Arthropoda > Insecta > Hemiptera > Coccidae > Ericerus > Ericerus pela. Next base: position 55,993 of record WOFM01001346.1, read on the forward strand.
GTAAGAAAATGAAATAAACACTGTATTTTTTAAAATTTTCATTCATTTTCAATGCCTCCTCTTGTTCTTACGAAGTGTGAAACCTGTGAATTTTTTTCAAGTTGTGTGTATTCGTGTGTATTGAGTATTCATAGTCGACTCTCAGTGTTCACTAACCTATAATCCTAATTCACACCTGGCTAGTTTTCTAGTTACTAGCTAGCTATTTGAAGCACTATTCTGTTAATAGTTGAAATCACTACGCCGTTTCGTTATTTAAAGTTAACTTTAACTTGGTGGAGAATTTTGTAAGAATCTCATTAGAATATCATATGGTAAACTGCTAAGTTTAAGTTGATTTTAAATGGTTGAAACAGCTAGTGAATTTAACTTTAAACAGAATAGTACCTTAACATCCTGGCTGGTAGCAAAAAAACTAACCAAGTGTGAACCAGGCTATAGTATGTTCAAAATAAGAAGCACCAGTGGGTGAGGTGCTCTCACATTAGTTGACAATGATAAAAGTAAAATGTTCCAATAAGAAATCATTCGCTGGTGCATTTGTAAATTGTGTCATGTCATTCGGGGCGAGAGTAGTCTCCTCTTTCCACCTTCACATCATGCCTCTCAGTGTATTGTGGGTGGTGTTTCTTATTTTGTACAGACTCTAATGATCTGTTTTTAAACTTTAGTGAAGCTGCGAAAAAAATAGTTGGCTGAGAATAGTGAGAAAGGTAGCTTCATTGTGACAAACTATATTAAAGCTATGAAAAAAATATAGCTGAGAACTGCAAGTTTTAAACTGACACTCGGGTTAGTGAACACTACTGTCAACTATAAAGAATACAGGTCTTGAAAAAAAGGGGGTTTTGCGGGTGAAGCCTCCATTACTAAGTTCGATCTTTTAAAATAGTTTGATCGCTAGTAGGTAAGCGAAAATATGATACAAAAAAAGAAAAAAGAAGTGACGTAATGAGGCATAATATATGGTAAGTGACTAAACTTTACAAAAAAAAAAAAAAAAAAAAAACCACCGTAAAAACTCTCTAGTAGGGGGACTATTCAATGTCACACGACGGTATACGCCAGTAAAGGCGTACGTTGCTTGCACATTGGAGAAATAAGCCGCTCTAAAAATTGTTATTGTGGCACCTCTTTCGCATGTCGAACACAGTAAATTGAAGAAAAAAAATATAAATCCTGTTTCTAAATTTCTGGCAACACTGACTCCACCCCTCCACCCGCTATTCTATCACTAATTTCTAGACGCAGTCTTACGTCACTCGTCAAAAAGTGAATAGACAAACAAAAACAAACCTTGACCTACCCACACCCCACCGGCCGGCACATTTACCCATCCACTCGACGTAAAACGTTACAAAAATTTAATTTATCCATCAATATAGGCGTGTTCTTCCCCTCTCAAAAACATTTTTTTCGATTTTTCGAACCAACCACCCTCAGAATGGAGCTGAGAAAATTCTGTCGAATAACAAATAACACCGCACCGCCATAGTGGGATGAAATCGATGCGAATAATATAGGATCGCCGAATTCGTTGGAAGTGGAACTAAAGCCCTACAGATACGAATTCGCCGATACGCAATTTTGTATCCAACAGCTCATAAACGAATTCATGATATTTATAATTTCAGAAATTTTAATAGTTTTGAGATTTTTTTTACAAATTTAAAGAGTATTTTCATCGTTTCACTTGAAATTTATTTTCGCCCAACAGATTTAAGGGCCAAAGAAACAACCCTCCTCTCATCATACACAATTTTATGGGAACATACTACGCAATCAGTTATCGAATGCCGTTGTAAGAGAACCATTGGTTGTAGAAAGCTAAAATTTTGGTAAAACATTAACATACGTTTGCTGAAGATTCTTTGAAAATTTCACTGAAATCGCATCCTTGAGATGTAGCTACAGTTCTGGAAGGATTATGCGAAATAAATTGTGGATACAAAATGACGTATTGCCGTACTTGTATATCGGCAGGGCTCGAGTGAACTACGATTACGAAAGTGCAAAAATGAAAACAGCAGAATAATTATTAGCTCTGTTTGATAGGATTACACTAACTTACACCGACCTGCACCAGTACGGATATTCCACAAATATTCAAGTAAAAGTTGGCGCAAAGTCTCATAACATTCCTACATTTTGTGGAATCGCCCTCCTGGTGTAGGTCGGTGTAAGTTGGTGTAGTCCTATCAAACGGAGCTATTGTAAAATTAACGAACAATAGGTAAAGCCGTAAGACCTTAGGTAGGGTATCGTTGGTTTTTGTGACCAACTTACTAAAGTTCGGTTCCATTTTTCGCAAGTACGCACCGCAGGAAGAGAAACAACAAAATAGCGACGTGGAAAATAATTTATTGTCAGATCAGCGCATTAACAGAAGGTATTCACTGAATATGCTATCAGTTCTGTCTTACATTATATTATTTGTACGTAGTTCGTGCTATTTGTATTCTTTCATATTCGGAGGTTTTAGTATCACAACAACGACATTATCAGATACGTATTATAATTTGCACCATTTTTCGTTCACAACTGAATTCAAAGCTTGACTAAAAACTACGTACGTAATTATGAATAACGGTGAACGACGAGAGAAGTTAAGGCATTCGAGGTAGATACTCACTTTTTGGCGCCGATTCGATGTTATAATAATTACCGTTACTCTTTCAAGTACAGATTTACTTTACCAAGAATAATAATCGAACAATAAAGAACGACGTAACGTTGCGTATGTATGCACGAAGAAAGGAATGAATACGAGACGAGATTGAAAAACAGCGACGCCTAAATGCAATAATCCGGTAAGCAACAAAATGTTTACTACTCGAATGCAAGGTCAAATGATACTAAATATCGATATTTTTATTACGATATATCGATACTTTCTTTCGATATATCGATATTTTGTGTCGATATTTTGAAATTTATTATTTTTCTTCGGTTATAAAAAATTTAATGACAACGTTCTGCACATCTCACTCAAAATGCTGATATAACAATTTTGTGACCTCAGACATGGGAATCTCGTTCTCGTAGAAATTATAGCGATATTGTGGCAAACTCAAAATCTCAAAAACGTAGCCTATTTCGATCGATAAGAACTAAAATATTTTATTGAAAATAATGATAAATATCTACCGGCTATTGGTAGTATTTTCGTCACGAAACTCGAGAGAACAAAACTAACAAATTACTTAAGGTTTGTTTTTTTGACCAAAAAAGTGCCAGAGTTCTTGCACCAGTTCATAAATATTAAATAGGTATTATAATTATTACATTATTACCGATAGATTTTGTTTTTTTGGGATATCGTGTAAAGTATTGGCGTTCTTTTGAATTTGGTGAAAAATTAATTCACAGAAAAGCGAAAGTGCAAATCTACACTTTCTGCACTTAACGAAACGAAAGTATGGAAAAAGTGCAAAGAAAGTTCTCGTCTTATCACATAGGTAATTAAGATGAATTGGAAATTTGTTTTGTTTCTGATTCGTTTATTATTTGGTTGTGTGATAACTGATGATTTTTAAGAAGGTTTTCTTTAGAAAATCTACTTATTACACTTGGTGCGGTATTAGCCCCCAGGGTTGTAGGTGGGTACGTTTTTCATTTCATAATATCGGAGACATTTTTTGGCAACAATAACTCAAATTCATATACGTATATATATATATATACACATATATATTAGTAGATTGATAGATAGGTAAATAGATAGACAGATAGATAGGTAGATATAAGTCAATTTCTTGTTTACACGGTACAGATGGCAATTTTAATCTTATAATTACGAAATTTGTTAAAAAAATTTTCACTCTAGCAAAGGACCAAACCTACTGATTTTGGTAATCGGCCAGAAGGTACTACTGGTACCACCATTTTTATTTTTATTTTGGCTATAAAACGCTAAATTTTGCATCAATAGCCACGAAATTCGGGAAAAATATTTATTTTAATTTATCGTAGAACGCTAACAATTTTGGCGTGGATCGGCCGGACGGTACTGCCGGTATCACTATTTTTGTTTTCATATTGGTCATAAAATGCGGAATTTTAGAAACATATGTAAGACATTTGAAACAAATATAGATTATAATTTAGGTATTGTAGCATGCTACCAATTTTGGTGAGGATCGACCGGTGGTACTTCCGATAAAGAATTTTTTTCCTCATTTTTATTTTCTAATTTGTATGAACTTTTCTTTTCACAAAAATTAACCACATGTTTATGTTTTCTTTTTTTTTTTATTTCATAACTTTTTTATATTGTTTTGGTTTTATTTGAAATTATACGATTATTTACCACACTTTATTATCATAATTAATTTTCCATTTTCAAGAAATAATGCTTTTAAATTTCATATTGTGTAATATTTTGTCAGCAGCTAACAAATTTGATACAATCGTAACATACCATATTAACGCATATAAACTTACAGACAATTAATGTGACCATCAAAATTCATAATTCTTTTTCTTGAAAACCTACTTTTTCTGGCGAGGCTTGCTGCGCTAGAGTTTTTTTTTCTTGCACTAGCTTTCTCTTAAAATGATCTTTCCATCGTGGAAGAACTTATAAATTTTTTTGCACTTTTTTTTACCCTTTCCTGTCCCATTCTAAACTATAGCCCCATTCACACTTGGCTAGTTTTGTAGCTACCACAGAGCATTATATATAATAGAGGACGCATATGAAACAAAAAACGGCCCAATTTTTACCATCAAAATATCCACTGTTGCTAAGGTACCGACATTTTTCAATCTCATTTTTATCTACGAAATTTGTGTTAGTTGCGATTTCGAAATTAATAATTATATTTAATCGTTCATTTAATTAAATTATTTGAAAAAAAAATTTTCAATTATTGCTTATAGGTCTAAATGAGGAGCAAGGAAATTCGATTTTGATATTGAAGGAGTGGAGACAAATAGCTTCGAAGCTTTGCCATTTTTTGTAGCAGTGTTTAGATTACCAAGCTTCCTCTATTATATTTAATACTCTGTGGTAACTACTAACGAGCTATTTGGGCTACTATTCTGTTAACAGTAAAAGTCAGTTTGTGTTTTTAGCCATTTAAGTTAATTTTAGCTTGGCGAATAGTCTCTAAGAATCTCATTATGATGATCCTCAAAATTGAAGCTGATTTAACAGGTTAAAATGATAAGTAACTTCAACTGTTAGCAGAATAGTACCCCAAGTAGTTGGCTAGTAGCATGAAAACTAGCTTAGTGTGAATCAGATTTATTTTGAACGGAGTTCACATTTCTGTTGAAAAGAACAGACCTATAATTACCAGATGAACAGTAAGTTTAGGTATACTATATCTAGTTGTATTCTTCACAAAAGAAAAGTACTGTACTTAAAAGTTTAGTTTCATACCAAGGGTAGATATTTTTCTCTCACAGGACTATACCCTGGCCTAATTTAATGTTTGCTTAAAGAGGGCAATAGCATACCAAAAGAGGAGATATAGATGTTCAAACCACAGAATATTAAATATAATAGAAAATGCATGTGAGACAAAAAACAGCACTGCTTTTGAGACAAAGTATCCTCACATCTAAAGAATGGTATAATTTTCATATTATTTTATTTTACAAAATTCTTGTTTGTTGGGGTTTCTGAATTATTCATTATATTAAATTGTTCATTTACAAGCATCTAAATCTGACTCAGGACTCCAACTTATAATGTTGTGATTCATCTTTTTTTTTTAAGCTAATAAACATAAATAAACACCCTCAAAAACATCCTAAAAATACTCGAGAAAAAAGGAAAAAACACTCTCTAATTAGGATTTGAATGGTTGACTTCCACCTCAGATTAATGGATTACAGGAAGGCTCCACACCTACTCGTAGTACAAAATATTTCAATTTAAACTACTATACAAACAAAAAATATGTAAAATCAACCAATCGCAATGTCGTAACTGTGTGGTTGAGAGTGTGCACATTACACACACCCACACATCATGTAACACACTCAAACAAGTGTTATAATTGTAAGAGTTATGCAAATTTGACGTTGGTAATTTTCATTTAGCCTCTATTGTAGACTAAGCATTAAGATGTTTACACATCAAAAAAATTCTCATCATTGTTAATGTGTCTGAATCAGGGTGAAAAAATTTGAATTTGGTACTGCAAGGATGGGGACAACTACTTCAAAAGTGGTGCCATTTTTTGTAGCAGCGTTTAGATGGGCATGCGTCCTCGATTATATTTAATTTTGTGGTTCAAATCCCACCTAGAGAAAAACAAAAACTCTCACTCCTTTCCTAAATAATGGCTAACAAACAAGAATTTACAAATTTAAAAAGAGTTTAAAATTTGTGGAATAATTCCTCTTTGGCCTAGAAGTCATAGAACAAAATTTTTAACCACAGAACTTTCTTAAAATAAAGGATACACTTTATATGTTATACAGTGTATTTCAGCTAAGTAAATCAAAACCCATACCTCAAGTAGGTAGAACTTTTATAGACAAACAGAAAATTTCTTGTAAAAATTTCCTCTAGCCTCTGCCATCATTTTTATACTTGTCATATGTTGGACACATCATGTATTCTTTGTCATAGTTCTTTGACCCATACTGAGCTCTGTCATTGTTGCCTCTGTGTCAGCCAGTTCTTTCTGGAACTTCTTGAGGCAGGAGTATAGGTCTGGGTGTTGTTTTGCCACTAGTTATCTCAACCAATTATGCTATCCCTCAGTCACATTATTTGTCTTATGTCTATTGAATAATGCTGTTTCATATTGGTTCCACAGTGAGGGAGAATATTAGGGTAGGATGGAGTGAGGTATCACGATGTTCCCCTTACAGAAATAAGCAATTTTTACAACCAGTCGTTGGGGGAAAAATAAATTACAACATCCATTAGGAATATTGGTTTTAGGAAAAATGGATTAGATATAACGGGTTTAGGGAAAAAATTTAAGGAAAAATAAATTAGGGAAAATGTCTCTTAGTGAAAATTATACTTAGGAAAAACGGATTAGGAAAAGTGTCCGGAAATCGAAAATTGTTTCCAGTTAATACTGGACTGTGCTAATTTTGTAGATATCTTATTTTTATTTTAATTGGTACAGTGCGGAGTAAGTATACTGGAACATTTTCTTAAATCTTTTACGAAGAAAAATAAAATAAAATAAAATAAAACCTACTTTTCCACAAGCCGCTCGCTTTAAAATGAAATTTTGGAGTTGCCCCCTCTACGAGCTAAGATTTGAGAAGTTCTTCAGAATGTGATCAAAATATTTTGTTAATGTTTTCTAATAGAGCATTTCAATAAACACTTTTCCCCGCCTGCTGTTCTCGTTTCCATATATTATTATACATTTTAAAATTAATTTACGTATTTGCTCATGCCAGAAAAGCATAGCCAATGTCTAACCATGAATATTTTCGTGATAACATTTTCAGACCAAAGGTCTATTCGTCTAATAATACGTTAGCTGATTTTCAAGAGCGCATAGTCTCCTAGGGCTGTATGAATGTAAATTCAAAACTTCTTTTTTATTTATTTTTAAATTGGGCTATCCTTTTCCTCGTTTCATAATTAAAGGTGGTTTTCTCGGCGACAGTATAAAACATTGTAAGTACATTAAATTAATGTGTATTACCTGGAGTATCTGTTGGTTTGGCCGTTTGCGTTTTCATACCGAATGTGTACTTTGGTGAGTGATCGAGCATTAAGTTGGCTGATTTTTCTGGAGCGTAGTCTCCTGGAGCTACAAATGTAAAAATTGGAGGCAAGTCAGAAAAACTCGAGTTAGGTACCGGATTTTGCAATTGACCATTATGTAAGACACAGCTAGGTTTACCTGGTGTGTCACTGGGTTTTGTTACTTGTGTTTTCATACCGAATGAGTACTTGGGAGAATGATCCAGTAAGACGTTGGATGATTTTTCGGGGGCGTAATCACCAGGGGCTGAAATACGGATTTCATTTTTCTTTAATTTTTAGTTAGTATGATAAGTATGGCTGGGGGATAAGTTTACCTGCATGTAGGTATGGTAGTTTTACTAAGAAGTCGTAAAACTAAAATATCATATATGTAAGAGAATTATTTACAATCTACTGTTTTCATGTCTGTGCTTGGAGAAATTGTTGATGTTAGAAAACATTACTATACCTATCTACCTACAATTTTTATGGATATTTTCGCAACTACTCATTCATAATAGATGCTATAGTTTGCCGAGTAAATTATTTATATGTAAAATACACACACCTCTGTGTATTTTATAATGCAGCATTTATGTCAGCTTATCTTTATGCATGTTCACGTTACACACTCGATTCCAACACAATGTATTTCAAATAAGCTTTGTACTTCATACATCGGACCTGTAATTATCGGCCCGGTCAGCCTGTGTTAGAGCTTGTCGAATTTTATAAACTGTACTCGATTGCTTTGGTTCGTATCCAGCTTACTTCATTTTATATTTTATTCGTCTTGTTGTACACAATCATCTGTAGTACCGAAATAATTTCATGAAAATTTGAAATAATTTGTCAAGTGTTTTTCTAAATTAAACTGTCGTACATTTTCAATTCAAATTTCGTGTTTCATTCGTCTACAGACCTACATTTCAAATTTTCTTTCGCTCGTTTATGCAGAATTAGTTCGTGTTTTTGAGATTTTTTAAAATTTTTTTTTACCTTGAACTTTTGTGTTGTAATTTTCTTTTGCAATGTCGTCTGCTAAATTGCAATTTTATTTGTTCATGAGTGCTGGTGCGGATTCAAAATCGAATGTGGTATTGATTCGTCGAGTTCGGTTTGCAAATAGTGATGAGTGGTATGGTTTTCCTGCTGACTATCAAGCAACCTCCACCCACCCAGAGTTGATTAAGATTTCGTCAATCAAAAATGGAATTGCTGCTCTAAAGTCACGTAACAGCTATAGGAATGTCAATGTAGTTTTGCCTCCTGAAATCTTCAAGCTGTATGTTGATGATGCTGACAATTTCCAGTACAAAGATTATATGCTTCCGGAGGTGTCGTTTAATCCTGTTGTTTCTACAACTGATCCTCCACCACCCAACCCGCAGATGACTCAAATGGTTACTTCTTTGGAGAAAATCGTGTCTTCCAAGGAGTATTCACTCAAAGAGATTCTACGTCATATCCTGCTGGAAAAATTTTCTGCCAAAAATCGCAACGCCGAATCCTGGTGTGAACGGTTTGAACGAGAATTAGATCGATTCAAGGTCAAAGGTCGTCTCCAAATCGAGGTGCTGAAGTCATGTCTTGATCAGAACCTGAATGATTGGTTTATGGTGACCCAAGAAAATCTCCCTGCTGACTCTACATGGCCTGCCTGGAAGAAAGAGCTGATAGCCAATTTTGGGGACATTTCTTTTGCTCCAATCGTGTATGCTATCAATTTCAAATACATGGGCGGCTCTTTGATGGAGTATGTGATAAAAAAAGAGAAAGCTTTGCTCGAAACCAGTCAGGATTTTCCAAGGTTGGTCATTGTATCGTTAATTGTTAGTGGTCTGCCATCACAGATAGTGAAATCTATGAATAAGAATTCTATTACTTCGCTTGATTTATTAAAAAAGAAACTTTTAAAATATGAGAGTAAAGGCAAATTTCCTGACATTTATAACGTAAAATCTAACAATTTTAAACAACCTTCACTCTCCTCTTCCCATGGTTTTAATAATAGAAATAATAACGTAAATTCAGGGAAGAATTCTGGCAATTTTAATTCAAACTCCAATAATGTAAAATTTTGTGGTTATTGTGCATCTAAAGGCTATCCTAATCGTCGTCATTCTGAGGCCAAATGTTGGCACAAAGAAAAAGATGCCACACAAAAAGCTGTCAATAATTTGGAATTTGATTCATCATCTCCTTCTGACGATGATGTGCAAAAAAACTAGTAGTGCCGCCGCTGATTAAAGTAAAAGTAAATGTGAATAACACTGAGTCATTAGGAACCTATGACAGTGGGTCAAATATTTCGTCTGTCAGTCCTCAATTTTTGGACAAATTGCATGTTAATTAATTGAAACTTACAAATTCTCGTTATCAAATGGTCAGCGGATACGGCCAAATATTAGGTATTGCAAAAATTAGAGTAAAAATTTTCAATATTTTCAAGTTTGTTTATGTTTTCGTGCTCGAGAAAAGCAATCATGATTTTATTATTGGTTTAGATTTAATTAAGGCGTTTAAATTGCGTCAAGATGAAAACTTAATAATTTCTCAGGCCTATTATAGGTCACCTCGTCAATTTTTCAAAAGTAATAGACGTCAACTTCGTAATTTATTTTGTGTCAATTCGGTTCAGTTGATGGCAGACTTAGGTCATTTGGGTGCTACACAGCAGCAGTTAGTGTCGGATGTAATTAAGCGTTTTAACCATGCATTTGCCAAAGATAAGTTTGACGTTGGAAAAGTTGTTGATCATGAAGCTGCTGTGAAACTTTCGGAACATAGGTTTATCTATAGAAAACCTTATAGGTGTAATATTGTCGACCAACGTGAAATTGAGGACCAAGTGTCAGCTTTATTTAAGGCAGGTCTCATTCAAGAGTCAACTTCACCCTTGGCCCAAACTTTTCGAAAAGTGCGTTCAAGAGTACAATGACACTGTTCACACAGCAACAAAGTACTCTCCAAATTACCTTATGAATGGTGTAAAACCTCCTCTCCTGAGGAATTTACCTTTTGATCATTTTGATCTCAATAAGGACCGACTTTCGGCCTTTGCGAATTTGCAAAGAAACCATTTGGCTAACAAAAAGCGTTTTGACCGTCATAAAAAAGAGCCAGATTTCAAAATTGGTCAATTCGTCTATGTTCTTCACGGCAACTCACTCAACCGTAACAAATTGGATGAAATTAGAACAGGTCCCTTCAAAATTTTAAGAAAACTGTCTAACGTCCTATACGAGGTTGAGGCTGGCTTTCAGAAACGAGAGTCGAATATATTTCATGTTTCTAAAATGTTTCCGTTTTGTTCCTAGGGTCATCTCGGTGTGGGGATGTAAAATACACACACCTCTGTGTATTTTATAATGCAGCATTTATGTCAGCTTATCTTTATGCATGTTCACGTTACACACTCGATTCCAACACAATGTATTTCAAATAAGCTTTGTACTTCATACATCGGACCTGTAATTATCGGCCCGGTCAGCCTGTGTTAGAGCTTGTCGAATTTTATAAACTGTACTCGATTGCTTTGGTTCGTATCCAGCTTACTTCATTTTATATTTTATTCGTCCTGTTGTACACAATCGTCTGTAGTACCGAAATAATTTCATGAAAATTTGAAATAATTTGTCAAGTGTTTTTCTAAATTAAACTGTCGTACATTTTCAATTCAAATTTCGTGTTTCATTCGTCTACAGACCTACATATATTTAAATAACTCAGCCCGATAATTATGAGTTTCAAAATAAACCACTAGGTACCTATCTATTCATCTTAGTCCATTTAATTTAGATTTATTCAAATTTTTCATTTTGGGTTAACTTACAATGAAAAAAATTCTCTTGATAACGACATAAAATATAAAAATTCGTAACAACTGAATTATATTCCCTTTTTTGGAGGGGATAAGGCAGTTTTATTAATTAATGGGTGCAAATGCAGAGAAAGCATTTTAGTACAAAGTTCAGCTTTATTTCATTAGGTATTTGTCTCATTTTTGAGACTTCGTATTTATTTCATTGTACTCCAGCTGGTATTTTCAGAAAATTAGGTATGTATACGTATTATGTATTTTTTCAAATAAATGCCTCATAAAATATTATAATGTCGTTTGCAGTTTGCTGATATAATGTGTGGGTCAACATGTTCGAGTAGGACCTGTTGAGTCGAACTCGGTAAGTCAATCACAAAAATGTCCAGTGGGCTCTGAAATACACCCTCTTACTTACATCTTTATTTTTCATATTCCAGTTTGAAATTTTCACTTAGGTATCGGCAAAGGTTGAAGTACCTAGCCATGAATTTTGTAATTTTTCATTTTTTTCAAGAAGATTCGTGATTGGCTTTGTTGATCATTAAGTCATTAATCGTAATACATAATTATATACAATATATTGCATATTTAATTAGCAAGTAGTTTTTTTGTATCTACTCTTTCTTACTTCCGAACTACTGAACTCGATTTTATTGATACGGGTTTAATTTGAAAGAGTTTCAAATGTAGGTTTGTAGAATTTAATTACAGAAAAAAAAAAGGTGAAGGAGTTGAATTAAGGGTGAAAAAAAGTAAAGGTGCGCACAAACTGAAAATTCATGTGCACGAAATTGATTCTTGGCTAAACAATGTTGTTTTTCAATGATGTAGTGGTACACTTTTTTTGAAGTAGGGGAAAAGTGGAGGGAAGAATATAATTCAAACAAAAACAAAAGTTAGTCATGGAGTTGAAATAGAACGAAAATATTAAAAGCGTCTACAAACCGAAGCTTTATGTGCGAGAAACTAATTCTTGAATAAACAACGTTGTTTTTATAGTGACTTAGCTGCAATGGTTTTTTTAAGCAGTCAGCAGGGGAGAGAGAGAAGAGAAAAATTTTCACTGAAGGTTGAAGGTGCTTTTCAATAATAAGTTCAAAAAATGCTCTACCATCGCACCCTGTGTTTCTCTTGGAGGCTACAACATATGACTGTTTTGAGTTTTTTCAATTTTCCTCAAAAGTACCTGAGCGATTTATAATGAAAGTAGGAACTTCTATGTCAAGTAAATGTAAATTTAATAGTTAAAATTTAAAGTAAACAGTTTCTACACATTTTTTATTTAAATTTTATTCTTTTTTTTAGATGTGTGGTCACAAATGCGACCAAAAAAAAGGATCACATAAAAACAAAGAAGAAAATGAACAAAAGAGAATGGAAATAATTTCCATTTGCATCTATATATTTTGGTCTTTAAGTAAGTTTTCAAAATTTTTTATTACTCTTACAAGGACTGACGTACAGGGTGGTCAAGAAGGGTATGTTTTTCTTCAAAATCCTCACAATGTGTATTATTTTTTTAGTAAGAAGCTGAAAACTAAAAAAGATGACAAGAAGATGGTAAAAGAAATTAATATACTGATATTTCCCATCAATATTTAGTCTGTAGCTCTGTTCATCATATTCTGTGGTGGTGTATACATAGTGTTCCACTTATAAAAACGTAGGCTACCATCATAAAAATAATGAAAAAAAATATGCATTTCAAATTTATACTACGTACAAGAAGGAAAAATAATTCAGATTATTATTATTTAAAAACATATATACACTACTTCATTTATTATCCTGTATACCTAACTCAGCTTCTGTAATAATTTTGAAAACAATATGTGAAAACTCTTGTATCAAATTGTATATTCATTAATTTTGTTCAGAAGTATAGATACTTATATTGTATGTCGTTTAGCTGTATCCAGGAAAGTTGAAAAAAATTAAATATATTCACACATCGTAGTGCATTATGATGGAAGCATAGGGTATGGGTGGGAGAAGTATTTTTATGACTTACGGCAAATTTCAGCCATAAAATCTTTGTAAAATTTAATTTAATTTCAACCCCATTTTTAAGCTTATTTTACTGGGCCGAATGATACTGACTTCGTATGAAGCTTCAATTACACCTATACGTATATAATGAGCTAAATCGATTATTAAAAAAACTGCTTGATTTTAAGCAATAGGTTGCCTATGGTTATTACTATTATTATTATTATCATCATCATCATCTTTATTATTATTTGTATTAAAAATGGACATGTGAGGGAAAGAGGGGGGATATTATTCACACCGTTGGAAAGCACATTGACGAGAGCCTTCCATTTCCACCAATTTTCTCCTTCTTTTGATTACCGTTCCAGTATCTCCTCTTCACTTATCATTTTACAGAAATTACTTTTCGACAAAAGTGCTAGCCTAATCTCTATTCTACGCACAAAAATATCAAGTTTTGGCTTACCTGGCGTATCAAAACGTTTATCGACTTGTGTTCTCATGCCAAAAGTATATTTAGGCGAGTTATCTAGAAGAGCAGTCGTTGATTTTTCAGGAGCATAATCACCAGGTGCTGCAATTAGAAAATATAAAAAACATTTTTTTGAAATTTTCACCATCACTCCTACCTACTAGAGAAAAGCAAAATTGTTCACTCGTGCAAACTGGTTTACCTGCTCCTGGTTTTTCAATCTGCTTCCTGCTCCGAAATTGCTCCCATCATATTTAAAATGAAAAGCATTGAACCAAAAATGAGTCTAACCCTAACCATGTTGAATTAAGCAGTATCTGTCATGAATATTCATGCTATAAAGAAGTAGTATCCCTTATTCCCTTCAATACAGTCAAAGTTATTCACAGAAATTGAGTGAGAAAAGAGATATTGAGGTATGTAATACGTTGATAAACGATTCCATGGAAATTTGGCTTAATTCGCATGTTTTGTTTTCAAAATATTGCTGAAATCCCATCATTTTCCATTCTATGCAATGAAAGTTATCGAGAAAAATTATGAGAGAAATTTTAATCGCTGAAAGCTGAAATTTCTATGAGATATTGCAGTCTGTTAGCTGAAAATTTTGTGAAAATTTCAGCTCTCTATAACTAACAATTCTCTCATAATTCCTCTCGATATCTTTCATATTATGGAATATCTATGCAAATAATATGATCTAAATCTAGTTACAAAATTTCAGTCATATTTCGGGAAAAAAGGGTACGACTTTAGCCAAATTTTAAGCGGATACTTAGTTAACGCAATTTCGATATCTCTGAAAAATTTCAGCTCAGTCTTACCTTCGGTTTCCGAGATATTGCTGAAATTCTGTTCAGATTGAGTGATTAAAATGATAAAGATTCAATTTCAGCAATATCTCGAAAATAAAACGTGCGATTGAGTTGAAATTTTCACCGAATTTCAAACTAACATACTACAATTATTCATAAAAATTTCAGCTCTCCACATTCAACATTTCTCTCGTGATTCCTCCCGTTATATCTTTGATTGTACGAGATGTTAACGGCAAATAATACGAACTGAACTCAATTTAGCTGCTGATAAAAAAACCCATCGTCAGAAAAAACTGAAAAAAATTCGTTTTGGTCTACGGAGCATCGGAGCAGAAAGGAGCACGGAGCAGACTTATTCACACCGGAGCAGTTTTAGGAACCAGCTCTTTTAAAAAACCTGCTTCTTCAAACCAGCCTGCTCCGGAGCAGCCCATCCCTATTACGTACGTACCAACAGATAAGCGTTTGCAAAGTTGCAAAGGAACGTTTGTATTTACCTGGAGTGTCGGCTGGTCTTTCAATCTGCGTCCTCGTACCGAACGAGTATTTGGGCGAAGTGTCTAACAACGTTGACATCGATTTTTCAGGACAATAATTTCCCGGAGCTAAAAGTTATTATTGAGAAAATAAACAATGGGCACGCTCACATACGCCAAATACGCGTCGGTGAAAATAATTTTCACACAAGTTATTTACGACTGGAAAGAGCGTTCGCCAATGATTCCACATTTTCCTCTAGCCGACTACGTAGGTACGTTCGTTATAAATAAAAAATTATATTTTCCCCGCGGAAATGTGTAGTCTACAGTCTGTACCTACGTGGATAAGTAGAGTTGAGTAAACGAAAATTGACATTGATTGAATTTTCCTCGTCACAATGATACGGACGAGGAAAATACGTTTATCCGTATAAGTCAATCGATAAAATAATTGTAAACGTAACTCTGAAAATCTTTTCCTTCACTTTTTTCGCTTACTTGAACTCGATTCAAAGGCGATTCCAGTCTTGGTCCAGTTTTGTTATATCTGCCGAATGTTTTGTTATGCTTACACGGAAGTACGGAATTGAATTATTAATATGCACAGGTACAATGAACCAGGTCAAAACTTGCTTGAGAGAGAAAAACAGGCAAATGTTTACTTTTTTTTTTTTCTTTTTGGTTCAGAACATTACTGACAGTAGTTAAATACATCATTACATCATTAAGTTGTTTGGACATAACTCGGACACTACACAGGAATGCAACTGCGCATCACTCTATCACAACATACGCGTATCCAAAAATTTGTAGAAGGTATGCATTCTTCCTTTGTTATCAGCTATTTATTATTTTCGTACTTTTAAAATTACTTTTTCAATTATTTTTCCGTTCATATAGAGTTTCAAAAAAATTTCAAAAGGCAAGTAATTATATAATCATTTTTAGTTGATATTTCTTTTATGCATATGCAAAATTTCAGCCCAAAATAATCATATAGAGTATTCTCAAAATTGACTTTATGAAAATACTTGTATGGGTACACAGTGGAACTATATGAAACTTCATTAGTATCTACACAGTAGAACACTAATTTTTTGGTATTTTAAAGGTTTTCTGGAGTTATTGAGGTAAATTATGGTTCAAATATTTATTTTAATAATTTAGTTTATTGTTTTGAATTTTACTTAAATATTTTTAATAATTTTTTTTTCTATAGTTTATTAATTTAGCAGTTCTATTAACTTCGAGAAAAACATTTAGGTATATTCTTAAATTTTAATTATGATTTGTAAAAATAGAAGCCCATTTATGTACCTCTAATTATTTTTCTCAGATACAGCACATTTTTTATAAGGTTTTATTGTACTCATTACTGCGATTTTAAAATAAGTATACCAATACTGCAGCCAACTTTTCACAACGAAATAATATTTATTCGTACAAAGCTAAAGCCAAAAAATAAAAAATAAATAAAAAAAAGCCTATCTTTGAAAAATTCGTTTTAAACCTAATTATATAATTTATATCATGTTTATGTTTGTGTTCCACTGTGTACCAAGTGGAACGATTTTTAACTTTTTTGACATACGGTAAGGACTAAATGAAAATATAACTATAACTCTTATAATCGTAACTCTCATTTGTGCGTGTTACGTGATGTATAGGTGTGTGGTTGTGTGCATGCACAACATGCTGCACATGCACACAACCACACTATCATTATGTTTACACATCAATCATTCATGAGTATAGTCCGTATTCACACCTTTTTTTTTTTTTTTTTTAAATCATGTCCCTCTAATTGTTAACCAATGCATTCTGGGTGTTAAGCTGCTTGATCAGTGCAGAAAGATAAGCTCTTTCCAACAGTATATTTTAAATTTAGATACGAGTAAAATTTGGGAAATTATAGTCAAAAAAACAAAAAATATCCTACTGCGTATCTCCCGGCCCTATAGGTACAACGCATAGAAACATTGAATAATTACATAATTCTTTAAAATTTATTTACTTAGGACCACTACTGAATACCTCAATAGTAAACTAATCAGGAAAAACATTTGGACGTGATATATTATAAAATTTGAAACAAAAAATTAAAAACTACGGCAGCAATACTTGGCCAGAACACTTAGTTGTCAATAAATTTTCATCCATAATTCACAAAATGGAACCTGAATTCCATATTCTTGAAGAAATGGTAAAAAATATCGATACTAATACTGATATTTGTATCGATAGTTATCGATATGTACTTAGGTATTTGCTGACTAATAACCATACATTCAAATTTGAGGCTGCATAAATGCTTTAACTAATAAACTTACTTGTTTTAAAATTAAGAACAAAATGAGATATCTAAGTAGGGTAGGTATATTATTTATGCGACAAAAAGAAAACTTCAGTTAGTAGAAAATAAAGTTGGAAAAGAACTTTTTTTTCGTGTGTTAGTAAATATAGAGTAGGTAAGTAGTTGCTGTTTATAAATTTTGTGCGATTCCGAAAAGAAAAAAATTACCCGGCGTATCGTTGGAATATTTTATTGACGGTTTTATTCTGAAAGTGTATTTCGGCGAAGTAGGAAGCAATACTGCCGCCGACTTTTCCGGAGCATAATCACCAGGAGCTAAAAATAAAATTTGTAATTTTGAGAATATAAGTCGTTTAATAAAATTTTATTTTATCTCTTGTTTTCAGCAGGCTGTCGGTATACCTAATGTTTTCTCTTCTTAATTATCAATTTATATATAGAGGGTATGTAGGTACGAAGTGGAAAAACAAAAAAACCAATTCCATTCGATTCTTTTTCCGTACTTTATCACTCACGATGTACAGCTATAATTTAGCTTTTGTTAGTGAGTATTTGAAATGAAAACTTTAAACTTAATAAATTGTGGTGCGGATCGGTCGTATGATACTTCTGGTATAGCTATTTTCGTTTTTATTTTGGCTATAAAATGCCTGATTTTGGACCAATAGAAATATAATTCTGAACAAATATTTATTGTAATATATATATATATATTTAAAAATTTTTAGTGACTACCTGATTTTATAATTTTCGAAAACCTACTTTTCCTAACGGAGCTGCTACTGCGTTATAATTTTCATATTAGAGTAACACTGCTAATTCGTCGAGTCCGGGGAAAAAACGAATTCGATTTTGTGTGCGTGTGCGTGTGTTGAATCATAAATATAATCAAATACACACGCACACTAACAAAGTAATCATTGTTTTTTGGTTTTGTTTACATTTTTCATTTTTCATAGCACACGACATCATGTTTTTATTATGTATCTCACGTTAAACATTTCTAATGTTAAAAATGTTATTTTTTAGTTATCAGTCACTGTGACAGCTAAATTAATTATGCGGTTATTTTTGAAAAACTGGCAAGTCCCTTTTTGGCAGTTTTTTGTTGAGCATTGGGTGGGATAGAAGAAGACCCATTCTGTAACCTGGCAAAAGATGACAGCTCAATTAATCATCATTCATCATCATCAAGTATGCTTCAGAAAAAACATGATTTGTCAACAATAATATTCAATTCTCAGCCAAAAACTGATGAGTGCTTCTAAAACATGATACCGTAGAAATTGGCTACAAAATATTTCAAGGGACTGAGAAATTTGTTTGTTGTAGCCATTATCTGACTACAACGCTGGCTACATCAAGCAAATTGCTCTACCTAAGACTCGAGTTGAATGTATATCAAGAATCAAATAATTTTAGCCAAATTTGTATTAACCTTCGGATACCTACTCAGGTTAGAAAAAAAAATGCTGTCAATCATTTTGGAATAAAATGAGAAATTTTTCTCGTACTTTCATTCACTTTCTCGTTATTTCGAACCTCATCTATTTTTTCACAGTTTTTCTGTGACTATGGTAACTATAGTGCTGGACCAGTAAAACTCCATAAGCCCAATGTACTTGGTGATATCAAAACATGGCGGCAAAAAAGTAGGCAACCAGCAAATTCGTGGTGCGTCCTTTCGATTTTCCGATTGAGTTTACCGATTTAAAATACATATGACATGGGTCATTCCTTAAATTCACAAGGAGAGCGTACATAAAGGTAGTTAAATAAAGCACGCCATTTGGTACATCGTGGTTGCCTATTTAGCGCCGGCATGTCTAAACAGAAATCATTGTTCTTTACTGGTCCGGTACTACATATTATACTATAGCCAAACGAGTTTTTCCATTAAAAAAAAAAAAAATCGACTGTTTCATCAGAAATTTGTTAGTTGTTTGTTTTCACCTGTCAGATCGAGCTTTCAACGTAATTTGGCCTTACATGTTCAAACATGTAGAATACCGATTAATCGTCAGTAGGTGGATAAACTTGATATTTTGAATTCTTGGAATTTCCAGTTCGCGAGTTTTCCTAATTGAGATTATAAATTTTTGATGGTTCCAATTAATTTTGCAGTCGCAGTGATTGGTACTAAATATTACGTGCCAGTAATATTTTTTAAATTACACCATGAATCTTTAAAAATTGATTAAGGGTGAAAAATACCATTATTTCTGCCTGAAGAGGAAATTCGACCAACTTTCTGGTACATAAAAATTCGTTCGAACGTTGAAGCATTCGAAATATGCGTAAAATTTGTTAGTCTTCGACTTCATGGAAATAATTTTTTCTTTTATTACATATTATGGTAAGTTGATACCGTAGTTACCGCAATGTATACATTCCCTACTATTTGACAAAATTCAAAAAAAATCGAAGCCCCCTCTCGAGGTTGATGGAAAATAATTTGTTTGCTTATAACTGAAAAGTTTTTCAATCCTTCCTCTCGTTGAGTCAAAATAACTTTGCTTTTTCGTAATGTGTAGGTTGTTTTACAGATGTGCAGTTCGAATTTATATTTACGGCGCTCGGCGTATGCAATTTGCATTTCACTAAAACAAAAATGTACGGTCTGCCCACGCTTATTGACTTTTTTTGGATTTTTTTATTATGAAAGTTTGAAAGGCTGCGACAGTTTGGGTATTTGAATTAATAATAAATTAATTTTTCATCCAGTAAAATACTAAATGCCTCAGCATGCATTAGATGGGATGAAGAAAAAACGTGTAAAAAACGCAGCTATTTATGAAAACTTATAAAAACACGAACTATTTTTTTCGTATTTTACATAAAATTCAGATTAAAAGCATCGAAAACGGTAATTAGTTTGTAATTTTTGGTAACGAGAGTTTTTTCATTATACTTTATGAGTCTACATAAGTTGCTCTCAATCACATGCGTTGCTCATTGTTTAAAATCTTTGCACTTTGCATCTGCAATACCCATCTGACATCCACCAAAAAAATGCGAAAAATAATGATTAATATGATGATTTTTAATTTTTAAAAGTCCGTTTGCTCCTCCCCTGATTTGATCTTAACTTCTTTAGGTTAAAAACCATTGGTCTAACACACATAACCTTGAGAATTTTTTTTTATAAATAATTTGTTTTAATTTTGACTCATCAAAGTCATGAATAGTTTCCATAGAAAATTTTATTCTGGAAAATTTCCATATTTTCTTTTTTTCACAAATCGTTAGGGATGAGCATCGTAAGTAACATAAGTATTAAAAGTCCCAACCCGAACTTCATTTGCTTCAGTGAGAAGGAGGGGAAATGTAACCCCCAAATCAGTGTTTTGCAGTTATCATACGTGAAAATGTGAATATTTGGCAACGTTGTTTTAAGGCGCAGGGGTCATCTTTCGTCGAATGGACTATAGCTTGACAGAACACTAGAAAAAGTGGTAATTTTCATGTTCACTTTTTAGGGGTGGGGAGTATCATACACAAAAAGTGATGAGTACCTTTTTTATCGTAAATATAAAGTTCAAAATTTTGTGACTAAGCTATTTTCTCGTTACATTTGGTATTTCCTGACAAAACTAAAAAATACTGATTTGGGGGTACATTTCTCGTCATTCCCACTGAAGAAACCGGTCTGGGGGCTGAGACTTTTAGCATGTTATTTGAGACATCCATCCCTAACGATCTGTGAGAAAAAGAAGAAAATATAGCAATTTTACAGAATGAAAGTTACTGTACATTCTGTCTTTACAAGACTATAAGTTCGTTCACGAATGGGATTTACAATGGATATTATTTTGAATTTCTTCTAGTCGCGCGAATTTTTAATGTTTAAAAAATCTTACAGACTTAACTGGCTCATAAGTTTGAAAAAAAAAAAAAAAAACCTTTTTCAACCACACAGTATCTCAATTTCTATAATTATAAAAAAATATAGGTAGGTAAGTACCTATATAAACTCTTTTGTTCAAATTTCACGACGGTACATTACTTGCTGGTATTCGTAAATGTTTTCATTGTTCGTCGCTTAGTCATAAGTAGAGGAAAACTGAAAAAAATCAAAAGTAGTCACTACACTCTGTATAGTCACACGTTCGACTCTTATGTCCGGTGCAAGCACATGGTACGATGTAAAGTATTTCGATCATTTATTCAGTAGCCCATTACTGCCGTATTGTAAGGTGTAAAGGCTTTTGTATTTATTACTAATACCACGTTAAACCATTCTTCCACTCGGCTACAAAGTTTATCGTAATTCAATACGTAAATTACAGATTTATTAGCTACACAACCTTGTATCTAATCCTCGAAAGTTACCCACCTGTCCAATTAGACAGCTTTACTCGGAGGAGAAATCAAATTTCGATTCTTATTGCTAATCACACGCAGAAGTGACCTTTGTCGCGACTGAGTACGATGGAATTTACCAAACAGAAATTTGGCAAAGTGACTCGAAGTGCCGTCGCCTCCGTAGCCTAACGCGTATTGTAAACACGAAAATTTAGACACTTGCAAACGTACGTTTGCTTCGTCTCAACGAGCAGAAGACGTCGTTGCATTGCGTCGCAGTTATTCTCTTTGTACTCATTTCATACCTACGTTCACGTACGAGTAATTTAACGATAATTTACATAATGCAGAAAAAGCCAACGATGGTAACTAAATGCGTGAATATCGCGTACACACGAGTAGCCTATCCGCCGTAATTTTCGCGAACCCATTGCTCATCCCATTATCGCAATATCCTAATGACTGGATAAATGAGGCAAGCGATGTATTGTACCGAAACAAGCATTAATTTAGCCATACGTGCGCTTCCTGTACCGCCGCTATATTTTCTACGAAGCCATGTGTCAAGAGTGATGGTGGTGGTGGATGACAACCTTAACAACGAAAATGAAAAGGGTAGGTGTATTCGGAGCCAAAGGGATGAGACAAGTAAATCGAAATTGAGGGACAAATTCAGCCAGATAAGGACAATGGGACAGAGTGGAAAATAAACTAGGGAGAGAGAGAGAGAGAGAGAGGGAGAGAGGGAGAGAGGGAGAGATAGAGAAGACCCACACATACACTCCTGCTCACACACCCATAAACACCTTTACGCATATATACGCATCAAATAAACGACTACGTGTTGAGTAACGAGAACCTATACTACACAGCAAAAAGCACAAAACTTTGAACGATTTCTAAACAGTGGGTATGGTAAGACGAACGTCATCTGTAACTTACACGTGGGAAAAGTTTTAAATTTCAATTAATAAGAGTTACCACACGAATACGTGTACGTATGGGTATACGGTCGCGTAGGTATGTGTTTTGGTTTTTTTGCAGATTTTTTGAAGGGATAGGGGTTGAATGTGTGATACACAATATAGCCACGTTATGCGTAGTCTTACCGGGGGTTTCACTGCGTTTTTCCACTTGTGTCCTCATTCCGAAAGTATATTTAGGTGAATTGTCGAGAGTGACGTTTGTCGCCTTCTCCGGGTTGTAATCACCTGGCGCTGGAGTAACTTCCGATTTACTGTCTTTGCTGCGCGAATATAACGATAACGCTGGAGGAGTGTCTTTGCCTGCAATCAGAAAGGAAAAAAAAAACAAACTCATTTAAGTTAGTGCGACTGCTGGATTATGTATGAAGAGATTTTTTTCACCATAAAATGATTGCAGAGGTGCCGAGATCCCCCAAAGCTTTTGAGGACTTACCCTCAATTTTCTTGGGCAACTTCTCCCTATTTTTGCCCTCCTAATTTTTTTGCGACTCTCAATAACGATAAAAATCCTTCTTTCTTCCTCGCTTTACTTCTATCCCTGGTCCCTAAACCATTAAAAATACATTTTTAAATCAACAAATGAAATTTATTCGTAAATCAACTTATTTGTAAAAAGCATAGAAGTATTAGCAAAACGATCAATAATTTCTTCATTACCAATACTTTATAAAACTTCTAATTCGATAGGAAGAATCAACATCGCACTCATATAAGGATCCAACATGATACTGCGCAAATGGTTTTTTATGATTTTATGTTTACTAAATGCACGTTTTGCAGTGCAGCTTGTTAAGAGTAAAGTAATTATTATTTTGATTAAAGCTCTCAAAGATGAAAACATTGAAAACTGAGAAATGAGGCAAAACAGTTTTCCAAATCCTCTGGTGATCCATGGTTTGAAATCTTCCTCCTCCTTCTCTCCCTCATCCTCTTTCTTGTCCTGGTACTTTTTCTCTCTTCAAGCTGTGTTTTCTTTTTCTTTACAGGGACAGGGAGAAAATCTGACATGTCTATATTTTTCTCTAAAATTGGGTAGATTTTTTAAAAATTCATTTGTTTCTTTTGAAACCCAAATTGTAGAAACGACACAAGTTATCAACATCATTTGGCTCAACTTTGTTGTTTTCTACCAATTTTTGGTGCGTTAAAAGATTAGCTTTTGTGGGGATTCACCCCGTAGGGATCTGAGTCTCGGCCTCCGTCGATAGACGTTTGCCCCGGTCCATTACCGGTGGCCACTAATTGTCTACGGACGTTAAAATAAAACGTAGGCGCGGCCAAACAGAGCTACGTATGTTTGTACTCTGTTTAGCCGCTAACCTAGCGCCGTTACATAGGCTAAACGGACGAACTACATAACACATCAAATGTAGATTCGTTCTCCGTTTAGCCGATGTATATTACGACGCCGTGGCTAACGACGCGGCATTTGGCAGAGGGCGTAGAGTGGCGAAAGGTTTGTTCTTTGCCACTCACTGACACGGTGCGCGGGTACACCCGTATATACCCGCACACACATAATACAAAATTGCCAGTATACGATTCTCTCCAATAAAAGGGTTGGCACCCTCTTACCACTGTAAGTTGAGAGAGAACACGCAACACCGCCGACGCCATTAATATTGGTCTTGGCAACCTTCTGGTAGGTATTAGCCAATACCCATAGCTTTGTTTAAAAATTTTAACGTATTCTCAATGAATCATCCCCTCAAAGCCTTCAAAAGATGATCAATTACAACAAACCAAATATTAACTTTTAAATCTAGAAAACTGTTGAAATGTGTGTCAGTATCTATACCCATTTTATCATGGAATCTTCTTCTAACACATTTTCTTTTCGCTGCCATCGTTGGTATATCGAAAGTAGAGCACTTTTCTTCAATAGACTCGAAAACTGTACAAAATATGTCACCTTCATCTTGTCTCAAAGATTCAAGTTGTTCAATCACATTTGATATAATTAATGTAGCAGCACCGAGATCAATTTGAACCTCTTGAAGAATATTTGTTACAGGAGATAGAGCACCAAAAATTTCTTCATAAATCATTATAATTGCAATGAAATTATGCTCATTATGCAACACAACACGCGTGATGCGTAGCTTTGGCAAAAAATTTTGTAGGTACACTCTTACCAAAGACCATCATCATGGCGCCGGGTGATTTTGGGGGGTATTTTAAGTGTTGGATTGTGATTTCTAAATTCCCCCCAAAAAATCTTTTTGAGGATTTAGTCCTCAAGAATATGGCTTCTCGGCACCTCTGAATGGTTGGTTGGTTCGTACACCCGTGTACAACGACGAATCTCTACACATTTTTAAACAAATATTCCATTGGCCTTTTAAAATTTTGTCTCAAGGTAAGCCTCCCCCCCAAAAATAAAAAATAAAAACAATAGTAGACTACATCGTCTCATGTGCGAAAGAAAGGTAAATGTTGTAGGTAGAGTAAGTTGTTTGGGTCATTCTCTGTGGTATACACATCTTCTTTGCCACATGACGTCTTCTACTGCAATGGTGTTTGGAGAATAAATGAATTTAATTGCGATATTATTACGTTTCGTCTTACAATTTGATGTTTATTTCATTCGTCCTCAAACGATACCGGAGAAATGATTCAAATTGAAAAATTTATTTTCAACTCTTCTTTCTCTCCCTATTGTGCTCTCTCTCTTTCACCCGCTCTTTCATCGTCTATCGCTCCCTCTCTCACTCCCTCGATTTGGATCCAGCTCTCACTCGTTCAAACGCTCTCACTCATACGCTAAAGCTCTCATTAAATAATAAATTTCATTGCTTCTAAAGGGATTTGAACCAGTAACGTCTCCTTGTTGCAAGTCCTGGTCTTACAAAACTGTGCCAGCACTCACATAAAGAACTGACATCGGATTTTCATTCCCAATGAATAGTAGCTGCGTGTAAATACAGTGTCATTCAAAGCATCAATATGCTGGTACATTGATATGTTCGTATATTGATATGTTCGAATATCGATGTGTAGTAAATATACAGGTATTATATGTACTTATAATATTTTAGAGATTGGTCGGGTGGAGTGGGTTAGAATTTATGAAAAATACGGAAAAGGAGGGTTGGGGAACCGAAGCCTCCATAAAAAAAGGAAAATGGGTGTTGGGGAAACCCCCATTATTTAAAAAACTAATATCGATCTTTTAATAGATATATCGATATCAAAATTATTGAATAAATCATTTTCGCATTTATGTATTGGAAGAGTTCGGATTTGAAATGCGCACAGTCGCAACTTCTGAAACTGAATCATCTCTTTGATATTATTCGCAAATTGATGAGGTAACACCCAGTTATAGTTTGATTATATGCAGTTGGTGCTTTTTAAGCAACCAGACATGAAAATGATTGCTTGTATGAAAAAAATGTATGCAGCAGGTGCCTTAGAAAATTGTTGAGTCTGCCATTCGTTCTCATAATGACTATAGGTGATTGTTACTTGACCAATAAAAAGCGAGATACCCATGAAAAATTAATTTATGTGACCCTTGACTTAGAAAATTTTTTAAAGCTAACAAGGTACTAAAGTGGACTTTTAGCACATTATATGTTACCCTCAAATAAATTTGTGTGCTAAAACTCAGCTGGGTGGTAATTTTTCAAATGGACCTTATTTTTTCTGGTTTTGTAAAAAAATGCTACGTAGCCTTTGACTGTAATATTATATTACTACGTATAGACTGGTCTTACTGATGAGATTAGACAGAAAACTCGCTCCATTAACGTCCAAACATCTATTGAAACTACTTTCATCCAGTTAAAATCTGATCGAATTAAAGTGCTAAAAGTGCGAAACTCTGAGCATTATCTCAATGATAAAGTTTTTCTACCTATTTATTGAAGTATTTAATGTGTTTATTTTGAAAAGGTTGCTCTTAGCTAATAATCTTTGCTTTTAGTTGTTTAATTAGCGTTGATTGGTCTCAGTTGATCCGAATGTATGAAAGAAATGAGGAGGTTATCAATTTGATCCATATAGGTACTATATTACGTCTTTTTTTAAAAAGTATGTTCCAGCATAACTTTTCAACCAGGACACCGATTTTGATAAGATTTCTTTTTAATGATAAGAAGATGATCCTATGATGGTCTCCCATTCAATTGTTTTTTGGAATCGATGAGGTAGTTTTAGAGTTATCTTTAAATAAGGAACTGTTAGTTTTAAATTAATCTTGCCGTGAATGCTAGAAACAAAAAATCATTAAAAAAAGTTTTCCATAAAAAAAATCTGACCAACTTCAAGAAAAAAAAAACAGAAAACTCTAAAAAGAGAAAAATATTTTTTTCAAAATTACTCCAGCAAAATCTATTGGAATTAAAATGGAATGAAAAAGCATTATGGAAAAAGAATAATTTAAGAAAAAAATTAGAACTGACTTCAAAAAGAAAAAACAATAAAAGAAAAATAATCGGTCGTTTTAAAATTTCTTCAGCAAAATCTAGTTCTAGGGACTCAAATTATTGAAGTTGGCAATTATTAAAAAAAATTTGACGTAAAATTTGAAGCAATTCTACATAATCAAGAAAAAGAGTGCTAACTTCAATAATTCCAGTCCCTGGATGTAAATCTTGATCAAGAAGTTTTAAAAGGATTATTTTCGTCTTTTAAGCACATTTTTTTGATGTATAAACATCATAGAGTTCGGTCTATGGTAGGGGCTAAATGAGAATTACGACCGTCAGATTTGTGTAAGTATAACTCTTACAATTATAACTCTCATTTGTGCGTGTTACATAATGTGTAGAGGTGTGGTTGTTTGCGTTTGCATTGCACACGCTCACAACTACTCTATTAACTAATTTAAGTGAGATTTCACGGTAATAGCCCAAAATTGGAAGTTGGTAATTTTGTTTTTATGTTTACACATCAATCCTTCATGAGTATAGCCCTAGCAGAACTCACGCCATTTTTTTCTAAATCGGTTCGATTTTTTGGAAAAAATTATTCATTTACCATAATGCTTTTTCGTTTCATTTTAATTCCAGCATATTTTACTTGAGAAATTTTTTTCATTTAGAGATACTGGGCTAAATATTTTGACCATATATTACTACCTACATAAATGTGGACTGTTCTTACTGATAGTTGCGGTATCCAAATACTTTTGAAATTTCTTTCATACATTCGGATCAACTGAGACCAATCAACGCTAATTAAACAACTAAAAGCAAAGGTTATTAGCTAAGAGCAACCTTTTCAAAATAAACACATTAAATACTTCAATAAATAGGTAGAAAAACTTTATCATTGAGATAATGCTCAGAGTTTCGCACTTTTAGCACTTTAATTCGATCAGATTTTAACTGGATGAAAGTTGTTTCAATAGATGTTTGGACGTTAATGGAGCGAGTTTTCTGTCTAATCTCATCAGTAAGACCAGTCTATAAGTAGTAATATAATATTACAGTCAAAGGCTACGTAGCATTTTTTTGCAAAACCAGAACCAACCTTGCTTATCAAGTTATGAAATGAAAATCGCAATGTCGAAAAAATCGGTTCTCAATCCTAACATGCAATTTTGAAAACTCAGATGTTTTCAACATGAAAATATGTTTAGTCTAGAGGTGAAGAAAATACATATTTGCGTCGTGACAATGTTTACGTCACATTCTCTGACGTCATCGTTCGTAACCTATTAATTTTATAATCTAGACTACAAATATGGACATGCTTTAATATTTCTCTTTGCAGTGAATAAATTTACCCTCCTTTCTTCTCTAACATTTTCCCACAATACAGTTGGCTGCAGCTTCACTGTTTGAGCTCTACTTCATGAATTGATAAGTAAAGTTAGCTTAGGCAAAATTAAATTTGCGACGTACCTGCGCTTCTATTTCAGTTTCAAGGCTGACTATCGATTTGATCTAATATAATATTATGTTCACAGGCTCATACCATAAGTCAAACCTAGTGGAATTATCATGACATCGGGTCAGTATACATTTAAAGAACAGAGAAAGTAGTAGGTACCTACGAGTACTCTTTGACCGTAGTATTTACACCAGTGTGGTACCTAATAAATCCAAACTGTAAACATCTACCAATCATAGGTACATGCGTACTCATGTAATAGACTTTGTAATTCACTAAAGTTATTTCTTGTGGAATACCTTGTCGTGAGAGATATTCTCACCAGAAGGAAATTTAACAGAATTTAAGCGTGTTCAGCCACTTCGTACACATAAGTACGGGTAAGCCAGAACCAGACCGAACACTGGCGATTTTAGAGCCGGTTCTGAGAGTTTATATACTGGTTTTAGCACACGCACACAGACACACTTATGTACATATACATATGTAGGTGTGTAGTAGAATTCACGTCATTTCTTATTCATTGCTGAAGCAACTGATAAGAAATGACATAATGAGTTCGTGTACCGGTTCGAGACATTACCGAGATCTTTATCTATCGTTTTGTCATCGGCCGAACTTTGCATCTTACTTGCCTGTGTGTGCAAGTAAGAGCATACGAACAAACAACGTATTTTATATATTGTTGAATATAATACGCCGATAAGGAATGGCGTGTGTACGAGATCTATAGTCCCCACATTTCTCTTTGGAAATTATTTTAATGTATAGGTATCAATCTATAAGTACAACTTTTATGAATTCGTAAGTGATGGTGGTATTCCTACAATCATTTGACTTTAATCTGTCAATCAAAATCAATTCGTTCGATCACATAATCACCATTGATCACTGAAACATAATTTGGTAAAGACCTAAACATCCACAGATCGCCGATCTTTACTGAAGACAAAAATTTTAACTTCGGTCTAAATAAGTACCTATGTTATTTTTGCCTTGACTGCGAAAACATTACAATGCAATAATACGATAATAATATGATGAAAAACTCCTGTAGGCGGCTGTGTTTATGAGCTTCTATTTTACTGCAGAGCTTGTAGGTATAAAATATTATTAAAGTCGTCGTAACTCGTAAGTCGAGACAACCATAAATAAATTATTAAACAATGGTGCTAAATTTCCTTAATACCGGTGTAGGAGTATTAAAATGATTTACATACTAGGTACAGTAATGTTGACGTACCACGTAGGTACTTACCTGCACGGTGAAATTGAACTTTATGAGAAAATAGGTAAGTAAGGGTATGTTTATTTCAGAAATAGTAACTTCAAAATAGTGCTAAAAATGATAATTTGTTTTATTCATTAATATTGGAGCGTTTTTATCCGGTTGCTGTCAGTACCTAATAAGGTATTTATAAATGTTTCATTTTTTTCTGATCAGTTGTTAAATATAGGTCCGTGTTTTTTTTGGGTTAAATAAGTGGGAAATCAGTTCAAGTTAAAGAATTATTGATTATTTCACGGTGGAAAATTAATTTCGAACTAAGTAGTTAGTCAAATTTTGTATTTTATTAAAAAAATTAAAATTTTGACAAGAACTTCGAAAAATGGGGGTTTCCATTCAGCTCGTCACAGTTACACCTGATTTAAAATTTAAAAAATTCTAGCGCAGCAATACTTCGCTAGAAAACTCGGTTTGCCAATTCTTATCCATAATTCAACAGAAAAATATATTGATATTGTGGGGACTCATCGGTATGAGGTGTAGGGGCTCGGACCCCTCGACGACAGTCGCCGCCCCATAGGGCAGGCAACTTATTGTCCTTGCGACGTTAAACGAACACACAGAATTACGTTCGATCGTAATTACCTGCAAATACTTGCAGATAATATACGAGTACGAATCGTGACATCATCCATCAATCAATGTCACGATTCGTACACGAACCGGCCAGCCGCCACCTACGATAGTAGGGGATGATGCAACCTGGCCGTACTTAAACAACGTACGTATTTTACTACGTACGTGTGTTTGTGTGCACCCACCAAAACCTGTATAAAAACTCACAGAACCGGCTCTAAAATCGCCAGTGTTCGGTTTGGTTTTGGCTTGCCCATACATTTGTATGAAGTGGCTGAACACGCTTAAATTCTGTAGAATTTCCTTCTGGTGAGAATATCTCTCACGACAAGGTATTCCACAGTGGTGACCCCGACGTGATTTCGGCCACGTCGTGAGGAGTCTTAGGCGCTTCGGCGCTATTTCAACTTGGCGCAGTAGCGCTGGCGAGATTCTCGCTTGCTCGGCAAATTAAAAAATATTTTTTTACCCAGACTAAGACACCTTTTGGTCGTCGAAGTAAGAGTCTGCTGAAGTGGGAATTTATACCCCTCTCTTTAAAATAAATAAATAAAGAGAAACAAGACAGTAGACCTGGAGGAAGAAGGTTGGACTCATCCCCCAACTCCCCCGACTTCGACTCGACACTCATTGAATTTAGCAAACATAGAAGAAGGCCCTCAACACCCAGAATTAGCACGACTGGGAACTGCAATAAATAAAGAAGATCTTGCAGTTAAAACGTTGAGAAGTGGTCGGACTTTAAGCCAAAGTTCCGACCCGAAAACACCTGTCCTACAAACACAGGAGCCAGTGTTTTCAACCAGCAAAGAAGGCAGAAGTACTGTGGAATACGCTTGTCAACAAAAAGACATAGCAATGGTTCCACCACCAACTGAAAACCCACAACCATCACAGGGAGGCAGTAGTCAGCCACAGCTGACACCCGAAGTTCTGGCCCAAATCTTGCAACTCTTGCAAATGCAACCAGGACAGAACCCCAATCTCTATAGACGAAGGATAGATATCCCGGAATTTCTGCCGAATGAGGTAGAATTATGGTTGACTCTATTGGAAGGCAGGTTCAGAACAGAGAACATAACACTGAACCAGCGGTATACACACATCTGTGGAGGCATGCCCCCACAGATAATCCGCCACATTCCGGACGTCATGGAATGCCCTTCGACAGAAGAGGACAAGTATGCCTGGTTCGTCAGAAAAATAAAGAAAGTATTTGGAAAAACGAAAAATGAAATAATAGACGATGTGATGGGCGGTATGAAGATGGGGGACGACAAACCCTCAATCTTCATGGCGAAGTTAAGACAGAAGGCGGACAATATCGTAGCCCCTTCCGTCATAGGCAATCAGTTCTGCAAACAACTTCCACAAAGTGTTGTGCAGTGCCTAGCCGCCGTTGGTTCCACGGTAATCAATACATCCGCGGATCTTGACTTCCTTGCGAAATCCGCAGATAATGCGCTCGAATACACAAGGTCAAAGCCGGTGGTCAGTGCAGTATCTGCAGAGACTGGGGAACTCGCTCAACTTAGAGCTCAAATAGCTCAGTTGACCGAAGAAGTAAAGAGGAACAAAAGCCAAAGCTCGACGAAGCCCAACAGCAGCTGGCGACAAAGATCGAAAAGCAGAAGCAACAACAATAGCAATAGCAGCAGAGGACGTCAGTCCCGGTCAAGAGACCGGAGATCTAGTTCCGCAAACAGGGGACAGAGTTCAACTCCCCCTAGAACATCATCTCCCAAAACCCAGTCTCGAAATTGGGATGATAAAAGTTGCTTCTTTCACAACAGGTTTGGCGCAGAGGCCACCAAATGCAACAACAGGTGCAGATGGTGGGGTAAAACCTTCAATAAGGAAGCGTCAAACTAGAATGAGGGGCCATCTGTGCGGCCGAAGACCCCTCGGAAAAATACTCACGCCGCCTGTTCATCAAGGACAGGACAAACAGGAGACGTTACTTAATTGACTCGGGAGCAGACCTGAGCATATTGCCAGTAAACAGAACCCAAAAAGTACTTCCTCCGAAATACTATCTCCGTACTGTGAATGGTCAAAACCTTCCAGCATACGGACTTGAAACAAGCAAAGTAGACATCGGACTCAGCAAAAATATGACGTGGTCCTTCACGGTTGCAGACATTCCAAACCCGATCCTGGGTGCAGATTTTCTCGCACACTATGGCCTGATCATCGACCTCAAACACGGTAAACTGATCAATAGTGAAAATAAAAGTGTGGAAGGCAAAACGCTAGCATACAGACTGGACACAAACATATCCAGCTGTACTAAAGTCGACGGACAACTCTTACGGATCCTGTCAGACTATCCTGGAGTCACACAACCCTCAATTCGCAGGCATCCTACGTACAAACACGACACGGTTCACTACATAGAAACCAAAGGACAGCCTTGCCATGCTAGAGCACGACGGTTATTACCCGACAAACTCAAAGCGGCACGAGAGTACTTCCATCGCATAGTCGAGGAGGGCGTATGTCGCCCCTCAAAAAGCTCATGGAGCTCTCCTATCCACATGACAAAGAAAGCAAGTGGAGAGTGGCGAATTGTCGGTGACTACAGGGCCTTAAACGCCATAACAGTTCCTGATCGCTACCCAGTCCCCAACATAATGGACTTCAACGCGAATATGAAGGGTAAAACGATGTTCACAAAAATAGACATCAACTGGGCATTCCACCAAATTCCTATGGCCGACCAGGACGTTCCAAAGACAGCGGTTATAACCCCCTTTGGATTATTCGAATACCTTCGAATGCCGTTTGGACTACGCAACTCAGCACAAACTTTCCAACGATTTATCAACGGACTGTTTAGGGAATTGCCGTTTGCATATGCATACCTGGATGATATCTGCATTTGCTCAGAAGGCGGTGAGCATCAGCACGAGGAGAATGTGAGAGCCGTGGTACAGCGTATACACGCAGCCGGACTCACTATCAACGTAGGCAAAAGCTTATATGCACAGACCGAAATTGACTTCCTCGGGTACAAGGTCTCAACCGAAGGCATTTCCCCCTTGAAGACCAAGGTAGAGCCAATATTGAACTTCCCGAAGCCCTCAAATGTCGCAGAACTTAGGCGTTTCTTGGGGATGGTGAATTTCTACAGACGTTGCATGAAGAATGCAGCAGCCGAACAAAGTAAGCTGTTTGCACTAATAAAGACAAGTAAAAAGAAAGATAAAACTCCACTCGAATGGAACGAAGAAGCCGAACAGGCCTTTGAAAATATCAAAGAAACACTGGCAAATGCAACTCTGTTGGCTCATCCAGACGAAAGTCTGCCGTTATGTGTAAGTACCGATGCATCGGATTTTGCTATTGGTGCAACTCTGTACCAACTGGACTCGAACAACATCAAATTACCGCTAGCTTTCTTCTCGAGGAAGCTCTCAAAAACAGAAAAGAATTACAGCACATACGATAGGGAATTGCTCGGAATTTTTGCTGCGTTGAAGCATTTCAGGCACCAGTTAGAGGGTAGATGTTTTTCTGTGTATACTGACCATAAACCCCTAACATATGCCTTCACACAAAAAGCAGAACCGGCATCTCCGAGAAGAGCACGACAGTTGGACTATATTGGCCAACTGACTACCGACATTCAGTATATAAGTGGAGAACTTAACACTCCAGCTGATGCCTTGAGTAGAATCGAAGCTATCTCGGTTCCTGTCCAATTGCCTTATGCTGAAATAGCTAAAGCACAGCTTAAGGATGCAGAATTGCAGGGGCTGTTATCGAACGATGATACTACCCTCAAATTGAGACAGCGAAAAATTCCCGGTACTGATGTTTTATTAACATGTGACATCAGTACAGGTAAGAACAGGCCATTTCTACCGGTAAAATATCGCAGGTTGGCTTTCAACAGTGTACATAATCTGTCACATGCTGGGCCAAAATGTAGTGCTAAACTAATTTCAGAAAGATTTGTATGGCCACGAATGAAGTCTGACTGCAACAAATGGGCTCGCAGTTGCCTGAACTGTCAAGAATCCAAAGTAGGAAGACACACTCGCTCGCCCCTCAAATCATTCAAGCAAACACAGCGGTTTAAAACGGTTCACATGGATCTGGTAGGCCCATTGCCACCATCTCAAGGACACAGATACCTGTTGACGATAATAGACAGGGCAACACGATGGCCGGAAGCAATCCCTCTACACGAGATGTCAGCTCCAACAGTAGCTGCAAGGTTATACGATACCTGGATTGCGAGGTATGGCGTACCAGAAGTCATAATCACAGACCAAGGTCGCCAATTCGAGAGCTCGCTCTTTAAAGAGCTGGCAAATAAGCTTGGTGTTCAACACAGTCATACCACAGCTTACCATCCTCAAGCCAATGGCAAAATAGAGAGATGGCATAGAGCTCTCAAAGCCTCCATCATGTCTCATGATACAAAGAGATGGGTAGAAGTACTCCCTACCATCCTCTTAGGCCTTCGATCCGCCCTACAAACTGATACAGGTCACTCTGCAGCGCAACTAGCGTTCGGCGAAGAGCTACGCCTTCCAGGGGACTTCTTCACAAAATCGAAAGAAGTTAGCCCCGAAACAATGGTACAAAATATAAGAAACGATGCCAACAACTTCCTAAATCAGGCAGCTCGTCATGGCCAGCCCAAGATTTACGTCTCGAAACACTTGGCCAATACGTCACACGTATTTGTTAGAGACGAAAAAATGAGATCTGCGCTGGAGAAACCATACGCCGGTCCTTACAAAGTAGTATCACGAGATGAGAAAAACTTTGTGATACTCATCGCAGGCGAACCAAGAACAATTTCAATCGACAGATTGAAGCCTGCGTACTTGGTAAGTGACGATAAAAGAATAAGAAGGTTACAACAGGAGAACCCAGAAAATACACAGACGAATTCCGAAACAAAAACGGAAGAATTCGTCGAAAAATGTGAGAAAAACATCTCACATCAAGAAAAACCCAAGAAAACAGTAAAATTTTCGGACGATGTGATCACTAAAACATTTGATCCCGAGGCCCCCTTATGCCCACGTAAAAGAGGCAGGCCTCCAGGCACTAAAAAACGCAAAAACTCACATCCTTCTCGCACGTCCGAGAGGTTAATGCGAAGAAAATAAAATTTACTCCCGAAAAGTAATATCCGTAGTAAAATTCAAAACCCGCTAAAAACATACGGGGAATATCGGAACTCCGTGAGACAAAAACTCCGGAGATAAGCAAACGAGGAATGCCAACAAAAAGAAGAAGACAGGAATAAACAAACCCACGTGCAATACGGAAACAAAACATTGCAACGTGCGAGTACCGTTAACCACAAAGATAATCTCTACGACGTGACGTCACAAACGGAGATTCCTTTGTATTGAAAATACGAAAATTATATTCACTGAGTTTATTTCAGGCATAACTCTGCTTAAACCGATCAGA
Source organism: Ericerus pela (assembly GCA_011428145.1). Classification (NCBI taxonomy): domain Eukaryota; kingdom Metazoa; phylum Arthropoda; class Insecta; order Hemiptera; family Coccidae; genus Ericerus; species Ericerus pela. Next base: position 92,001 of record WOFM01001346.1, read on the forward strand.
ACTTAACCGGAAAACTTGTATACGGCCGAGAATTTTAAGCGCTATCCCCTCTACGTATAGATAAGAAGATCCGAAAATAAAGAAAAATAACTGTAAAGGTAAATCGAAAAATGAGGTAAAATCATCAGTTTCAGAACCACCGATTTACTTGGTCGTTTCTTGAGCTATTTTTGGTGCCTTCTCCTAATAATAACCCATTCTATTCCATGTCACGAATACCTATCCCGATGTCCGCCAGTTTCCAATTCGCCAAGACATCTGCTGAGAAAGCAAAAACTCAGCAGATGACGAAAACGAAAACGGAGCTGGATAGGATAGAGGAGGAGCTGTTAATGGACACGGCTCCTCCGGTTGCTGATGTCCTGGCGGAAATGACAACTCCGCTACCGCCGGTGATCTCACCTCCCCGATCCCCGAAGGAGACGACTCCGACTCCGGAACCCCCGAAGCCGGAGCCGAAACCCGAGGAGAAGAAGGAAGCAATGGGCTTCCTATTCACGGCAGAGAGGGCCGCGAATGAACGGGCTAAGATGGCCACCTGGGCATCGAGGAACACAAACTCCCCGATGCACAGAAAGCCAATATTCAAACGTCCGCTGCCCCCTCACTCCCGTCGACATCCCTACGCCCACGCGAAAAACGCGAAACCGAGGCATAGGGGTGAAACCAGCCGGACGAACTACCTGGCCCGAGCAAACGCCCGTAGGGAATCCTACGAGTGCGTTGGGGCCGCGGTGGGCAGTGCTCTGGTGAAATGGGAGGCCGATCAAAGACGTAAGTAAACCCGCACGTCCCCCAGGCCTTGCGCATTTTTGGTTGTTCTTGCGGCGCAAAAACTGGGGGGGAGTAGCTGTGGGGACTCATCGGTATGAGGTGTAGGGGCTCGGACCCCTCAACGACAGTCGCCGCCCCATAGGGCAGGCAACTTATCGTCCTTGCGACGTTAAACGAACACACAGAATTACGTTCGATCGTAATTACCTGCAAATACTTGCAGATAATATACGAGTACGAATCGTGACGTCATCCATCAATCAATGTCACGATTCGTACACAAACCGGCCAGCCGCCACCTACGATAGTAGGGGATGATGCGACCTGGCCGTACTTAAACAACGTACGTATTTTACTACGTACGTGTGTTTGTGTGCACCCACCAAAACCTGTATAAAAACTCACAGAACCGGCTCTAAAATCGCCAGTGTTCGGTTTGGTTTTGGCTTGCCCATACATTTGTATGAAGTGGCTGAACACGCTTAAATTCTGTAGAATTTCCTTCTGGTGAGAATATCTCTCACGACAAGGTATTCCACAGATATATATATCGATATTTCATTGATAGTTTCAAAAGAAAAATTAAGAAAAACTGTAGATTGTTATATCGATATCTTTAACAAAAATATAGTTCTATCGATATTTTGTTGCTAAAAACTAATTTTTCAGGACTTTTTTGTTTTGTAGTTTCTTCAGAAACTACTAAACCAATAGGCACCGAACTACTATCAAATATGGTCCTATATGAAGAATACTTTTCGTGAAAATTTTAGATTTTTTTTGTAGTTTTCTCAGAACATTGAACACAAAATTTTTTCCAGCCTTTTTTCTTCTCCAGTTTTCTCAGAGAGTGTAAAACTAATAGGCACCAAACTTCTATCAGACTTGAACTAAGATAACGATATAACATGTGTGGGTACCAATTTTATTGTAAGTACTTACTATGATTTTTCGTTATGTTGAATATTTTAACTATGCCAACTCGAGTTTAAAATTCTTAAGAACAACCTTCATTGCTTTATCATACTGAGAATCTTGATGACTGTATGATTAACGAGGAGTTAAATTTACGTTTGTTCAATAACAATGATGAATAAACTTTTTTTTTTCATTTGTTTTCTAAATGGGAAAATTTTTTCTTATCTCCACGTGTCGACAGACTGATTATTTTTACTCGCTATTAAAAAAATTATTTTTAGTGTCTCTTTTATCGTGTGAGTTAAAGACCTGATCCCCTACCGTTCTAATGGACTTCGCCCCCTCAACCCCTCACCTCCACAAAAAACCACATTTCTTCGACACTCCATCTCACAAGGAAGGTTCTGTACCCCTGCACACGATGATCGCCTATATTATACACGTGACTCTATTCTTTAGTTATACTTAATCAAAGAATTTTAATTTGAGTAGGGGTAACCGTATCTGCTGCGTAAATTTATTTTAAACATTTTCCGTAACTCCAGTTTCTAGCCATTTTTGTGAAACATGAAGGAGAACGTGGGTTATTTCATCCAGGAGAATGGAGCTCCTGTACCTCCTAACAGGCATAAAAAGTCAAGTCTAAGGATCACTGTGTAATGATTCTATTTTATTTACACTCGACTCTCTCAATCGAAACATTCCTCTCAGTTCTTCTATCATACTTTTCTGTCTCTCAACCATATTTTCTTTTTTCTCACTTTCTCACATACTATTGTGCGCGGACCTCCAAAATCATGGGTTCTGGAGAAAGTGTGAAAATTTTTTTTTTACCCCTAAAATTTTGGACTCCTTAATTTTTGCCCAGGTTTAATTATTGTTTTATGCAGATTTCGTAAAATCTACCGATTGCGGAGGGTGACACGTCACGATTTCGGGAAAATTTCTTTATAGTTTTTCCGATCATGGTCCCCAGACCCCAAAAACAGCCTCCCCTCCAAAGTTTATATATACAGAATGCAAAAAAAGCTGTGAACAAACTGGAGGGCGTATTTCTTTGCCAATCGAAATGAAATTTGGTATGTGTGTACTTTGGGTCCATATTTTGATCAACTTTGTCGAAATCCGCCCGTTAATTTTAAAATGGAGGTGATTTGAATTTAAAATATGTAGAGAATGGAGACAGGCGTAATTCTCCATGGATTATTGTGGAATACCTTGTCTGAGAGATATTCACACTAGAAGGTCTTCAACAGTATTTGCGTGTTCTGCCACTTCATATGATTAAGTATGGGAGAGCCAAATCCTCGGCGAACACTGGCAATTTTTGAGCCGGTTCTGAGAGTTTATATACCGAATTTGGCACACGCACACGGACACACATGCATACGTATGTATACGTAATTATGTCATGCGTTACGTCGTTTCTTGTCTCCGTTGAGATGATAAGAAACGACGCAGTGCGTTTGGTACCGAGTCGTGACATTACCGAGATCGTTATCAGGTAAATGATCTCGACTTGTACGATGTATCTTACCTGTACGTATGTACAGGTACAAACATACAAACGCATTCGTGTGAATTGGTTAACGTCATAGACGATTATTGCCAGCCTTTGGGCGGCGACTGTCGTTGAGGGGTGCGAGCCCCTAAAACCTCATACGAGTAATGTCCCCACAGCTACTCCCCCCAGTTTTTGCGCCGTGAAAATGATAAGTCGCATGCCTGGTGGGACTTATCGAGTCTACTGTCGCTGGTCTTGTTCCCACTTTGCGAGGGCTGAGCCCACCGCGGCCCCGACGCACTCGTAGGATTGTTTCCAGGCGTCGAGTCGGGCCTGGTAGGCATCCCTGCTATTGTGTCCCCTTCTTCTCGGCGGTCGTTGTTGTGGAGCCGGGCGGTATGGATGGGAACGGTAGGACAGGCGGGGATCGGTTAGTGTTATAGGCCTTGGCCTTCGATACATCGGGGAGTTTGAGCTCCCCGATGGCTTGTAGGCCAGGCTAGCGGTGGGGGGAGGGCGTGGAATGCGCGCCTCATCTGCCAGGAGTTGTTGTCTCGTCTCTACTTTCGCCAGGGCTAAAGACTCCGGAGGTGGGTTCTCCACTCCCGGTGTCTTTTCCGGTGATTTTGGGGGCGAGATCAATAGAGGAAGGGGCGCAGACATCATTTCCACGATGTCCACGGCCGACGTCGTGTCCATTAACAGTTCATTTTCGATCCGCTCAATTTCCGTTTCGTGTTCCAACTGTTCCTTCGTCTTTACAGGCTTAGGTACAGGTGGGGCCACGAATTGGAATTCCGGTTTCGAAAATGAGGTGTTCATCGGGGACGACATAAGGAAGGAAAACAAGGTATTTATGAAAAAGAAAGAAAAAATTTTAAGAAGACAATTTCGGCGTGTTGTAGTCGACAGTCGAAAGGCGAGTGAAAAACTTTGCGAGAATATTTTCGATCGCAGCTTTATTCCAAGTCGTTATCTAACTTCAGACATGTTCGGAGGGGATAGTGCATTGAATATTCTTTGGCTTAAAAGTTTTCCGGTTAAAATTGGTTGAGTACAAGCAGAGTTAAGCGTGTTTGAATTTTCATACTTTGAATTTTGTATTTCACAAAGGAATGCACTCTTCGTTTGTGACGTCACGATCTATTGACTATTTTGTTATCTGTATTGTTTGTCAATAGAAACACGTTGCAAAGTTTTTCTTCCGTATTGCACGTGGATTTGTTTATTCGTGTCGTATTTTTATTGTACGCACTTTTTCTCTGCTTATCTGAAGAATTTCTTTTGTTACAATTATTCCCAGATTCTCGTACGTCTTTTTATGCGGGTTTGTATTTTCCGCTACGGATATTAACTTTCGTGAATATTTTTAGTTTTTCCGTGCTAGTCTCTCGGATTTTCGAGTTGGAACTTGGTTTTTTCGCTTTCTGCTGCCAAGGGGCCTGCCTCTTTTTCGTGGGCACAAGGGGGCCAACAGATCGTATTGTATTTTGATGATCTCGTCATTAAACTTCACCGTTTTCTTTATTTTTGTTTTTTCTTCTGGTGATTTTTGTGATTTATCACCTTTTTCGACTGGGTTGTCCTCAACTTTTCATGGTTGCATTGTTTCGGACTGTTCAGTCTGTTCTTCTTCTTTTGTTTCCTTGCGTGTCGTCTTCCTTATTGCTCTTTGGAGCATTTTCTTGTCGTCGTTTATAAGGTACGCAGGTTTCAATCTGTCAATTGAAATCGTTTTTTGTTCGCCTGCGATTAGTATCACGAAATTCTTGTCATCTCATGATACAACCTTATATAGACCGGCGTATGGTTTCTCCAACGAAGATCTTATTTTTTCGTCTCTGACAAACACATGAGATGTAGTGGCCAAGTGTTTGGAGACATAAATCTTTGGTTGGCCATGACGAGCTGCCTGTTTCAAAAAACTGCTAGCATCAGTCCGTATGTTTTGGACGAGCGTTTCGGGGCTAATTTCTTTCGATTGGGTGAAAAAGTCCCCTGGTAGGCGTAGCTCTTCGCCGAGCGCTAACTGCGCTGCAGAGTGACCAGTGTCTGTTTGAAGAGCAGATCGAAGACCCAAGAGGATGGTTGGTAGTATGTCAACCCATCTCTTGGTGTCGCAAGCCATGATGGAGGCTTTCAAAGCTCTGTGCCATTGCTCAACTTTACTGTTTGCTTGAGGATGGTAAGCTGTGGTGTGATTGTGTTGTGCACCAAGCTTCTTAGACAGCTCTTGAAAGAGCGAGCTTTCGAATTGACGACCCTGGTCCGTGATAATGACTTCAGGTATGCCATAGCGGGCAATCCAGGTGTCGTATAACCTGGCAGCTACCGTGGGAGCTGTCATCTCATGGAGAGGAACTGCCTCTGGCCATCGAGTTGCTCTATCGATCATCGTCAACAGGTATCTGTGTCCTTGGGATGGGGGTAATGGACCCACCAAGTCTATGTGTATCGTTTTAAACCGCTCCGTTTGTTTAAAAGATTTGAGAGGCGACCGAGTGTGTCTTCCTACTTTGGACTCTTGGCAATTCTGGCAACTGCGAGCCCATTTGTTGCAGTCGGACTTCATCCGAGGCCAAACAATTCTTGATGATACTAGTCCAGCAGTGCATTTTGGTCCAGGGTGCGATTGATTGTGCACGCTACTGAATGCCAATTTGCGATACTTTGTCGGCAGGAATGGCCTATTCTTGCCTGTACTAATGTCGCATGTTAGTAAAACATTAGTACCAGGGATTTTCCTTTGTCTCAATTTGAGAGCTGTGTCATCGTTCGACAACAGTTCTTGCAATTCTGCATCCCTGAACTGTTCTTTAGCTATTTCAGCGTAAGGTAATTGAGACGGTGCCGAGATAGCTTCGATCCTACTGAGAGCATCAGCTGGAGTGTTGAGTTCTCCACTTATATACTGGATGTCCGTAGTCAACTGTCCTATGTAGTCCAATTGTCGAGCTCTTCTCGGGGAAGCTGGTTCTGTCTTTTGCATGAAGGCATGTGTTAGGGGTTTATGATCTGTATACACAGTGAAACATCTACCCTCTAATTGGTGCCTGAAATGCTTCAGCGCAGCAAATATTCCCAGTAACTCCCTGTCGTATGTGCTGTAGTTCTTCTCAGTTTTTGATAGCTTTCTGGAGAAGAAAGCGAGCGGTAATTTCTTGTCATTGTCCTTTTGGTACAGTGTTGCACCAATAGCAAAGTCGGATGCATCAGTTGCGACACATAACGGCAGACTTTCGTCTGGGTGAGCGAGTAGAGTTGCATTTGCCAGTGTTTCTTTTATGTTTTCGAAGGCTTTTTCAGCTTCTTCTGTCCAGTCGAGTGGAGTTTTATCTTTCTTCTTGTTTGTTTTTATTAATGCAAACAGCTTACTTTCTTTGGCTGCAGCATTTTTAATGCAACGTCTGTAGAAATTCACCATCCCCAAGAAGCGCCTGAGTTCTGCTACGTTGGAGGGTTTCGGGAATTTCAATATGGGCTCTACCTTGGTCTTCAGAGGGGAAATGCCTTCGGTCGAGACTTGATAGCCGAGAAAGACAATCCTGGATTGTTTGTATAAACTTTTTCCAACATTGATGGTAAGTCCAGCAGCGTGTATACGTTGTACGATGGTTCTTACATTCTTCTCGTGCTGTTGCTCACCGCCTTCTGAGCAAATGCATATGTCATCCAAATATGCATAAGCAAACGGCAAATCCATAAACAGTCCATTGATGAATCTTTGGAAAGTTTGTGCAGAATTACGGAGTCCAAACGGCATTCGAAGGTATTCAAATAACCCAAAGGGGGTTATGACCGCTGTCTTTGGGATGTCCTGTTCGGCCATTGGAATTTGGTGGAATGCTCAGTTGATGTCGATTTTTGTGAACATCGTTTTACCCTTCATATTCGCATTGAAGTCCATTATGTTTGGGACTGGATAGCGATCAGGAACTGTTTTGGCATTTAAGGCCCTGTAGTCTCCAACAATTCGCCACTCTCCACTGGCTTTTTTGGTCATGTGGATCGGGGAACTCCATGAACTTTTTGAGGGGCGGCATATGCCTTCTCCTATTATGCGATCATAGTATTCCCGTGCTGCTTTGAGTTTATCAGGCAGTAACCTGCGGGCTCTAGCATGGCAAGGCGGTCCTTTAGTTTCTATATAATGAATGGTATCATGTTTATAGGTCGGATGCCTGCGAATTGATGGTTGAGTAACTCCAGAATAGTCTGACAGAATCCGTAGGAATTGTTCGTCGACTTTCGTGCAACTGGATATATTGGTGTCCAGTTGGTACGCTAGCGTTTTGCCTTCCACCCATAGACCAGTATTGTTGTCTATGATTTTTCCATTTTTGAGGTCGATGACCAGGCCGTAGTGCGCAAGAAAATCTGCACCCAGGATCGGAGTTGGAACGTCCGCAATTGTGAAGGACCACGTCATGTCTCTTCGCAAACCGATGCTTACTTTGCTGGATTCTATTCCGTAAGCTGGAAGGTTTTGACCATTCACAGTTCGGAGGTAGTATTTCGGAGGAAATGCCTTTTGGTTTTTATCTACTGGCAAAATACTCAAGTCAGCACCTTAGTCTATTAGGTAACTTCTCCTATTTGTCCTGTCCTTGATGAACAGGCGGCGTGAATACTTTTTCGAGGGATCTTCAGCCGCATAGACGACCCCTCTTTCTAGTTTGACGTCTTACCGTATGATTTACCCCACCATTGGCATCTGTTGTTGCACTTGGTGGCCTCTGCGCCAAGAAGCAGGATTTATCATCCCAGTTTTGAGACCGGGGTTTAGGGGACGATGTTCTTCTTGGGGGAGTTGGACTCTGACCCCTGGTAGAACTGCTCTTACGGTCTCTAGACCTTGATTTTCTATCGTTATTTTTGTTATTGCTCCTGCTTTTCGAGCGGTTGTTGCTTCTACCATTTTTTGGGCTGTTATTATTATTCTTTTTCTTTATTTCACTAGTCAGCTGAGCTATCTGGGCTCTAAGCTGAGCTAGTTCTCCGGTCTCAGTCGATACTGCACTGATCGAGGATGCTGATCTCGAGTGTTCCAGTGCACTATCGGCACTCTTTGCTAGGAAGTCTAGGTCCTCGGAGTTGTTGATCACCGTGGTACCTATTGCTGCCAGACACTGCACAACATGTTGGGGTAGTTGTTTGCAGAACTGGTTTCCAATAACTGACGGTGACACTATATTATCGGCCTTTTGTCTTAGTTTGGCCATGAAGGTGGAGGGTTTGTCGTCTCCAATCTTCATTCCACCCATTACATCATCTATAATTTGGTTTTGTGTTTTACCAAACACATTTCTAATTTTCTTGCAGAACCAACTGTATTTGTCTGCTTCCGCCGGAGGGCATTCCATGATATCCGGAATGCGGCGTATTATTTCTGCGGGCATGCCGCTACAAATGTGTGAATATTTTTGGTCGTTTTGCAAATTCTCTGTTTTAAACCAACCTTCGAGGAGAGTTAACCATAATTCCACTTCATTTGGTAGGAACTCCGGAATCTCTATCCTCCGTCTTTGGATCACAGGGTTCTGCAATGTTTGCATCTGCAACAGCTGCAACAGCTGTGCGAGTACTTCGGGGGTCAGCTGTGGCTGACCACTTCCACCTGCTCCTGGTTGATTTGATGATGGGTTCGTGTTTCCGTTGGGCATTGTTGTGTGCTGGACTTCTCTATTGGTACTTTCTGCAAAGAGTCTTCCAGACGCCGTGGGTTGTCTGTCTGGGGTCGAAGGGTTGGAGTCTTGGCTCAAAAGACAACCACTTCTGAGTGTACGAGCTGTCGTTTTGTTTGGGTTAACTACAGCTCCCAAACGCAAGGCTTCAGGCCTCCGGATCCGTTTTTGCTTCTCCGGAGTTTCAAAGACTTCAGAGTCTCTGGTCGAAGCTGGAGGAGTTGGCGGATGAGGGCAACTTTGTTCCTCCAGGTCTACTTATCTTGGTTCCCTTCCGGCAAATATATTTGGAAGGGGGGGTGTGATTTCCCACTTTCAAAGTAAAGACCTCTGCTTCGACAGCCAAAGGTGTCTAGGTCTTGTAAAAAATATTTGTATTACAAGCGAGTAACTCGCCAGCGCACCGCGCCTCTTTTTAGAAATAGCGCAACGTGCCTCTAGACACCCACGACGTAGCCAAAAAATCACGTCTGGGTCACCACTGTGGAATACCTTGTCGTGAGAGATATTCACACTAGAAGGTCTTCAACAGTATTTGCGTGTTCTGCCACTTCATATGATTAAGTATGGGAGAGCCAAATCCTCGGCAAACACTGGCAATTTTTGAGCCGGTTCTGAGAGTTTATATACCGAATTTGGCACACGCACACGGACACACATGCATACGTATGTATACGTAATTATGTCATGCGTTACGTCGTTTCTTGTCTCCGTTGAGATGATAAGAAACGACGCAGTGCGTTTGGTACCAAGTCGTGACATTACTGAGATCGTTATCAGGTAATTGATCTCGACTCGTACGATGTATCTTACCTGTACGTACGTACAGGTACGAACATACAAACGCATTCGTGTGAATTGGTTTAACGTCATAGAGACGATTATTGCCAGCCTTTGGGCGGCGACTGTCATTGAGGGGTGCGAGCCCCTAAAACCTCATACGAGTAATGTCCCCACAATTATGATAAAATTTCACGTTAACATACTTTCGGTCCATTTCTCAGTCAATTTCAAAAATGGGGCAAATCCGCATTTAAAATTTTCATATATGACCAACATTCCCATGCCTCCAACTCCTCACCAATGGTACTGAGGTAAAATTTGATGGGGACCTTTTTAGTAAAAAATTTTATGAATAATATTTTTTTATCAAACTTTATTTCCGTAAAACCCATTATTTTCAAATAAAATTGGAAAAGCAGAAAACAATCGCCTATTTTCAGCTCTTTGTGGAGACGTTCAGGGGCTAAATGCGATAACCTTTTACCACGTACTTGAGAAAGGGGGTCGAACACTTACCAGAAATAAAATATTTTTTGGAAATTTTTTCACTGTCACAATGGTTTTTTACTTAATTTTCCATGAGGCTTATTTAAAATTTTTAATAACTGGGATGGTTAAATAATAACAAATTATATTATTTTGAAGCAAGCAAGACAATGAAGGATGAATAGTGTTATTTAAAAATTAATTCATTTATGGAAGTGGATCATTTTATTATTAGCTTATTATTGAAAAAAATCGCCATGGGTTTCGGGCACCCACGGGCACCCACGGGCACCCACGTGCGTACGCCTATGTTTCCACATAACTCTACTTTACCACCAATCTTTTACCTATAAATACTCAGTTTCTCACCAGTTTTTATCACTTTTATTACACTTCCCAGGTACTCAATTAATTTTACGATGAACTTATCAACTCTTGTAAATATTCGTGTCATAAACGTTAAAAGATGGTTGATCAGTTTTTCTGAATAATGTTTTTCAAAATATTTTTTCCGACACAATTACATTTTCAAAACCTTTTTTCGAAGGAATTCAAAAGGTTTTCTTCAAAAAAATCAACTGTTTGTTGAATGGCACGCATTTTTCATTGACTTAATCGTGATTTTCAGATTCTACCAACCTGAATGTATTATATTTTTGCAAAGTTGCACTAAGATTTAGCAACACTGGATTAAGTGGGACTCAATAATAAAAACCATACAAAATACCTGCAGGAAGGCGAAAAAAAAAACAAATTTTGCTTTCTTGAAAATGGTTTAACCTCCCCCAATGAGTTATTATATTTTGGTAAAAAATGTATGAAAGAGGAGTATATCTAGTTTTTAAATCTGTTTTTATGTTTGTTCTAACTTGTTTTCTCGTTTTTTGAGGAATTTTTAAAGTTGACTACAATTGACCTTTTTTCATTAGCACGAAAAATTTGTGACTAAAAATGGTTTCCAATCTCATTATATTACTTTATAAATGTTATTTCTATCCCACCATGTTGAGAAAAAAAAATCAGTACATACTTTCTAATCTAAAATTTATTAAAAAATCACGAATTTCGAGAAAAAACAATTTCAAAAATATTTTTTTAGACTATGGCTTTTCACTATTGTTTGTAGAAAATCAAAATATTAGCCTATAGCAATCAAATTCGACGTTAAAAAAAATTAAACCACAGAACTCTGAAATTATTGAAATAGAATATGGTTCTGCACCTTGAAATGGAAGTTATGTAACAAATTTCATAGATAGAGCTGTATAGTTTGTTATATTTAATTAACAAGGGGCCGTATTCATAGTTGTCATTTGTAGTATTCACTTAACGTTAAGTGCATTCAACTAAGTGAATTGAATTTAGTGATATCCTGACCAAACTTAGATTTTCTCCTTAATATTCATACTTAAGTGGAAAAAATTACGTTTTAAAAAATCCCAAAATTATTAAGTACACTTATTTTTTCCTTATGTAGTTCACCCAAGTGGACTGACTGGTGAAGAATATGGCCCAAGTTCTTGGAGCACCTTTTGCTGAATGAACGAAAATAGGGCTAAAGTATTATTTGGGTCTTTTTTATATGCACAGCTTCCTCAATACATTATAAAATATTATGGGTAGGTACTGTTGTTATAATTGTTTGATCGATAATAGGCAGTTCACCTTGGAAAATTTAGTATCCAGCGCATGAAAACGCTAAGACTATTATTAGTTTCTCACATCTACATCCTCGCCTGAACTAAATAATTACCACTATGAGGATATTTGTCAATTGTTCAACAAATTAACTTGTGACAAAACTCCGAATTCAGCATAGAACTATCAAATTCAATTCTCAATTAGAACAGACAGGCGTGAAAAATTGTTAAATTTTTTAGTCAAATTTATAACTTTTTCACGAGTTTTAATATTTTTAAAAATATAAATTTCGAAAAATAAAATTGTTAGAGAAGAGGGATTAAAGAAAAGTTTCTCAGACGAGTTCCAATATTTACGTTCCATTAAATATTCATTTCAACTAATTTTCTTTTTCAACTGTACCCATCGTAATGAGGTGACTGCCAAAATAAAATGATCCTCCACAATAGGTGTTATACGTTTTTCTCTCGTAAAAGATTAAACGTGGATTGGAACAATATGTTCGTCGATTTGCACAGTTTATTGTTACAATCAGCAATTTCTGTCCATTGTCTACTCTCTCATCATTAGCACCCTTTAGCACTTCACCTCATGTAAGTGGGTATAATTCGTGGAATTTCAATCTGTTCGTTTGTTATAAGCCGATGCGTTATCGTAAATCCGAAATGGCTGCGAGCTCTTTTCATTACCTACACGTCTACATTCCTATTTGGATGCACAATAATTGCTGGTGTGGCTGAAATTGATAACTAAACCAAAATTCGGGCGAAGAGTCGTCATCGTTAAAACGTGTATTCTCTTCTCTCTTCCTTTTTGGGCGAGAATGGCTGACACGAGGAGAAACTTTGACCAGAAAGGGTACCTAAATGCATTTACTAATGGTCATTTCTCCAACTACCTAACTGTTCTATTTGTTTTATTCGACGCAGCATTATATGTTAAGTGATTATCTTTTTTATCCGTGTGCATTGTGCATTTTAAATGCGCATTAACCTTTCGGAATTTCAAAGCTATTCAGCAATGAATTTAGAACAAAGCATGTTCTCACAATATTGACGCTGAAAATATATGAATAAATTGAGAATTACATCAAAAATTCTCTACATTTGCCCTTTTATATTGAAAATCTACTTTTCTCAAAACAAAAGTCAAATTTTACGAATAGGGAAACATTTTTATCAAGTGAAACGAAAGAGGAGGTAGGTATTGATGCTATATTTTCAGAAGGTTGCGGAGATGGAATTTTATTACACGCTGTCTAGTCTCTTGATAGTTGTATAATTTTTTTTTTTTTGCAATTGTAGTGGGTGAGGGCTTATTTGAGAGTTTCAACCTTTGCACAAAAATTATATGAAATGTTTCTTCTTTTAACGACCTCTCTCGATGCCAGAAAGGGATGACTGGGAGTACGTTTGTGATACGAAACCAATAACATAATGTTGTAGATTGTATCGAGGGTAGTTTTAGGTTGTACCATGCATACAAATTGATGAAAATTATAAATAATCATAAAGAAAGTGTCAAATTTTGATTTTTTTATTCTAATAATAATAAAAATTAGGGAACTCGAGATAAAATCTTCGACTATATGAAACTGGACCAGTAAAGCTCCATAACCCAACTGTACTTTGTGATAAGCAACCAACGAGTATTTGGCAAGTGCTTTCGATGTTGTGATGAATTCACTAAGTTAGAATACATGTGATGAAAATCATCCTTTAAATTCATAATGATAGCATAGGTTCATAAAAATATAGTTTAAAGAACGTCATATGTACACCATGGTTGCCTATTTAGCACCAGCATGTCAGAAAAGAAACCATTGTTCTTTACAGGTCCCGTACTGTATGGGTAGTTTAAGAGTAAAACAAATTATTCAGAGTCAAAATACGCTGAAAAATTAAAATAAATTTTTTTCTGCTCAGCTGCACTACAGACATTATCCTTCATTAATAAATTTTGACTATGTACCTATACTGTGATGGAGAGGGAATAGTCGAGCTAAAACTTTTGCTAATATTTTTCCCTACCTTCCCCTTATTTTATAAATTTATACACCACCTAATGATGGCGATAGTTGAAAATATTTTACTATCGATTCATCGATGGTAAAAAATCAAAACTATTGATAGTATCCATAATAGTTTTTAATGAACTAATTTTTTATAAACGTCGAAAAACGGTATAAATTTTACAAATTTTTTTAAACAAACTATAAAAAGGCCTAATTTTGTAAAATAAGCCCAAAATAAACATTTTAACAAAAACTATCGGCAGCGATAGTTCATCGACCTACCATCGTCCATCACTAACACCATCCAAAGTACAGGCATGGGTACAATTCTAATAAAAACCTCATTTGATCATGGTTTATTACGTCGATCGAGTCTGAACGCACCTTTTATACCCTCGATGGCTTATAGGGATGGGAAAAATTGTTCATTTGCGGAATCTGGTTTGCCTGCTCCTGGTTTTTTAATCTGCTCCCTGCTCCGAAATTGCTCCCATCATATTTAAAATGAAAAGCATTGAACCAAAAATGAGTCTAACCCTAACCATGTTGAATTAAGCAGTATCTGTCATCAATATTCATGCTATGAAGAAGTAGTATCCCTTATTCTCTTCAATATAGTTAAAGTTATCAACAGAAATTTGGGGAGAATATAAACATCAAGGTATGTAATAATATGTTGGATAACGATTCTATGTAAATTTGGCTGAATTCATGTGTTTTGTTTTCAAAATATTGCTGAAATTCCATCATTTGCCATTCAATGTAAAGAAAGTTATCGAGAGAAAGTATGAGAGAGCTGGTAATTGCAGAGAGCTAAAATTTTTATGACATATTGTAGTATATTAGCTGAAGATTCTGTGAAACATTCAGTTCTCTCATAATTCTTCTCGATAACTTTCATTATATGGAATACCTATGCAAATAATATGACTGAAATCTAGTTACAGGATTTCAGCCATATTTCGAGAAACAAGGGTACGATTTTAGCCAAATTTTCATATTTCGAGAAACAAGGGTACGATTTTAGCCAAATTTTCACCGCATACTTCGTTAACATAATTTCGATAATTCTGAAAAATTTTAGCTTAATTTTACTGTCAGTTGTCGAGATATCGCTGAAATTCTGTTTAGATTGAGTACCTAATTGAAACGATAAGGATTTAATCTAGTTGGGGAGTTGGAAGAATTTCAGCAATATCTCGAAAATGAAACGTGTGACTGAGCTGAAATTTTCACAGAATTTTAAACTAACATATTACAACAATTCATAAAAATTGCAGCTTTCCACAACAAACGTTTCTCTCGTGATTCCTTCCGTTATCTTTGATTGTATAAGAATGAGATGGCAATGGCAAATGATATGAACTCAATGTAGCTACTAATAAAAAAAACCAGTGTTAGAAAAAACTAAAAAAATTCGTTCGTTCTTTGGAGCATCGGAGCAGAAAGGAGCAGGGAGCAGACTTTATCACACCTGAGCAGTTTCAGGAGCCAGCTCTTTTAAAAAACCTGGTTGTTCAAATCAGACAGCTCCGGAGCAGCACATCCCTAATGGCTCATAGAACTGTGATAAGTGCAAAAAGTGGGAGGACGTGTTCACATCGAAAGCTTACCATCGAGTTTATAGGTAGCTTATTCTTGGTTCAATATAGCAGTCAAAGTTTACAGCAGCTGAGGCTATTGCCATATTAATCTTTTCAAACTCAATTACGAGGTTTAATATCCATAATACGCGATGTGATTCAACCTGCAACAATGCACATTGTTCACTTCTCTGGATCAAAACTGTTTGTAATAAGGTTTAATTCATAAAGTGTAATACACTAATCAATATTGTAGAATAAGATATTTAACATGAACCCCTTTGGTCACCTCGAATGAAAAATGTAATATCCAAGTAAAAACTAAATAATACTTCAGAAAAAATAATGAGATTCTGAAAAATCATTGTTCGAAATTTTTAACAAACGAAACAAACCAATGTTGCCAAATTATAGAATCTATAGTTGGATATTACGAGACACACCTGCAGTTGAAATTCCATCCATACGCTCCACTGGATTGTGAAAAAACCGTCTTGATACAATCTACAACATGACACAGCAATGTGTACCAAGCGCTCCTCTACATGCAAACCATTGATTAGGAAGCTATTTTGGATTGACAATAACGACCAGAAATATAAAGTCACGAAAAATTTCATTCAAATCAGAATTTCTTTTAATCTCCCTCATCTCACATTTGAAATCTTCCTTATAAATTTGCTGTTTCAAGAATAAGTCAGGGAGATTACATTACGAATTGTTGACAGGAACATATAAATTAGTGCAGGCCTGTTCAATATTAGAACGAGTGGGAAATAAGGCGACTCGATCTTTATCCCAGGTCTTGGTGGGAAAGACAGAACATAGATCAGTAAAATAGTTCAGAATGAACTGTTTTCAAGAATTGAAACGCAGAAATTTATGGAAAGTGACTAATCTACGCTTTAATACTAAAGATCTGTTAAAATGTGTTCATCATACTTTGACATCTGGCAAAAGTTGTCTGTTTAAAGCGGTTCAAAATCAATTTATCAGCTGGAGTTCCTTCAGCATTATGTCTACTTTTGTACAATGGTGTGATATTTATAGGTAGGTATCTAAACATTGAATAATGTAGAGCAGATACTTAAAAAGCAAAAGATTGTGGGTTAAGGGCTTATAAGGTGAGAAAAAAAAATTAAAGGACCCTTACCTTCCTCGTTTATAATATTTATAAGCGTGTATTTTTATCATTTCAAGTTTGATCCTTTTTTCTACGGGGGGGGGGGTATGTGGCGTCTAAACCGAAACGATTTTAAAATGAAGTCGATTTCACACGAACCAGTCGAGAACCTGGAACTCGAGTGCAGTACTTCTTCACCGAATCGAAAATGGCTGTTTCACCACTTTTTAATTGGTAGGGTGTAGGTACACGAATTTGATACGAAAATCTATTTACATATTCTTATCAATTTACATTTCATAAAAGGAATGTGGTGTGGAATTTATTCGGTTAATTGACGTAGCCTACCTACTACTGCAGCAGCGCCAATAAGTGAGAAAATTTCTGGTAATTTACCCAAAGTTTTCTAACTTGTTTTGTTTGCGCTCCCAGCATCTTTAATTATTTTGCTCGGTTTAGCTTCGACGTGCAACTTCCCAAGTGATTAATTTATGTCACGCCGCATTGTCGCAAATTATTTTTGGTAACTGGTGTCTGCGTGCAAAGTTTATGCCACGACGATGATACTGCGCTGCATTCGTTATCAGCGGAATACGCCCGCAGACAGACAGCCAACTTTTAGCAAAGAACAATCTTAACGTCATTTTCAAGAAACGAACGACTCTTCAACGTTGTGCTAAATCTTCGAAACGGAATATATTACTTATGTAAACTATATTACGTGTTGTTTTACCTTTTGCGCTTAATCCGGTTACGTTGTATTGGCCGGGACCCGGTCCAACGCTTTCGCATTTACCTCCATGCCTACAGACAGAAAAATAATCCGTGTAAAATCTATTCCACACAGCCGCGTAACTTATGAATAACGTATTCCGTTGCTGTCGTACCGACTTCCGAAGGAGAATGCTGGTGCACGACCTTTCTTCGAATCGTTGACTACTTTTCCTGGAATGGAAAAAAAGAAGAAAAAAAAAAAAAAAAGAAAAAATATTAACAAACCGATATGCAGGTTGCGGTGTGCGTATACCGGGCAGAGTAACAGACAACGTTCGCTACGAAAATAATTGTCGATTAGAAATGAATCTCTGCAATTTTACAATTATGGCGTCGAAATCTACTAATTTTGGCCTTTAGGTTACATCGAGTGATGCAATATGCTCTTATGTTCAGGATGGTAATTATCTCACCGGGGGCTCATTTTTCTTGTACATCACCGCCCGTCATGCAAACCCGTTGGGCAACCCCCTTTTTAACTCGAGCAACTCGAATTCGTGGATGGGTGTAACTATATCCAAAGTAAAAAAGTTTTTGTTTTTTAGGAGAAATTTCACAGTTTTTCCGCCCACCTGTGAGTTGCGCTTCACGAGGATATCAGTGTTGAATTAGTTTCGAGTATTGTGACTGTAAGAAATATGTATGATCGCAAATATATCAACCTTCAGAATTGACTAGGAAGCGGGTTGGCAGCAGCTGTGGCCGCATCGATAGGACTACTGATTTTTCCTACTATATCCCTAGTGGCGCCGACATCTACGTACTGGTGACCTCCAAATTTTAAGAACACGTATTCTTCTGAGAAAATAAAAGTAGCATTTAAAATGCACTAGAACCCATATAGCCCATTCAAGGAGGTAATCAAATATTTTATATAAATTAAATAGTTCTGGGTGCACAAATAGTGTGCGTAATATGCTCGAATGCTTAAAATGTTTCTTTGTGTTATTTCGGAAATGTAGTCAGGTATATCCACACCATCAATCCTCATGGTAATGAAGCAAAAAGTACCCTGTACCTTATCCTACCCCAGTATCTACATCAATAAAAGTAATTCACTATTGGAGTTGGTTGTTCACTAGTTGACTTCAAGAGTGTGTACAATGAGTTGAGACGGGTTGATGCAATGTGGAAATACCATAATAATTATAACGAGCCTGAGGCTACCCTTTGCTTCACACTTCGCGTCACTTAGTTCCCTCCACATGGTTCCTAACAATTACAGTTGATATGTTGTCCGTCCAATTTGAATGAAGAAGGGGGAGTGCTGTAGGATATGTGTATGATTGCAAACATACCAACTTTAGTTAACTAGAGACCAAGTAAACAGCAATTTTGGCCACAAGGATAAAACTGCTGATTTTTCCTACTTGATCTCACGTAGGTGTGCTAGGTAGCGGTGAACTTAACCGCACGGCCATCTCACTGCCGACTATAACTGGCAAATGTATTTTATATTAGACAGGGTATGGTGGTTCCCACAATACTTATTTTCAAATTGTTTTAGGGAGGCTTCACCAGGTCCTAAGGAGATTTATCCACCTCATGCCCTTTTAGCATTGCCTCAAGAAATCTATCGCATGAACATATTCCACGATGTGCCAAAATGATTTCGCTATGATGGCATGGCCCATAGCGCCCATATGGGCAAGGCACGCAGTGCCCACCCTGGCTTGAGCATTTGCCCACCCCAGCACAATTTGAAAATTTACCCTTTTCCACCAAATATTTCAGCATGTAGTTATGTTTAGTGAGGAACTCACTTTTATTTTCACTATGGGGTAAAAATAAAAGTGTGCAGGCGGTTGGCAGGGTGCAAACGTAGGTGCGAATTTAAGTGCAAATTTAGGTGCGAAGGAGAAAAGAAAAAATACATCTGTGTTAGTAGGTGTGTGGTTGTGAGTGTGCGCATGGCCCAATAGAATCTTTTATTTTCAGATTTTATCATGTAATACTCTAATATTGTATCAAGGGACATGTTTTTTGAGGCTTTGAATTCAAATTTGATGTTAATTGTTTCATTAGTTCCATTCTTCAGTCCTCATTGGACCCAAAAAGGGGAGAATTTTTAGTTTTTAGATTTTATTGAGTAATATATCAGTGAGCAATTATCTCAGGGTTAGGGTTAAACGTCCAAGGCATCTGTCAAGCAAATCTGACACAATGGGCAGCGAGTACCTTTACATTTGTGTATATATATTATGTATGACACAAATGCCAATTTATTTCTACTACAGTATAGGTTTGCAATTTTTGGCCAATAGTCATGAAATTTGAAACAATCTATAGGACTAGCCAACAACCTCAGTCATTGATTTTATTGTGGATTGGTTGTATGGTACTTCTAGTATTGCTATGGTTGTTTTTGTTTTGAATATAAAATTTTTAATTTTTAACCAAAAGCTACAAAATTCAAAATAATTATTTATTATAATTTATTATAAACTGAAGTTAATTTTGATGCCGATCGACTGTAGGTTATTTACTTCCAATAACATTATTTTTATTTTTGCTAAAAAATGCATAATTTTAGAACAATTAATAGGAATGTAATTCAGAAAACATTTATTTTGAACTTTTCTAACACGTTACTGATTTTGGAGTGGATCAGTTGAACAGTATATACAGGGCTGCTTTTTTGGTTATTATTTTGGCTATAAAATGTTTAATTCTGAACCAATAATTAAGAAATTTTCAAAAAATATCAATTATAATTTATTGCAACCTACTGCAATTCTGGTGGGAATGAGTGGGAAGTTATTTCCAAAAAGTTATTTAGATTTTGAAGATGATTATTTTTAATTGTGTAATTTTATATTAAGTGTTGCAAAATTTAATAATGACTAATTTTATAATTTTCAAAAACATATTTTTTCTAATGGAACTGGTGTTATATTTGACAGCTATCAAAATGTGTTCCACATTAAATATTTCAGTCCATCCTGGCTGGTAGTGGAGCGCGCTTTTTTTATCTCTGTTTAGGTCACTATAGGTTATGCCACCACTGAGGTTTGATGCATTAATTCGCTAACCTATTAATGGAGTCAATGAGACGCATGCTGGGCCAGGGCTGGTAAATTCGGCCGCTATTGGTCCTCGTCTTTTAGTTGGAGTCCACGATCGTTGCTGGAAACCTCCCATTTTGAATTGTTATTCGACCACGGTATCTGCAAAAAATAAGATAAAAAAAAAATGTAAGTTAGTTTTACACTTTATGAAAATATCAAAGTTTGTTTAATAGCAATGAAACAATTTCCAACTATTGGATAACATAATGGTTTTATCTTTGCGAATAATCGTAGGGAATGTGTATCATCGCAAACATATCAAACAGAATTATTTAAAGAGCATAAGTAGGCAGCAATGTGGCCACTTGGATGAGACTGCTAATTTTTCCTATTTGATCTCACGTAAGTGTGTCAGGTTCAAACCCCAGTGGGGGCAACACCTACGATTACAATTTTGCTGCGCCACTCCGATTCATATTGCATTCGCTCATAGGTGTGGGCGTAACCAGAGGGTGGGCTGGGTGGGCCTCCCCACACGCAAAATGAAGAGGCCCCTTGTGGGCTCATCCAGTCAACCGAATCGATTTTATCATCACCTCCACTTCACCTCTCACTATAGCTTACACTGCCTTAAATTGTAGCGAAATTTGGCCCCTCTAAAATTTTCTTAGCCTCTCAGCAGCCTTGTTAATGCGTGTGTTCATGAGTGTGCGTGCGCACGTTTGCGCACGTACACAATCACATTACGTAAATATAACTCATTTCTGTATCTAGCGGCAAGGTTTTAAGGAATCAGAAAAATTTTGTCCAAAATTATTGAATGATACATCGGCGAACATGTCTTTTAAGGTGCTGAGCACACCCCCGAAAGAGGGATTAAAACCTTCTTTTCATAAATTATTAAGTAGTAGATGGTCGGACATGTTTCTTAAAACAACGATTTCGAATGTCTAGTCCATTTTTCGATTGAACCGATCGTTGGACCCCCAAAAGTCTCAAAAAGACAGTTAAAACCAACTTTTCAAAAATTATTGAGTGTTACATCGGTGAATATGTTTCTTAAGGCCATAAATTTGAATTTTCAGTAAAATTTTGAACTGAACCATTTGTTGGACCCCCAGTGGCCCAAACAAATAATGTTTTCAAGATTTTTTTACTTTTGAAACTTCAAGAAATCTGCTGTTGTTTTCACATCAAGTTTTGGGAACACTACGTCACGAATACATTTTTTGGAGGAGGCGGAGGAGGGGAGAGAGAAGATCCTTGGACAATTGGTCAATTAAAATAAGACGAAGCTTTGTCTTAAATTATTAGAAAAGAAATTCGCATAAATTAAGAGAGGAAAAGTGAAAGTATAAAAAGTAAATTTCCAAAGTTAAATGGGCACGTAGCAACAGATGAGTTTCAGCTTTGTACTTTTTTTTTTTCACATTTTCTTTTTTCTTCTACTAAATTGTTAATTCAAACGTACTTAATTTTATAGGTACGTACCAGTTTTTTGTTTCACAAAATTTTCCATGTTTTGGATTGGTGAAGAATGGGGGTAACCAACGGGATGTTTCGTTTAAAGCAATAAATTAATAAATTTTTTGTTTTGTTACAGAAAATCCTTATGAACGTAGTGTTTAGATGTTTGTTATTAATTGTCATTGTTATTGCTGGAAAATTTTACAGTAATGATTTCTTTACTGCTTCAAACTTTTCTGCGATAAAATAGAACTTTTATTTTATTTTTAATAATTTTCATAAACGTAAAGGAACGCTCCAAAAATGATTAAATATAGAATTAAGTAAAACTCAAAATGATAAATACCTATTTCAATTTGAATTTCTATACTAAAACAAGCCGTGACAGATGGAATAAAAATAAAACTAAAAAGACATTTTACGGTTGTAAAAGAAAAACAAGGGGAAGGTCAAAGGTGATATCTTTCAATTAGTTATAGGTAATAACAGGAGAACGAGTGGTGTAGGCATAAATGGAAATAAATGGAAATAAATGGAACTTGTCAGATTTATTTATGCTGATGATATTGGCCA
This sequence comes from Ericerus pela, assembly GCA_011428145.1. Taxonomy (NCBI): domain Eukaryota; kingdom Metazoa; phylum Arthropoda; class Insecta; order Hemiptera; family Coccidae; genus Ericerus; species Ericerus pela. The sequence continues at coordinate 114,333 of WOFM01001346.1, forward strand.
ATAAATAACAATTACAATAATTATTGGCATTTCAAAATTTTCAATACAGAAAGCAAAACCACGGTCATAAAGATGGAAGGTTAACAGGCTCATATTTAGGGAAACGTTTACATCTACATTCTGTTAATAGGATGAATGGAAACGAACTTCTTAAATGTACTTATTTCCTTTATTTTCTGTATTCTATTTCTCGCTGCCTATTTTCCCTCGAATTAATTTTCTTCTTAGAAAACTTAACTACTGATACATCAAACAGTTGATAAGTTTGTTCTTGCTTAATTTAATTATAGGTTTAAATTTCATTTATTAAATTTTTCTTCTGGTTATTGAATAACATTATGCTTGAATTTTCTGACCATAATATGTAAGTATGCCTGCATTCGTTGTCAGTTTTTTAGCTACTAAGTGGTTTTAAATTTCTTTAATCTTAATTTTGTAAAATTAAACAATAAATTTTTTATTTTTTTACCACATCTGTGAAACAAAACCTAAAATTCATTCATAATACTTTTCCAAGCATTACTTTTAACACTAGTCTAATATTATAATTCGTCTTCGTTGAAGTTAGTCATAGGTATGACTGAACAATTTTTCTGGGTAGGGGAACTAGAGCCCCAAAATGTTTTACATAATAATCTCACCACGTCCATTCCTATCTCTAACCCCACCAGTCCTCCCCTCAGTACTCAGTCAATGTAGGTAATAATAATTGTGAACAGGGTCAGAATCTGTTATATATTATGTACAGCGTATTTAGTGCATGCTATACTTCAGAAATTTTAAGTGTGACGTGTCATTTGATAAATTTTTCTCCTCTTTATTCTGAAAGCTGAAAAAAACTGATAAATCAAAAGTCAAATTTATCAAAAATTTCCTCAAATGAAACAAATAATTTACTAATTACTTTCTTGGGGACACTACTTGTATGAGGTAATGGGGCTTGGACTCCTAATGACAGTCGCCGCTGAAAGGCTGGCAAATATTTGTCTTCATGATGTTAAACAAACGTATGATTACGTTTGATTGTAATTACTTGCACGCACGTGCAAGTAATGTACAAGTATAGAACTGTGACTAATCTAACAAAGACGATGATGTCACCATTCCCTATAAAAACTGGTCTGCCATTTCTTATCTATACAAGAAATTACGTACCAACCCTTTCACACAAACGTACATAATTACTATGTATGTGTGTCTGTTTGTGTGTAAATAAGCCCGTATATAAACTGCCTGGACCAGCTCTAAAATTGACAGTGTTTGCCCAGGTTTCGGCTTACCCATATGTTTTCATATGAAGTGGCAGAACACGCAATATACTTGTTGATTACCTTCTGGTGAGAATATCTTTTTCACAACAAGGTATTCCACATCTTTATACTTTCACTCTTCAGTATCTCCAAACCAGCTTTATTGATGACTGGATTTATAAATCAACTGAATACAAGGGTGGATTTTTAATTTTCCCATCCTAAGTGGATAAAATTTTGCCACCTTACATTCTCTCGGATTGGAAGGGGTTGAACTGTGAGGATTACAAATTTCAAAAACTTCAGCGCAATAATACTTTGCTAGAAAACTTAGTCTGCCAAGTTTCATCCATAATTAAAAATAAAAAAAAACTAAATTCCAAAAGCTTAAAAAAATTTTAGAAAAATTTTGATTTAGTAATCGATACCCGCATTGATAGTTATTAATATCTGGCAAACAGTTATATCGATATTTCATCGCTAATTTTAGCTAAAAAAATTACAAAAAACTATTGGTAGTTATTGATATGTTTAACAAAAATATTGATCGATCAATATTTTATTGGTAAAAACCAATTTTCCGAGAACTTTTTGTTTTCCAGTTTTCGTGAAGACAACTGAATCAGTAAGAACCAAATTCTGATCAGATCTGGTCCCATATAAGGAATATCTTTTGTGAAAATTTCAGGCCTATCTAGTTTGCAGTTTTCTCAAAACTGTGAAGACAAAATTTTTTCCAGTAACTTTTGTTTTCAGTTTTCTCAGAAACTACTGAACTAATAGACACCAAACTTCTGTCAGACTTGCACCAACATGAGGATAATCTAATGTGAAAATATCAGCTCTGTCTGTTTCGCAGATTTCTTAAAAATGTGAATACAAAATTTTGAGCAATACATACATAATACGTACATATATATATACGGATACATAGATCCATGAATGTATAAATATATAGGCTATATTAGGTCAAAATGAGAAAGTGGTACCAATCATTTTCTTCTCTTATGAAGCGGATAATTTTCTTCATCTACATCCCTAACCCTTTTGTGAGGTCAGTTTTAATACCCCATTTGCAACCAAACTGAGTACAAATGTTTTGTGATTGGAGCCAGTAAAAAACTTTTTCAGGTGTTATTTGTGTTTCAAATGTGTATTCTAGTATCTACTCTGGCAGAGCGTGTATAGCGGGTTTTTTTTGGGGAAAGGGTTTCTAACCGCCCTGATTTTTTTGAAATTTATATAACATGGTGATATACGTAGAATTCCATGCAACCTATCAGCCTATTACTTATAGATTTTGAGAAAAAGTTTTTGAAATATTCAGTGCATCCCATGCGTTTTCAAAAGTATTAAAATTAATTTTTTTAAGAAATCAAAGAAAAAAATTCAGAGCTCCAAAAAATTGCAACAGACATGTTTCTGCATTTTCATACATGCCTATTTACTTTCCTTTGTTATACTTGGATGCAAACAGTTGCCTGCATAAAAATTGAAGGAGCTAACTTATTTCATTCTCCGAGGCCTTTGAAGAGGCCTTGAAATTCAGAGAAGATTTGAAAATTTTTTCTTCCATTCTGTGAGATATGCAGATGGATTACTTAACATTTTTTTTAGGGAATTAATGAGGAAATTTAATACAGCAATAAAAATGGTACCTAGAGAGTTTATCATACGAGCTGATGTCAGTAAGAATAGACGAGCGAGTAAAATAAGGAGTAAAAGAAGGAACGAGTGTTTGATTGTTATTAATCAGGCGGAGCGAAAGTGTAACCCCAAGAATAAAATAAATAATATTCTTACGTTTAAATGATGGTAAAGAGTTGGCAGGTGTGAAGGAAAATGATTGGCATATCCTAACACTTTTCACACCAACTCGGTGTGTAGGTTCTGATTAGTGATTAAAATTTCTCTTTTAAAAATCAATAGATGTTGTGGTTGGTTGGGGAGCGAAGAAAACGTAACGATTACGATGATAAGCGTCACTTTGAAAAACATAGTATTTCAAGCAGACAAGTGTGGATATGGTTTCTTGTGGAAGGGGAAAACATATCATTATAAGGATTTGAGGAGCCATTGTGTGATGCCAGAACTGCGGAGTCGGTCATTGTCTTGCAGAAGGGTCACTTTACATTTCTGCGGTGTTAACGAAAAAAAAATTATCTACAATGTGAGTGATTTTTCAGGAGAGCCAAAAAACTTTGACCTCATGGTAGAACTACGGTTCTGATCAAATCTGTTTTAAATAGAGTTTTTTTTGCGTTTCTATATTGTAGAATTTTTTTAGGAAGGTTGGCCAAACTGTATTTCATTAATTTGATCATTTTGAAAGATGACTTGTTCTTGATTAACATTCGGCTCATTGTTTTTTTCAGTTGAGGCAAAAATATTATTACGACAATAACAATGAGGCAATTATGTTTAACAAAACAATGTTGCCATATCAAATGAGGTGATATTTCCCCTGTGTTTCCAAATGAGGTGTTTTGGCTCAATAAAGTGTAAAAAAATAACCAAATATTTGATAAAATGCAGTATTTTTTGTTAGAAATGATGCATTTTTGCTTCATATTTAGTTGTAGAATTACCTTTACTTTCATGTGAAACCAAATAGTCGGTTTGTGTGAAAATGTCAGATGAGTCTTTTTTCGTAAAAAGGCAGATTTGTTTGGGTGAGGAAGGGGAGTTTCATATTCCAGCCGATGAATCACAGCACACCGTAATGTTGGAACAAAAAAAAAAAAAAAAATTCCGATTCTTTATAAACCACCTCCTATACATAGAAGCGGCAAGTTTCTACTCCAGTGTTGCCCGATACAGGAAAAACAAATAGGTAAAGTTACTTTTCGAACGCCTCTCGTATGTATTGAATTATACACGTCGTACGAGTTAGTTTGCCTCGCAGCTAATTATTTTTCCTTACACAATACGTGGATGAAGTTAAAAAGTAAAGACGATTTTTTCTTTCTCTAGAAAACTTTATTTCTTGGCTGGTTTCGAGTAGACGCGATCGTGTCATCGAAAGCAGTACCTATACCTGTATGTGTATAACGTTATATGGCTGGCAACCGTTGCTCGATTTCGAACCAAAAATGGTAATGCGAGGTAAACAGGCTGTACAGTCGTGTATAATAGACGTCGTCGACGATGACGTTGTCGTTGGCAGATCATTTTAGATCATTTTTTATTTACCACCTACTAGTCTGTTATTTTTTTTCAAATAAGTCTATTGACCATGAAATTGTTATGATAATTTAGGCGAATGAATATAAATTGGCGACTGCGAATACGAGTGGAACGTTCTGTTCGAATTTCGAATAGGCACTTCGACGCCAAGTGCGAATCCGTTTATTACTCTTCAATTTAAAGCGGTCGGACTGTTTTTTATTTTTACTACCACGATTTTAATGTTAAATTACTCGACTTTTGATTCGTCGTTTCGAGAATAATATTTTTAGAATTGTGGATTAGCTAGTACGTGAATTGTCTAAGGTATCCAGTCTATAACTCATCCTTTTCTTTCTTCTGTACTCCCTCGCCTCGATCATTACATCTATTGTCATTGCAAACGTCTCCATAAATCTGCATTTGCCCCATTATTAGTTGTGACTCATCAGTAAATGCTGGATGCGGGGGTAGACTAAAATTCGACGAATGCAAATTAACTGCATCATTTTCCTAATTAGGTAATGTCTTTGGAAACGAAATCTTTCTTTCGCTCGATGTATTTTTCTTCTCCTTCTGTACATCGAGGTAGGCACATTGCAAAGAGACGGAAGTTAGTGAAAAGTGGTTGACATTGGATGTTGTTATGGCATTATTGCTATAGACGTACGGAGAAATTTATGTCTATGCGAATGTCTACGTTTAATGATTTACAAATGATTTCTTTTTTCTTTCCAGAACATAAACTTGCACGTTTTACAGGATATGCACTAGATATACAGGGTGTCCGGTTAAAGGATCACCCAAGTCGTTCAGAATGAATTGGTTGTTTTATCTGGGTAAGATAAGTTTTATTCTGGTAAATAGTTGGTGAAAAGTTACCCTAACGATTTTGATTGGTTGATGCGGTTTATTTTGATAACAACGTGAAATATTTGATAACAATCTACCTAATGTGTTTTAATTATTTACCTTGACATTCGAAGAAATCGATGGTTGGGTTGGTTGTTCATTCTGAATGCAACCCAGTGATTATAATTATAACAAAATGAAGTAAAGTAAGAATGGCGCCTGACTAGAGGAAACAAAAAACAAAGTAAAAACGCAACAACATTCATTAGATGGCATAACAATAATCCACTATCTTCCAGCATATTATATTTCTGTAGTTTCATGGAATACGTGGTATAAGGTAAACTATCAATTTTAGATCAGTTTTTTGTCAAGGCCATATCTTGGAAAAAAAACTGATAGAATGCACTCCTACTTAAATTCACCATACCACAGTGCGAGATCTACACAATGTGTGCATTATTTACAAATTTGTTGAGTTCAGAAATTTATTTGTTTTATTATTTTTCCCTCAAAAATAGAAAAGAGAGTTGTAAGTTTTGTCAGTTCTAGGAATCAAACCTAGGACCTACAAATTCACCAGTTAAAAGTGGTGAACTTGACCACATGGCCATCTCACCACTGGCTATGACCGGCGAATGTATTTTATATAGTGCAAGGTATGACAGTTCCCACACACTCCCTTCTATAGAGACTCCACATGAGTTGAACAACATTAGATGCTGTGGAAGCTTGGATGAAGCCGAAAACACCTCTTATACCTATATGCACAGGCTTACACTACCATGTAAGGTGCTATCTATTGGTGACTTAAGTTAAGAAGGATAGTTGTGAATTTCACCATGAATAACTAGGGTGTGCGCATATCCAGCATATGTCGAGGGTCACCACGTGTAGGATTTGTTGGTTCAGGGAATCGAACCTAGAACCTACACATTTGCCAGCAGAAAGGGGTTGAACTTAACTACACAGCCATCTCACCACCGACTAAAACTGGCAAATGTATTTTATATAGAGCAAGGTATGGCAGTTCCCACAAGAATAATTATATTTTACACAGTATTATATTGGCCTATAGATATGAGTGGCAATAAAAAATTCGAATAGATTGGCAGTGGATGCTAATCTAGCCTTGCCCCAACACAAGAGTGCTGGTGGAGGAAAAAATTCAACATCAAGTGGAATGTGTTCTATGGACTGCTATTTATTGATATAGCGTCAAAAACAACCTAACTAATATATTTAGTACCATTAAACCACGTACATTTGAAAATTTTGGAACAAATTTCTTTAGTAAAAACAGCAACGTTTTTTACAAGCGTCTTGTGTCAGCTTACTCTACTCCTCATTTTCTCAAACCTCATTGTTGAGGTGTGATACATGGTTTTAAAAATTTTCGTGTACAGTTAAAATGTCTTTTGATTAAAAGTTTATTTTTTTAATGGGGGTTTGTCCAAAAAAAAAAACCCTTGTTTTAAAAAACGAACCTCACTTACCACCCAAAGTACAAAAAAGAAAAAAAAAACAACTTATTTCACCTAACTTGCCAATAAACTTAACAAAACAGTACCAAAATTTTTTAAAATTACTTTCAAAATTTGGCATGACATCATACTTGGAGTATCGTGCATGCCCATTGAGTCGGCGCTTTAGCGGAGAACACGAATTTTGGATACTCATGAAATGAAATGATAATATATGTTACCCATGATGATATAATAAAAATTAGAAATTGAGTGGGCTTACGTCTATTTTTTATTATCACACTTTGCACACTTGTAGTATCGCGTTGATGATAGGTACAACAAAGTTAGAGATGAAAAATGTCGAGAATAGGTACCCTCTACTTTGATGTGGGTCCGGAGAAATGTTGGCCTGCATGGTGTGCAGCTTATGTCATTTTTCTTACAATTACTGCGCAGCATTTTGAAAATATTTACCAATGACTGGTAGTGGTTCAAAAATGGTAGTTTACCTTAGAGTCAAGTACACTGGTGATTAGAGAGCTTAGACTCCTCGAGATCGAAAAGACACAAGTCTGGAAAAATATACCTCAAATTATTTTTTTATTTTCATATACCTACTATCATATTGTTTCATTTTGTTTACCTAACATTTCACTTTTCATTATTGATTCAACTTTGAATTAATTTGGAAAACAAACGAGAAGTAGGTATCTGTAATGCTTACTTCAACTTGCGGTGCGTAAATTCCAACTAAAACACACAGCTACTTGAATGTGAAATCAAAAATTCGAATCAGGGCATTCGGCTAAGTAAGACAGAGAAGGATGTCGCATGGAAAGTGAAAATAATCTCATTATAGCACATCACATTTCGATAAAACCCCCTATTAATGACAAAATCTGTGGGTCTGCGTAGCCTAATGGGGAAATTTTGAATTTGAAAATAAATTATTTTTATAGTGGTTTATGTATATTTCCAAACAGTCACGAATTGTTGTCAAAACTTAGGTAATCGTTTACGAATTAAAAATATGATTTTTTTATTTTAGTGCACCATAAAATAAATGGAGAAGTCTATCTCTAATGGACATTTATTATTCTATACGCTGTCTAAGTGTATTTTTTTAATATGTAAGTGGGAGTTGGTATAGGATTGCAGACTTAGCTGAAAAAAAAAGTCTCCAAAAACATAGATTGCTCCTCAATTAGTCCATTACAATCTACAAGTAACGATTGTTTACAGATCGGAGCAGGCACCAAACTTACAAAATAATTAATTAGGTTAAAAAAGAATTTTTAAAAGATAACCTTTTATTTTTATTTTTTGGCTTTAGCTTCATGCGAAATAAACATTACTTTGATTCGCAAGGTTGGCTGTAATATCGGTACCTATATTCTAAAAATCGCAGTAGTGAGCAGAATAAAAGCTTATAATAACGGATGGAAGTGTTTTAACTGAGTATCTACCTATGAAGGTATACAAATTTGGCAATGTGGTAAGACAATATTTGAATTTTCGTTTCGTACTTTTACTCGGTGATTTATTTATTTACCGAATCGCGTGCTGGGTTTATCAGCTTGCTTAGTGTAGATAAAATTTCGTAATATCAGTTCATCGAATTAATTTGAAGAGGATGACATCATTATGCATGGGTGGCATTCGTGAAAACATGTAGGATTTAATTTAGATACGGTTTTGGTGGATATGGATTAGGTAATAACGTAGGTACATCTGAAAAAAACATACCTTAAATAATGTCTATATTTTGAAATTTTTTGCACCGATTTCATTTAGAATTTAAAAGGAGGAAACGTGAAATAAACCCTAAACGTTAACTGGATTGTACTTATAAAAGTGACGAATTTCAATAACGAGTTTTAGACAAAAATGCTTCAGAATGTATCGCTGAAACTTGAAAATTTCGTTTTTTCTTAAATAAAAAGAACTTACGCGGTTGTGCAGTATCGATACTTTCCAGGCTGTGTTAATTGTGGAAACACAAAACAGAAATCATAAATGAAGAAGAATATTGTGTGTAGGAGGTATAGAGTTGCTAGGAAAAATAAAATGAAAAATCATAGAAGGAATTTCGCGATAAATTATTATGAAAGTAATGAAAGATTAATATTTTAGTTTGAAGCACTTTTGTAAGTTTTTTATATTCTTAGAAGTATTTTATGAGATGGAAGTCTTTATTTTCTTCTCGAGCTTTTCGAATACTATGCTAACAGTCTTGAATTTTGTCAAGTAACGTCATAGACAGTCGTGGAACTCTATTACGTAGGTATGTATTGTATTCTTCTCGAAGAGAACACCCTGTATGTGCACTGAAACTGTTTTTTCCTCGAGAGTAAAATGCAATACTTCGGTTGCTGCATAAACTTTTAAAAATATCTAAAACACTTACCCTTACTCTAACTTTCTGAAAGCTTTGAAAATTCTTTCAGGTTTTTTTGTAAGAACTACCAGCGAGAGCACATAATTGACTCATCTATCGATATCGTGCTCAAAAATAAAAAATTTTTCTTTTGGATTCAAATGACAAAAAAAAAAGAAGTTCAAGTAGAAGTTTGTAAGCCAAAAACTTCGTCGTAAATGCATATATCAAAAGCTTTTTTTTTATCTTCAAAAAAAAGTACGACATTGTACACGAAAGTTCACTTCCAAGTTCCGAAGAACGATAGGCTAAAATATGTTTAAATTTACAAATACTCATTCAACGAAACTAACAGCTTTTTACTTAAAGTTAACTCCAAAATTATGTCATAAATTCTAAAAAAAATTCAATGGGACGACAATGGGATCGTGTTTTATTATTTAAAAAAAAAATATTATCAAAATCGGTGTCCAAGTTGCGAAGGTATGCTGGAAGAAACTTAAAAAAAGAAAAGAAAAAACTTATCCATAATAATCGAATTGATAACTTCTCCTCCTTTTTTTCTTTGAAGATGGTTAAAAATTATACCTCAGTGGTTAGGTACGTACTTGTTAGTATTTTGTCGCAACAGTTTGCATATTATTTGCTAATTTGCTGAACCTAATTACTTTTTGTTGCATGTTAGTGGCACTAATAAATTTTTTTAGCTCCCACACGTTATCCTGTCGTTTTTGTTCCAATAGATGTAATGTAAGTATCACGTCATCTTTGCTCACACCGATAACACTTTTGCTTGTTCAATATTTATTTGTTCCCTGGAAAGTGGTTAACCTTGAAGTAAGTACATGAAGTTCATTATGCGATTATTGCAACGATGGCTAAGAAAAGAATAAAAAAAAAGTCAGGAGGCGTACAAACAGTATCGTTAACTTTCTACCCCCATCTATTTGCTTCTTAACTATTTATCGTTGAAGCCATGTTTTTCTTGTCAATAGTTTTATTTTTGTTTAAATAGAGAAACTCTCTCTTGCTGAATGTTTGGATACGAAACATCGAAACGTTCATTGTAACGTAGTAATTAACAAAAAGCTATTGTCGACATAAATGATCCTAATTGAATTTTAGATATTTTTACATTCCCCCTCCGATTGTATTATTCATCACTTATCAGAAATTTACACTGAAAATGGTTTTCAGAGTTTAATCTTTTGTCTTTGAAAATTTTTGAATTGGGTAAATAAATAACAAAATTTGTGCTTCGATAGCGGTGCTGGGATTCAAACACCAGATACCGCAGCTATCTGCCAGAGCTCACGCAAGAGAAAACCTACAGTTTACACCATGTGGCCATTATCTGTCGTAGGTGACCTCTGTGTTCATTTTCGTACACTGTACAACATTCCCCCATACTCCCCCTCGCCGCCGTAATGATTTAAACGATGTATATGAATACCGTCAGATGGTGTGGGAGGTTGGGTGGAATATGCAATGCCATGCAAACATGGTCTACTTGTATTATACAGGTTCTAATTCACATGGAAGTTTATAGATGCGACTGGAAGCAGGAAGGCGGAGTAAAGGTTTTGATTCGTATGCTGTGCATATCCAGCGCACGTCAAAAGGCAAGTTTTGAGTAAATATTCGTCTGAAAACATTAATAAGTTAGATTAAGAAAATGAATGTTTTTAAAATACTTTTTTATAATGTGGAGGATTCGAACATGACATCCTTCATCTTAAGAGACATCTTACTACCACGAGGCCACAAGGTGAAAGTGTTGAACAAGCATCTCCTGTCAGCTTACTCAAAATGTCATTGTTATCACCTGTCCTATTGTTACTTTGACCATGTGTAACTATATGGACTGAGCTTAATATGAGTGGTGCTTAGAGACATACAGCTAAAGAGCTGTTCAACGCTGCATATGGACTGTGGTTTAAAAATGTATGAAAGATAGAAAAGGTACAATTTAAGTTATATGCTCTGCGCGTCCAATGCCTCACATATTTTGTTTTGCAAACAGACATCTCTACACCAACACACTCACATACTATAAAGCTATGACACATGCATTAACAAATATTGCAATTCGAAATGTTTTATAGAATTTTACACTCAACGAATTTTTGATGGAGCATTGGACATCTCTTTAGCAGTATGTCTCTGGTGGTGTTACAGTGCGGGTGAAGGCAACATAATAAGTATAATTGGTGGAAGGTGATTTTTGTTACAAAAAGTTTGGCAACTTTAGGTACCATTAATTGAATACTGAAAATTTTTCATTTTGGTAAAAATTACTTCATTTCTCTATTGTTATAGATCTTTCAAGCGTGAACAATGTCAAAAATTGCCAATAAAAAGCAAAGTCAGAAGGACTTTATTCCTCCAATTATGCTTATTTATATGAGATATTTTGCCTTCACATTTTTATTTCTATGCTCAGTCCATATAGTTACGTATAGTTAAAATGTTCTTACCTATATCCTTCTTTGATATTTTTTTAATAGTTTTTGTGTTGGTTTGTTTTTCTTTAACATTCGTTAGATAGCTAAATATGTTATAACAGTTAACTAATCAATAATCACATATCATTATCAGTTTATCATGTTGTATTAATAGTTAATTGGTTTATTTTCTTCTTTATTAATTATTAATTATTACCTTATACATTATAAAATATACTGAGCACTACCTATATATTCATCAATTTCTATGTTCCATAATTTATTAAAATGGAAATGGTTTGCAAGTGTACGCAGGGACTTGTAGCAAAACTAGTGACGGGGTGAATTAAAATACCATGGCATTAAAGTATAACGTAAGGACATAATTTCATGCTATACTGATTTTATGTACCTCCCTTATAACCTGTAATAATTATGATTTATTTTTTTTTAATTTGTTTTCTATTAAGTTTTCAGTTCTGGAAAATAAGGTTTATAAGAGGTCAGTGCAGAATCCGAAATTGTTATTAATTATTTATTTCTAACAACGTACCTAAATAATTTGGATGTTATTTTCTGTAGTAATCATTTATGTGCGAAAAATAATGGTCTTCCAAGTGTAGGCACAAATAACACTGTGTAAAATACACATAAGATTCTCTTGTTGTCATAGTGGAAGTTGCAGTTTTTGCCTGACAGTCACGAAATTTGGTAAAAACTTTAGTATTTACCCATTAGCTACACCTATAGGTTTTTATGAGGACCGGCTGTATGCTACTTCCAGTACATCCATTTTTGTTTAAATTATGGGCTCTAAAGTAATTAATTGACAATAAAAAGATACCGAATTTAGCCCTTTTATTGTTTATGATCTATAGCCTAATAAATTGTTGATAATTTTGGTTTTAATTGTCTGAATTTTGAAAACTCTCATTTTCTAACGATGGCCTAGATTATTTTTAAATGTTCCTAATAGTGCGTACACTTGGCAGACATGATACGCACCTTTGGTGGAAATGTCTCCCGAGTGTACACATTTGATATTTTTGATAAAATGTGTAGGAATTCAGTCATAACCCTCCTCATGTGAGATTTTTAATATTGTTAGAGGTGGATGTGGGTAAATTTAGTCATAAACTTTGGGACAGACGTTGATTTTGTCTTATTTTAAAACTCTACGAATATTTCGTTGCCATTGGATTTCCAATTTATGCTCTAGAAAGCTTACCCATTTAGACAGAATTCTTTAAATTTTTTTCTGCCATAAATTTGGGGTAAAACTAGAAACTGACCAGGATGTATGGTAAGCCTAACTTTAACCTAAGGTCTTAAATTATGATAAAGTTTCAAATTGTTATTCGTAGGTACAAGTATTAAGAAATACTAGTAATAATAGGTAGCAAATGAAGATTCACTACAAATTTATGGATGCCATCTTTTGAAAAATATCATGTCCGGTAAAGTAAATAACTATGTTTTCCTACAGCCCATATAATTTTTTACTTGAAAAGAAAATAATAAGCTGTCTAGAATGTTCTGTCATGCCTTAGCTTGTGAGGAAGTTTTTAAAATGAGTGCAGCGAGTGAGCGATTCCCAAATCATATAGAGTCTCACGAAAATTGTAAAAAATGGAACAAAATATCAATTCCTTGACTTTATTGTGGCAGAATAGTGTGTTACTCGCTGACAAAGTAGGGGATTGACACTCGCATGATTTTCAGCACTCATCTTTTGCTCATTTTGAAAAATTCACACTCCTATCAAAATTACATACTTTTTGCACTTGTATCACAAATAACTACCTACTTACCATTAGGGTTTCGATATTTAAATTTAAAATTAAAAGCTGGAGATTACACTTTAATTTTTCATAAAGCTGATCTGGATCCTATCCACAGTAGGGAGCTTTTGGCGGTCAAACCTACCTCACAAAGCTAAATAAAAATAAAAATACCTATTTTTAAATACAAAAAAAAAAAATTACTTAAGTTTTTTACTCTCTGTGCTTGAAAACTTGTTTTTTCAGTTAGTAACTTCTCTTTCAAATGTGAATCCTGCATAAGGCACTGATGCTGGTGAAATGTTTGTACCATTATTATACTGTGGTTCATTAATTTTAAAATTGTTTCTCAATAGTCAAAATGTAGGTGCCATTTATGATGATGTATAATTCTTTCACAATTGATCAAAAGTATTTTTCATAAACATTGAAAAGCTTAATTGATAAGATGAATCGAACAAATACGATGAGTCTCATAGACCGAATGAATCCAATGGGTTGAATTATTGAACTAACTTCCATTCGTCCTGAAGTGTGGAAGAATTGAGTGGCATCAATGAGTGTATCTCTAACAGCCGGACAGTGATGCACTACAGAGCACATTAATTGATAGGACACCCTCTGTAGTTAGTTGTTTTAAGAGCCTCACTGCTAACAGTAACTTGCTGCAGACTTCTTTTTTTTTTGAGGGGGGGGGTTAGGAAAGTTGTTCATGCTGATTAAACTCACGTTTGATGGGTGTGGTGTCGAGACCTAGGAAATTGAGGTATGCAGACAATCCCTTCCCACAACTATATTAAGGAATTTTAAACTCAATTTCACGAGTGTCTAACTCAGATCCATTTTATTGTAATAGGAGGTGAAAAAATTGTCATGAGGGCAAAAAAACCTGTTTTTTAGAAACAATGCGAATGTAATCGAAAAAAGTTCGAAATTTTTTTTGTAATCTTTTCTTTCCTGCATCTACACTTTGAAATGGTTCGCTTTGCTTTGCTTTTTTTCGACAGACGCCGAAAGGATGAAAAGAAGTCGACATTAATTAAAACCTACGCGTTTAAATTACATCTTCATTAACGTTTTTTTACTCGACTAAGAAAAGCGAAATTCTGCTTGAGGAAATTGAACGATTTGGATCGCTAATGTTGTTTCAACTTTACCAAGAAATTTATTTTTAATAAAGCGAAAAGGAGAAAAAGAAAGAGGACAAAAACGAGAAAGAATAATAAGCAGCAAAAATACGAACTTCATTTAAAAATAATATACGTTCAATTTGTCGACCATTTGTTGTGGAAAAACTTGAAAGCGTTTTAAAGGATAAAGTTACTCTGCCACAAAAGACTGATGAATGAATTGTATGGCATCCGAAATATGATGATGAAGATTAAACAGTTCGTATCTCGAAGACGACATCGCCAACATTTGGCTTTCACGAAACCAATTTCTTCTGCTAAGTATAGTTTGTATGTGGGAATTTTTTTTTTTTTGTTTCTCCAATCGTTTTTGATTTAAAATTTCTTCGAAGCTGTCTGAAACGCCTACAGTCATTTAGAGTCGAAAATTTCACAATTATTGTATAAAATGGCTGGACTGCACTTAAGTACCACGTTTGCCTGGTATATTATTGCAATTTTGTTAGATGAGCCTACGTTGAATTGAATAAAAGTAAAAAGTAACTCGATAAAGAGAATTATTGTGGTACAGATAAAAGTGGTAAGGGTGGAGTTGAATGGTAAATTTTCGATGAGGAGTGTTTCTATCGAAACTTACACAACGAGATCCCACTAATGTTTAGTCTACAGGGATTAAAAGGTAACTCACCATTAGACCTACATACGTGGATATAATAGTTTTCGAGTTATTGATAGCGATGAGAATTAGGTACCTAGGTACTTTTTCAATTTGGCGAACGAGAAACCTTAGCAGTGAATAAGTTACTTATGTGTATAAGAAAAGGGAAATTAGAGGAAAAAACAGATTTACTTTGTCTAGCTTGTTGACTGAATATATACCAGATTGACAAACCTAATTGAGAAGATTTCCACCAAAAATTTTTATTTTTAAAACATAATGGTGCGTTGGTAATACGGATCTTCTATTTTTCACAAATATTACTCAATTTTTTTTTTTTTTTTTTTTTTTTCAGTTATTATAAAAACCTACACACAAACAGTTGGCTACTGCAGACAATAGAAATCAAAACCCTCGAAAAAAGGGTTGTTATTCACTGTATACAAAAGAAAACGTGAATGTTCATATACCTTTTTTGTACTTTTTCAAACTCGGATCCAACATCAGCTACGAAACCTGCTAGTGGAATCCATTTTTAGGATCCAATTTTGGTGGAAAAAATTTAACATTGCTTTGTCAGTCTGGTTACAATAGTATAATATATAGTTAATGGTCTAGCCGTACAGCGGTAAGTCAACTTTTAAGTTACTCTGGGATAAAATATAGTTTTTAACTGAGCCGTGTTTGCAGTGTAAGTACCGCAGTCATCTCCGTTCATTAAACCTCAAATCAGAAATTCGACATCAATGTTGGAAAATTGATTCTTTATTTTCCATAGGCTTGAATAAAGTAGCAAAACTAAGAACTTTTGTGCACTTGTCGCTCAGTTCCATTTTTGCAACCCTGCATCACAAGAATTTTTATTTTAAAATTTCAGAAAATCTCTCTCTGTCTGCCTCGGCCTCGTTTACTGTGATTCTGTTCTAATGTCACAAATCTGCGAAAATAATTAAAAAAACTATACATACCAACTTATTAAGTTATTACCACAAAAAAAAAATGAAAAATATTAGAAATCAAATATTTGGAATGAAAGATAATATTAAGAAAATAAGAATTACAGAGCATATAGTGAATAATGAAAACTAAATTTTTAATTTGATTTCAAATTCCAGTTAATTTGGACTGCAATCGAAAAAATATGGTCTAGTAGTTGTATTGTTTGATGTTCTCAGATACGTATCTAGGATATATAGAAAAAATGAATAGAAAAACTCAACCAAATATATAAAGGCTTCAGAAACATTTATGCAACATATGAATGTTACTGGTATTTTAAAAATGACGGGACAGAACATTAAGAGGGATTGATCCCAAAAAAGTGCGGAGGATTAGTACATTAGTAATTAGGGAGGAAAGTAAGTAATTTGATAAATTGCTCACTCCAATCAAGTAGCATACAATATTTTTTTCAAGGAGAATAGAGAAATGCTATATTTGAGCTAAAGGCAATAAAACCTTCGGGTTGCAGGGTCAAATCTTCTGTATGAAAGAAAGAATTTGAAAAAAAATTCAATTAATTTAAATGAAAGAAAATAAGACTTAAAGGTTGAGAAGTCCGAGATCTGGACCTTCAAATAAAAATTATTTTTTGACAAATTCTGACAAAATAATGACGTCACAATTTCAGACAATTTTTCAAGAGACAAAATTCGAATTCGGACATTATGTTATCCAAATCCGAACTCGTATTCAGATGAAGACGTGAAGACAGAAATAAAATCTGATTCTCTTTCAGGCAATTATAATGCATTTTATTTCAGTAACGATTCTTCCAAATTCAGACAATTTCAGAAAATAATTTGGTTCGATCCGACAGACTGGCGCCATGAGATATATATTAGATGAAGACGAATTGAATAGAAGTAAAAACCCATCGACGGACATGAATGCAGCCAACCTTTTTGCTTTATCTCCGGTCTTTCCACGCTTTGCTTGCGGTTTGCAGTCATTTAATATATTTTATTATATTTTATTTTATCAGCCATCCACGTGCGCTTTTGCCTATTATATGTCGACGTATATATATTTCTGCTATCTGTAATTTCATTGGCTGAAAATATTCGGTAATTCCTCTCGCTTTTATTATCGACATCGCATGTTTGAAGGCAATTAGCAGACAATAAGTGGGGAAATTTCCTTAACAAGAAGAACTGATTTGCAAACACGAATTCTAATTTTTAAATCACTCTCTTCTTTGCACTGGCGACACCCGGTAGTAGGTTTGTCTTTGCAATTGAGTCCTTCTTGTGTAGGCGGATAGCAGCAGGTCCAAGTCACAAGTCGTACGTCTAAGTCCTCATGTTAGGCAATTTAATATGTATACCATCTTCGAGATGCAGAATACGATTCAATCTGATCTACCTTGAAGACAACTAGGATGGTAGTTGGTATTCCAGATAGGTTCAGTTGAAGACAAAGGCAAACTAGGAATGTTCTTTCATCATAAAGGATTAGTAGTGACGACACACAAGTCATTTCTAGTTTTGCCAGTTGTACATCGCACTTCAAGGCGATCTTTTAAAAACACCTGCCAGGTGAAGTATCAGTCGACAATACGATCAGATGGAGTTCCTGGCATCGGTTAGGAGGGAAATTTGGTGTGTTGAAGACAACTTTAAGACAAGCTTGGTTCAAGATGACTGCCTTGCTCTGTCATTTAAAGGCTGCATCAAGCCTTCTTTTTACGCATAGTGGATTTGACTCCATCTATGTTAGTAAATTTCTCACCTCACCCTCACACTTTCCAAAAGCTCCAAGACCTAAAGTTTCATATTAGGAGTCTTTCAAACAACAAAACCATCACTCATGAAGACACACAATTAGGTGAAGACACAACAGCTTTCTGACGGTTTCCCCTACTTGTTGTCTGCCATAGCTTTTTTTTTAACTTTTTATGTTTCCACTAAACACTTTGCTTTGTTCCGCTTTGTTGACACTATGGTTCTTTTGTAATTATAGTCTTTGACAAAATAATTCTGCTGTTCGTTTTTGTAGGTTTCAAACCTTGTATGGATCAAAACTTTGTTAGGCTCTTCTATCCACACAACTTAGCTTATTGCTGATTTGTCATATTAATTTTCTGAGGTATGAAGACAAATGAAAGCTGCGTTTTGCCGTGTCCGAAGAAGTGTAATTCAAGTCAAGAAGAATTTAGCCATAGGACGTAGTCAAAGTCAAAAAAAATAAAATGTCTTGAAAACACAATTCAAGACCCCTCGATTCAGTGTTTCGGCTGCTTGATGCCCTAACTTTAGGACATTGTGACGTCATTAGCATTTAAACACCACTATACATTAAAGGTTGACTTTATGACACGTGACAGGAATCGATTTCGTATGCCTCATAAAATATGGCGACTGTGGCAGGAATCGATTTCGGATGCCTCAAGGTGTGGAGGAAACTGAGGAACCAATTAGGGACAAGAAAAAAAAATTGATATTTGAGAAAATGAATTAAAGAGTGTGAACAAGTATTAAAGTGTGAAAAAAATAATAAAGGAGAAAGAAAAATAAATGAAGGAGAGGGAAAAGTAAGAATTCTGAAATTGGCCACTTTCATCATGCCATACATGCCTCGAAAATACAGCATTTTATACATATGCTGAAAAAAATACTATTAGGCTATTAAAGAATTATTGCAAAACAAACAGTTGTTCGTGAGATTCAAACTTGCAGCATTAGCCACAGGCAATTGCTATAATCACGACAAACTGAGTTTTGGGAAAAGCAAACAAGTTGTGTACCATATTTTTTTTTACAAGTTACACATCAAAATGAAATTATTAATTATGGTATTCAATTATGTCAAACTTTCTTTTTGATGGAATTAAAAGTAGTTACTTGTGGTACAAGTGTATAAGGTCGGTTATTTTGATCCAAGTGTGATTTTTAAAGCAAAAGCAGAGGTCGAATGATGCAAATCACATTAGTATCAATCACTTACTATATACATACGTGTCACACTCTATTTTTTCAACACCCCTTTGTAAGGTAAAAAAAGTTGAATGTAGAAAAAATTGAAAACTGTTTTTATTTCCCTTTAAGTTAAATATATGTCGCTGCAGGACTCTCCTGTCATCTGCAAATCCAATTATTGTTGGACCTGTAATCAAATACCTGTGATACTGTTGGTTTTTTTTTTAATAAATTCTGTATGGTTTATAAAATAACACGTGTGCACAAGGTGGCTCATAAAGTAAAAAAACGATGTACAAAGAATTTTTACTTTATGCATTGTTCTAAAATTATCTTCTCTATATACTTTCAAGGAGCACATAATTTGAGAAAACTATCAAACAGATAGGGTTGAATGTTTTATGGAAGATTGTAATCATATTTCAGAAAGTGTGAAAGAAGTTTGGTTCTCCTTGATTTGGTAAGTAGTTCTTGAGAAAATTAGTAAACAAAAAATTTCTGGAAAAGTTGTTTTTCCATGATTCTGACAGAATGACAAAAACGACAGAATTAAAACTCCGTATATAGGTGCAAGTATGATAGAAGTTTGATGCCTATTAATTTGAAAATTCTGTGTTCACATTTTTGAGAAAACTACAAAAGTGATAGGGTTAAAATTTTCATGAAAGGTATTCCTCATATGGGGACAGATTTGATAAGAGTTTGGTGCTTATTGGTTTAGTAGTTTCCAAAAAAACTGGAAAACAAAAAAGTTATGGAAAATCTGTTTCTAGAAATAAAACATCGATAGATAGAGATTTTTGTTAAAGATATTGTTAACTATCAATAGTTTTTTTTAATTTTTTTTTACTTTAATCTAGCAATGAAATATTGATATAGGTATCGATGTTTGTCAGATATTTACAACTATCGTTACAAATATCAATTACTATCCATATTTTCCTACAATTTTTTAAAGTTTTTAGAATTTAGGTCTTTTTTTTGGAATTATGGATGAAAATTGGCAAATTGGGTTTTCTATCGAAGCATTGTTGCGCTGTAGTTTCTTTGTTTTGGTTATTTTATTTTTCCTTTTCTTTTGTACCAATCCTTTTCAGAAATTTTAGACCTAACGCTCCATTTTGCTCAAATGATATAATAATTACTGTTATTCAGTTTCACCTATACTTGAGTGCATGGAACACTTGTGTAAAACAAAGCCCTCCTCAGTGCCTATAAGCAAGCGGACTGAATCATTTAATGTTATAATATACTTTCCTATTTTTGCAGCTAGTAATACTGAAAATAACGAAATTCGTTTTTTTTTTTGCTAATGTGCAAGACTGTTGAATACAATCAAATACACACTCGCACTAACAAATTTTTCTTATTTCTCGCTTTCATTCTCCAAAATTTGCACCAAAACTTGCTCCGAGATTCGTGCCTGCTACCTTCACCTTTCCGTTTAACCCTGCGGTGAAAATAGAAATGTGTACCACATTAATTCTAATCATAAGTGATCCTTACTCCTACGCTAAAAGGACGAAGACTATTGATAAGAAGTTCATCTACCTGACACTCGAGTATATGTCTGACCAGTAGGTACTCGAGTATTTCTCACGTTTTTACAATAAGCACAGGTCATGTTCTTGCATATAATTATACTATATGAAATACTCAAATATTTTCCAAGTCCCTGTTAGTACCCCCTCAATGCTTGTAGAAGTTTTCTTTATTTTACTTACTCGTTCCATAAGACTGTATAGGGATGAGTTGATTATATTTTAATCGATAATTTTTAATTTTCCGTCTCATGCGGTAACATCTATCTGCTCTGAATAGGAAGACGTCAAAGAATAATTCATTTTAGACGCTTTTCTTTTCGACAAAAAAAGAAAAAAAAAAGGACATACCCAATTCGGTTTTGTTATCGTGGAAGAAAACAAATTTCAAGGATTTTAATTAAATCAGTGTAATGAAAGAAGGGTGGACAACAGCTACCAGTGAAAACATTTTTTGCTGCAGAAGCAGAACATCTCCATCGCGAAGGGAAAGTGACCAAGGAAATTGCGTTTCGTTTCGAGGAAAATTCAGAAAAAAAAGTTACTGTAATTCTCGAGAAAAAATCACAAAAACTTCGGCATTCGTCGGAGGTGCGCTGTTTTTGTGGGATAGCAAGTATATCCACGCAGAAAAAAATTTATAACTTCATCCTCCGGGTATGCATCCGCAAGAGCGTATTAAGTAATTGAAATTTCGCGAGCAGATTACCAAAAAATAGGCGATTGCAGGCGAATGTGTGCAAATAGCTCTTTAGTTTCAATTTATTACTTTCATTTTCTGCATCCTCACCTGATATTATACACGCCTTCTTTCTTCTCCTTCTGTTACAGACGAAAAACGCTGCTCTGTGCGTGAGAATTTCAAATGTAATATGGCACCGTTTTTGAGCAACAATATGTCATAAGTTAATTGGAAAATTTTACTGTGCTCGCCTGTATTTCGCGAAGAAAATACCCAAGAAAACGTAAGACGCTGTTATTTGGCACAAATAAAAGACGAGTTTAATCATTTCTCGAGTTTTGAAGAGTATAATTGTGTTTATGGAAACTGAATTTCTGATGGTCGCGGGTGGTAGCTGCTGGCTGACTTTCAAGTTAGAAAGTTCTTAAATACTATATCGTATAAAAATCATAGCACCTAACTAGGTAATAAGAATGATAGGTACTGGTATTTTAAATCCATTGAAAAAGCTAAAAGCAGTCTCAGATCTACGTAGTGTGCGAATTGTGCAGTCGAACGGAAAGGCAAATTTTTTATCTCAGAAATTTGTTGGCTTTGTTCTTTTCAAAAAACATGAAAGAAAATAATTTCATTATACGCAATATTATATGGACAGATGACGACAATGGGTGGTGATTAAAACTCTGAACAGAGCAGCAGCGAGTGCTAATTTGGGAGCGGCTCAAAGCTACGGCTAATTAAATTATAAAACTAAAAGTTAACGCTAATAGCAAACTCCCATTCATTGGTTAGCTAAAGGATGATAAGCAAACATTTAATTTCATTAGTTTGAATTTTATGCCAAAAAAACAACAGAAGAAAGGCAAAAAGTTAAGCTGAAGAGCAAAAATAGTATATTTTGCGACAAGAGCGCAATGTGAGCGACCCTCGACGTGTTTGTAATTTGCAATATGAGCCGCAGTGTTACCAATTGCTACTCGTTGAGGATAGCTCACACTAGACTCGAGATGCAAACGCTATTTTATGCAGTACATGCGCATGCGCAATTAAGGATGGCGTCTGATTGGTTGGAAGGAGGCGCCAAACATTTTTGTGGTGGGAGTAAATACTCGCTTTTCTCTCGCTATTGATATTTGCTGCCCATAAATAATTTTTGGTCCCTGGGTAGAAATTCTGGAACATACTCAATAGGTGCATTTTTTAAGCTAAGACTTGCCAAATTTGAAAATACCAGGAAACTATTCCACTCTCACTTGCATATGCACTAAGTTGAAGTTTCTTTGAAAAGATGATAGCCTAAAGGCTATAGCCGGGTAAGCAGGATAAATCGCCATTTGAGTCAAATTGGCTGATTGTTTCCTTCGAGGTTGCCCTTAGGTTGACATTCAATTTTGCCATATAGGTACATATATCAGCTTCGAAATTTTCGTTTTTTCTGAGAATAAGTTTTTGAATTTTGAAAAACAATTTTTTTTCTCAATAACTCTACAAAGTATTGTTAATTTGATGGGACTGTAATATGTTATAAGTAAGTAGAAGTACTGAACACCTACCACAACAAGTTTTTTTTTTAATATTTATTTTTTTTGTAATTTTTATTTGGCAATAAATGTTGAAAAAATCGATAAAAATTTTCCTAAAATTTAAAATTCAACCAATTTCTGCGCAAATTGGAATCTTGGAGTTTTTTTATTCACTAATTATTACGAATCCATTGTCACATTTTCGAAATTTTATATTGCACATCTAATTTATGTTGTATTTGAGATTCTGAATTAAACCAATCCGAGTGAAAGTTAGTTAGTACATAGGCACAGTGGCTGATTTTATTTTGAGATTATTTTTTTCATACTAAAACTAAAGGTAGGAAAACAATAAAATTTGATTTCAAAAAAATAAAACCGACTTAAAAAAAAAAGCTTACATTAAAGAAATGAGTAAATAAAATCACTAAAAAGAATAAATAATTTTTGAAGTTGTTACAACACCATCGTTTCATAATTCATGATGTAATAACACCATTTTTTTCTTTTTTGAACAAAACTTTTTCAGTCTGTGTAAAATTTTAAGCAATATAGTTTATGTAGTAGGTAGGTAAGTAGGTTTTTTGCTTGAAATTTGGCATCGACAAAAATTGTTGTTCAAAAAAGAAGAAAATGGAGTTACATCCTCGATCACAAATACTGTAGGCGATGTTGTAACAGCCTCAGTAATTATATTTTCCTTTTTAGTGCTTTTTTTACTTCATTTTTTGAGTGTAGGTTTTTTTTTTTTTCATATCGGTTTTATTTGTTTTTTCGTAAGATATTCCTCGTGTGGGTCAATATAATAATATTATAATAATATATCAATCTCAATATTTTCTGATTGATTCAACATACTTATCGAAAGTTCAGATACATACACAAATTTAAACTTCAAAAAATTACGAGACATCAAGCTCCGCTGGAGAAGCAGGTATTTCAATGTCATCAACTTTTCAGAAAATTTCAACGCACCTCACTCTGTTAGAATTGCAAGTAATCAGAAGTGATGAAAATATTTTGAAATTTTGATGCTAGGTATTATGTTTATTTTGATGAGAAATGAGAAAGCCATCAGGATTCCAGTCAACCTTCCTTACACTATTAAGGTTTATTTGGTAAGGTTTGGTTAGTGCCAAGAATTTTTGGGAAATTATACGAGTTTCAAGAGTTATAATTAAATCATAACGTTCACGTGATTGTGTTTTTTTTTGGTTGGTACATGAACGCCGTCAGGGAGTCCATACTTGTGTACCCAACTTGGATAATAGGAAAAGTTGCGATTATTTATAGACGTTTACGTCACATTTTACAGCTGTCGTAAATGTTGTGACATGTGGAGCTATAAACAGAACGATTTTATTGCACCTTGAACCTGTTATTATCATTTTATATACCCGTTGCAACTCTCAAATCAGCTTTTAAGTTTTTTATAGAAAAATGTGACAACATTGAAATTGTTCACGGAAAATACAAACAGAATACCTTGTCCGATATTATCATCGAATTTTCGTGACGTCACAAGGATGCAAAAAGAATGGGCACCCAATCTTACGATTTTTCGCAACAGCTGTGATGTATGTAATCAATAAAATGGAAAAATTAACAAAACGACATGTAATGAAATGTCCTATACGTACACGTAACTAAAAACATTAGCGTTTCCAAACGTTTAGTACCTAATATAGCCTTAGTACCAACATCTTATAAAAACAAATTAAAAAATGGGGTGACGCATGCACGGACCCAGAATATAACTCATTCGAGCGTCCTGTATACAGACACAGATAACTGGAGACAACCTTATGTTCGAGTTTAAGCTGAATATCATCCGGAATATTTAGGTTATTTGTGATAGAAGTGTATAAAGTAGGTGATTTTAACACGAGTATCAATCACCTGTTATATACAAGTGAGTCACATATTAATTTTTGCAACAGCTGTTCCCTCCAAAAAATTGATAACAATGCATGAAGTGTGAAATATGAACACAAATGTATGAAGTAACGCATGAGCCCAAATCGGTGAATAAAGTGAAAAATGATGCATAAAGAATTTGCAGGCTGTGTATAAAGTAAAAAAAAGATGCATAAAATAGTATGTTTTATCAACCATCGAGTTGCCAATAGAAGCGTCTACGTTCAGTCAAAGATGATATTTTTATTTGCGTTGTCATAGGTTTTAACAGTTATTTTCGGGTAGTGTTGTATGTGGTGATGTTGGAACTGGCAACTTTGAAAGCTACTCTGTGACGCCATGCTATAATATGTCCTAGGCTATCACCTCCGTACCCTGTGATCTAATCCTTGAGACAATAAAAACTTTTCCTGTTCTTTTATTTTTTCATTAAAATTTTCTTATTTTAATTTCACGTGATATCTTTCGGAATGCATTAGCCAAATTATTTATTACATTAAAAAAAAAAAAAAAAAAAGCTTCAATAGGAAAAAGTCGTATATTTTTATTCTCTTAAGTACTTTCCATCCGTCGTCTGTTTACGGACGCAACTAGAAACACCCGAATAAACATCCTTTTTGTCTAATCACAGATGCTTGTGCATATAGTCTGATATAACCATCTATTTTATCGACAAATGTTGCAAAACAATTTGCATCATATTTGATGACGAGTGTCTGAGATCAGATGAAGAGGATGGTCTTTCAGGTGTTTCCAATTGCATCTGTAAAGAAACGGATTAGTACTCGAGAGAATAAAATGATTTTAGACCGCTGCCTATTTGATTTTTTTTTTTTTTTTTTGTTCATAAAATTGAATTGGGCACATTTATCATCGAAGGTACACGAGAAGACAAAATGTAACACTTAAAAAAAGTTTATTAGGAGCGAGAATTTAAACATGGCTTAATGAGCTACGAGGCTGTGACTTAATGCATAAAAGCCAGGAAGCAACTTCTGAAATCTTCAGTTTTCAATGCACTACAGCACACGACTGACACGACTGTAAAAAATCTAATGTAGGTAATACAATAATAAAAAATATACTCTATGTCTGAACGTGGACCTGCTCATTTTATGATGTAAGAGGGCTATCGTGCTAATAGAGAATAAGGTTGATTATCCTAATTAACTTTTAATCGTGTCTTCTCTGATTCGCCTCCCTAAGTCGTAGGATCTTCCACATTTTGGAATGATATCACATTACCTCTTTGTTCAGTGGCTTTTGTGAAGACCAACCATTTAGTAGAAGGAGGAATTGAACTGCTTTACCTATCTTTCAGTAGAATATGTAGGTACTTTTCTCAGGACACCCGGTATAATACGGTGCACGTGACAAAAAACAACAACAGCAGCGATTGACTGGCGTACAAAATCATTTCAAACTTAATTCACGTGTTAAGAAAGCCTACCTTTTGGGTTCGATGAATTCTGTTTTTGCCTTTTGCTTTTTGTAGGTCAACCCTTTGTTTGCCAAATTAAAACAAAATAATAAACGATATAACGTAAAAAAAAAAGAACGAAAACTACGTTACCGGCACCAATTAAAAAGCTCGTGTTATCGAAATTCGCGTACCAATTATAATATGAACGAACAATAAACTCACCGAAATATATTTTATATTAAAAAAAATAATGTGTATATATATACGGAAAAAAAAAAAAAAGGCCAAAATGAAAGCACAAGAAAAAATTTCGTCGAGAATATTCGAGAATTCGATAAACTGTCACTACCTGGTACAGTGGCAGGGTTCGCGTGTGTTCCTTTGGAAGCACGTTAATTTTTCGACTGAAGTTATTCGGGAATAGTTGCAAAAGCAATATTCTTTACAATTGCAAAGTAGGTACCTACACTGTACATAAGACACTAAGTGAGATAGACGGAGAGAGGGTGAGAGAAAGAGAGAAAAAGGCGAAAAACATAAACTAATAAAACGTATCGTTATGCGCACGCATTCGATGGCATCTTCTTGCATCTACTTATGGTTTCGTTTTTTTTTTTTTTTTGTTTTTTTTTTTTTATGTCATAAGTTGAATGTGTACAAGTCACTCATCCTTGGTTTCGGTTATCGTCCATAAATACCGACGTTTGTTTATGTTTTTTCATTAATTTGTAACGATCGAATGGTTCTCAGTAAGCGTTATAATCGATAGCCTATAATATGAAGAATTTTCGAAAACTCTTTGATTTCTAACGCAGTCGTGAATTTAAAAAATAATTTTTACGATCATGGATGTCTCTCTTCAATACATTTTTCAGCTTCGTTTAGCTGAATTTATCGTCAGTTTATATCATTGTTGGTGGACATACCTACTTTCTCACTATCTATCAAGTAAACATTTTTTAAATTTCGATTTTTAGCCATTCTGATGAAGGGATCCGAGTTTACGATGTAGAAAATAATAGGCTATAGAAATGTCCAAAAATAGGAATCGTAATGAGCAAAGTCAGGCTGTAAATCAAAACCAAGACTATCTTGGTTTTGGTAAGGCATCAATACTCTTATTGTTTGTCTTGGTCTTGATTTCGTGCAGCCAAATTTTAATCTTAGTTTTGTGACATAAATGACACCGGTGTAAAACACCCTAATTTAAAGCACTGTACTTGTACTCTGTTCTCGCTAAGAAGTGCGTGACGTCATAAACCATATCCACACTTATTTGCTTGAAACACCATGGTTTCTTAGCATGAACAAAGTACGACTGTCGTCGTTCAAAAAGTAATTTCCCCGATTTTTTTTCCTGTTTTTGCTTTTATGTATAGGAAGGTTATAACAATTTAGAATTTTTTCTTACTTAACATTATTGTATGCTATGTTTCATCGGCTGGAATATGAAACACCCATTCTTCCCACTAAATGTGAAGTGATACTTTTACAGGACAATGACAGACCCATAGTTCTGGCATCACCTTTGACTATATAGTTCTGGACCAGTAAAAAATGTGATTTCTGGTTAAACATGCCAGCGCTAAATAGGTAACCAGAGTGAACTTTTGATATACTTTACTTTGTGTATACGTACGCTTTCCTTGTGAATTTAAGGGATGTCTCTTTCAGATGTATTCTAAATTGGTGAATTCAAGCAAAATGTCGAAAATATGTAGATGCTACGCTAGGGTTACCTTCTTTTTCACTGGCATGTCTTGACATTAAAAAGTACATTGGTCTTATGGAGCTTTACTGGTCCATTACTATATAGTCAAAAGGCATCATACAATAGCTCCTCAAATCCTTAAAATGAGATATTTTCCCCCTCCCACAAGAGTCTATCATCCTTGCTCTTTCTAATTTTCACATGTTCATAGTTCCCCACAAATCAAGAGAAGTTTTGGAGAAGGAAATTTGAAAACAAAGTTCAAGGTTGGGCATCGGCTGAAAAGTTTTCAGAAAAGTTGAAAGCCCTATTTCGTGCAAAGGGGGTACTGTGCATCTGCAGCCAACTACATGCTAATTAAATTTCGGTCTTAGAAACAAAAAACTATTTTTTCTGTCCTAGGATAGAAAATCAGTGTTACCAATGAAAAATCTTGAAAATTCGGTCTCAAATAACAATATTTCAATATTTTCATTTAGAAACGACGTGTTTGTTTCGAAAAAACCTATTATCTTCCATTCAGTAATTTCTCAGCTGTTTTTTTAAGCTGGAAAGCTAAGGTTAGAAAGAAGAGCAATCTTATCTAAATTTACCACCAATCATAATTGTTTCTCTGACCTTTTTATAATAAACTCATAGAAAAATCGCTAATTTTAACTGATTGTTTTTTGGTTTTTTTATCTTTAATTGTAAGGATGAGGGCGATAAAATTAATGTGCAATTTTTCATTAAAAAAAATTTAAATTAGAAATTGAAAAGACATTATTCCTCAAACAGAAAAATTCTTCGTTGACTATTATTTTATTACATTATTCGTAGTTTGTACTCTGTGGTAAGTTTACTGAAGCAGTACGTATGGGAATAATGAAACATGCTACGTGACATGTATCTATTACAATAGTGCGGGGATGTTCCACACTTCACTCTTCTTTGTACACAATCAAATCCATTGCTTTCATCATCCAGTGAAAAGCATTGCGACTGAATTATTCCACAGCCACAAAAAGGAAAACATATTTTGGTCTATATAAAATTGACTTAAATAAAGTCATACATTAGAATTCGTCATAACTGGGATCTTTTCGCACCACAGCATAGTTCATGCTATCATCATAAATATTTCGGTATCCAATTTCCAACCATATATAGGTAGCTTAGGAAGAGCTACACTGCATTGCCTTTACATCGTGACCCCAGATACACCTGAAATTTGAACAAACATTAAACATCTTCATAAAAATCATCATTACTGGAAAAGTAATTATAAAAATTAATAACAGTTAAGGAGATAAACATTATTTTGCCAACAAAAAAGTACGTTAATACAATGTTAGTGTTATAATAATGGTGTTAAAGGTTAATGCCTGCTACTTATCATTATTATAAAAAAAAAAAACATCGATTCAGTGTTGAAAAGCCTAGGGAACCTTCTTGACCACGAGTACAGATTGCAGCGAAATACAAGAAGAAAAGGTTCAGGAACATGTTTCATTTTCTGTGAATTTATCTAAAACAAAAAACAAATTTGAAGTTTCATCAGAAAAATGAAGCGTAAAATGGCAGATTATGACAGGGAAAGTAAACAAAAGATGCAAAAGAATCAGAAAAATTGATCTTTCTATTTACCTTTGTGACATCGGAGAATGTCCATATTACAGGCAAAGCTTGGAATGCTAGGGCCAAAAGAATATGAAAATGTAAAAAAAAAATAAAATAAAAGCCTAGTAATCTCCATAGTGCAGATAAAAAACGATTCTCACATTAGGAGGATATAATACTATATACCATCGTGAACAAACAACTCCACAGACTCCCTAATGAACAAAATACTTCCATCACAGATATACACTCTGTAATAGATTCTTCACGTGTGTAATTCACGTTTGTAACCGAGATGAGCAAAACCCTGTTGCCATATCTGTTTTCTTTGACTATAATCGCCGGCTAACATACATGAATATTAAAAGTACTCAAAATTTTTCAACTGTGCTAAATACTTGCCTATCATGTGAAAGGTGGGAGGTTTGAATTCCTCAAGTGCTTTTAATTTTTGTACATTTTTTTCCCTTTTTTTTTTTTTACTAATTTCATTTCGTTTTTGTATTTTTTCATTCTGTCATGTAGCCTAATGCGTTCTATTAAAAGGAAAAAGGAAGAAAAACTAAAAATAGAAAAACATAATATATGATTTTCATAATATCCATGCACAAATGCACTTGGCAATATAGGAGAAATCGTTCATCTCGGTTACAAAGAAAAAAACCTCTCGAACTCGGACACCTCACCTCAAATACCCGACAACCCACACACTACATAACAATATAGATCTGGAGATAACTCAAAATCAATATGGCTATTCAAGCGAGCCCTTTTGTTAACTTTCAGACAACTTAATAATACATTAGCGGATATTCCTATTCATACTATTCAATGTATGAAAAATATGCTGAAAATAATTTATTATGGGAAAATTAAAGGGGACTTCGTGTATGATTCTGCATATTTTTGGGTTTAAGTTTACTGTTTCGCTTTTCATCGACTTTGCAAAAAAATGAATTTTTGAGACTATTATAAACTTTTTCATCGCAAACAGCGAAATTATGTCAAATTGAATTTGACCTTATTCCGCATATCGAAATAAATATCTAAGTCAAACCATTTAGGTGTCTCCTTTTTGATCTTTTGCTAGAAATGAAAGAAGTTTTGGATAGAATCTTAACTTTTCTTCTCGCGCACGAACTGAGACTAAACAGATCTGGACTTCATAAACTTATTCCCCGAAAGTTCTTTCTTTATCTGTTATATTTATACACCGAGACTAACGACACGGTTTTTATTCAAGATGGCGGGCGAAATTGTTTTCCATTTACCTACAAAGTAATTCAACTTAGTTCAAAGGGAATTCTTGAAACCACCAAAAGTAATTCAAAGAATTTTTGCGAATCCACTAATATTCCTATTTAGGTACTTACCCTCACTGTTGAGATGTAATGTTGCTCTCATAGGTATTGCAAGCAAACAATTTTATCCTAAAATAGGTAAGTTGAGTTACTTGAATGTTCCGAACAAATTTAACTGTCGTATGTTCAACCTTCTCCTCGAAAATTTTTCATTTGAAAAGTTTTACATAGTTGTTGAATATTCCCTGTAACATGTTTCAAACGTATATTTTCAAACACTGTTACTTGCGTTCACAGATTTCGAATACCAGGGAGTTTTCAGTAACAGTTTCAAAGAGGTGGGAGTATCACATGGTCCAAAAAACTTATCACCTTTCAAACTTTTCATTACAATTTATTTTCTTTAACACACAGTTGAATGTACGTACACTGGTCATGTTTATGTAACCATTACCGAATAAATATCTACTAAAGCCTTTCAAATTTGGGTAGCTTGCCATTTTTCTCAGCTTTTATGACATTTAAAACATAAAAAAGTTGGTATTTTTGAAATAAGAAAAAACAAAACATCATTTATGATTAATTATTATTATAGAAGAACTCCGTCGTTCAAGTGTTGAGCTTTATACGTGATGAAATATTATTATACTTTGGTTCATATCGAGTCCTTTTAGGTGACAAAAAAATTACGAAAACTCTTGCGCAGCAAGCTTCGCAAGAAAAAGTAGATTTGTTTGTTCAAAAATCACCTTTATCACCAACATTCTCTTAATAAAGTAATATATATAATACTTATATTTTTTGCAAAAAATTACCAATATCATACGAATACGAAGCATGCGATAAAATATACTGATTCTGCATCGTGTTTTCAGAATATATTACGAATTAATTTTTAATTTTTTTGTCAAAAATCATTATTTTTTTGTGAAATGAAAAATTATTCCAAGTTCTATCCAAACCAAAAACAATAAGTTTCTTCCTTAGACGAATCCAAATGCGTGTTTCAAATTTTGAAACCATCCGATCAAAATTATGCCTGGAAATGGACTCAGTCAAAAAGGATATAATTTAAAAAAAAATTAATTCTTAAAAATAGTGCCAAAATGTTTAGAAGATTATGAAACAAAAAATGTACCTACTCCCACCTCTGGATTTGAATACTAAGGCAATTTCAATCAGTAGTGAAAATTTCAACATCGCAAAGTGATTTTTGACAGAACTGGAGTATTTTAAGTTGATTTTCAAATTCTTCATTCCTAAAAATTTAATTTATCATAAATTTATGATTTTTCATGTGATTTTTTCTCAATTTATGCTTGAATACGTGCTAAAAAAGTTAATTCATTCCAAACTTCGTGATTATCGAACTAAAATTTCTACCTGTACTGCGGTAACAATTAAATGGCTTTTATACGTATGAATTTGAGTTTTGGTCCTAAAATTTTCCTTGAGTTATGAAACAAAATTCATACTAACCCACTACCACGTTGTTTACAGACACCAAGATTAATAAGTAAATTTTTATAGAAAACTCTCTTAAAAAACAGTAACAATGCTATCTGTTGACCAAGGATGATGAGGAGGTGTTGTCACTGAGCTGAAGGAGAGATGGACAAAAAAAGTTGGAAACCACTGAAATAGAATGATGCAAACCAACTGATACGTACCATAACTGACAAGAACTATAGTTGTAAATGTAGTTTAACTCTCCGTTTATCTTTAACAATGTAATGTCAAGAAAAAGTTACAGTTACTCGAGTTTGGTACTGCTTATGATATTGACATTTCCTCCAAGAACTCTAGGAGTTACTCTGGAATTAGTATTAAAAATTTTCAATTAATAAAATAATATTTCTAGTATCTGCACTCGTATGGTGGACCTTGACTTGTCTCAGAGAAGACTTAGTAAAATAAAACA
This sequence comes from Ericerus pela, assembly GCA_011428145.1. Taxonomy (NCBI): domain Eukaryota; kingdom Metazoa; phylum Arthropoda; class Insecta; order Hemiptera; family Coccidae; genus Ericerus; species Ericerus pela. The sequence goes on from WOFM01001346.1 coordinate 146,991, forward strand.
AACTCTGTTTAACTCAAATAATTTGACTAAATCTGGGAAAAAAATTTACTAAAAATATTGAAAAAGTAACATTGACAAAGATAGCTTAATATAATTATGAACAATTAATTATTTGAAGTGTAGAAAGTTACACATTTTATCAGTTAAGCGAATACTTGATTACAAATGTTGGATAACTAGAAAATTACATCGATTGTTTTCCAATAGCCTCCACACTTGGAATTCTCTAAATTAAAAACCAATATGGTTGCTTTTGTAATGGAACATTCCTAGAAGTTCAAATTATACATTCCACAAACCCATTGTATTTTATTTTAAGTTCAAGGGCAAAATAAAGGAGTTACATGAATCATGTAGCTTAATTTTATAATTGGTTAATTTTTCATTGATTTTCACTGGATTTTTTGGAAAAAAATATTATATCAATATGATCTTAAATACTTTGAAACAGAAAACAGAAACTGAAATGATTGAACAAAAAGAAGCATGGTAGGGGGTATAGGTACTGAAAGTCTGTGTTGCCAGATGAAACATTAACACATTAAAATTCACGTGTTTATTTTAGGGTGACGGAAATAGGCAGAGTGGCGGCTATTGGAAAATTACCTTATCAGGATTAGGTTTATTTTGACTGAACATTGTTTTAAGGGGAGACAAAATTTCATCTATATTTTACATATGGAAAATATTTTGGAGTGGGGTCGTTGGTTAAGGGAAAGTATTCGTACATTTTGATTAGGTCGAAGATCGTTATGAATATTCGGGTAGAATATTGTACGTCGAATATTCGCCATAAATTATACCGTTATAATTTACAGTTGAGGAAGAAGACGAGTCAGTGTCATGTTGTAATTTTAATGGAAATTGAATTTAAATATTCGACTAAATAAAATTTGGTTGACTGTATTATTTTGTTAGACGTTTTCTCCAGTGGAATAAAAAAAAAATTTTTTTTTACAAAGTAGGTATAATAATTTTTTGGAAAATTAAAAAAAATATACTTAATAAAATAGGTCGTAATATACGCGCAGGTTGTTAGATAATAGTTTTTTTTTTTTACGTCAATGTTTGTGGAAAATGAAAAATGAAAATAAAATAAATTGAACCCAACACTAACGGGTTAATTTTTCGTTTGGTACTTAAAATTGACGTAGAAATTATTTCAATACGTAAGGTTTATTTGAAATAAATAATTACTATTGGCTGTTTTATATCGAGTCAAAATCGGCACCACATTTTATTCAAAAAACTGGTGTTTCTTTTAACGTCGATTTTCAGTTTAGAAAAATATTGAAATCGATTCGAGAAAAATTAAAACACAGGAAGGTTCGCCAAAAATTAAGTGGACTGAAAATCGACAAAAAACAGTCGATGTAACGCTCATATTAGGCGGAATTTTTCAGATAAGGCCACTTTTTTTGCGATTTTGTGTCAGTTTCTCTGTCGACTAGCTATCGACTCGAAACAAATTGATGGTCGAGTTGATTATTTGTCGAGCACCTTCTTTGAAGATGGTAGTTAAATCGTCAATACTTACGATTTCTGCCATTAATCGTGTTCGTGGCCTGTTTTCTATATGGTCTGAAAATTTCACAAAAACATTCGAAACGTAAAATAAAAATAAATTTTTCTCAGTCGTGCTGTTGATCCGACTACAACTATTTACAACTCAACAACAACAACAACAACAACAACAAACAATATTTCGCAGAAGCATAGTGTAGACTAGACCGAGTTCAAAACGGGTCATTACCTGCATGTTCACGGCAATTCACTGCACCAAAATCGACTACACTTCTGTTTCTCGAGTAGATGATGTGAAAAGATCGTTATGGCTGTTTTTGTTTTTTCAAATTCTAATTACCGTAATACATAAACGTGGATTTTAAATGTTATTTACCTCTATCCTACCGGAGATTTATGTTCGAAATGAACGACTTTGCCGCACAAACGTCGTTTATCATTTTTGCCGAGTCAATGACCAACAAATTGGTGCAGTAGGTACCTCATAAATCTATTGTCTCTCTTTTTTTTTTTTTTTTTTTTTTTTTTTCAAATGGTTTTTCGTCTATTTATTAGGGAATTTGGTTCTTTTTTCAAAATGAATTACAATCTCTTTAAATCATGTCAACGTTCACTAAAACGTCAAGTAGGTATTTCGTTTTTCATGAATTATAAAGTAGTTGCCATACACGAGTAGGCTACAGAGTACGGTTAGCCTACACACGCCTAAACAATTCGAATGTAAATTTAATCGAGCGAACCGTCGTCGTCGTCGACACAACCACAATATAAAAAAAAAAATGGCCGTATATTGCGAATCCATGGCCAACCTACAGACCAGTTACCGAATAAGGTAAAATCTGGTAAAGCGTATAACGCACTGAATTTATTTCCTTCTACTCTTTATTTCGAATATAATCTCTATATTTGGCTTTTTTTTTTTTTTTTTTTTTCCACTTATTTTAGATCACTATGACGAAACATCGTCATCTACACTTTTTATAACATATACCTACGTCAATATTATGGGTGTTTCAGCTGTACCACGCTGTTACACGCAGGAATATTGAGAATCGTACCTAAATGTGGGATTTTGATTTTTGATTTTGTCGTTCTGTGACCAACGTTCGGTTATTGAAACCATTAATTTACAACGGTCGTATTATTTTACTAAATTATGTTGTCTTCTCCGCTGTAAGTGGTCGTTTCCTTTACCATTTCAGTTAACGTGCCAAGAAATAATATTCGTCGATGCGTCGATATACGGTGACTTTCGCTTAAAGGAGGAAGGGGGCAGTGGCTCATGGTTGATAAAGCAACTTAATTGACGACTATGCGTACTGTGTTGCAGCCTCTGATCATTGACGGGACACTACTATGGGAGTTTTCAGAGCCAGCTTCTCGCTTATCAAGCCACCACGTAGAATGAAAATCGGTTCCTCAACAGGGTTGCCAGCTTCACTTCTACGGCACATATTCAAGTATAACTTGAGAAAAAATGACAAAAACGATCAGAAATTCGTGACAAATTGCATCTGTGGGTACGAGGAATTTGACGATCAACTGAAAAAACAATAGGTAAGTCCGTTAAATGCGCAGAGCACAATTATGTGGGTGATGGAAATGATTCGTGGGCCCTAGTGATGGTAAATTCTCGACAATTTATTATTGATAAGCATATGTTTAGTATGCTCAGGTATTTGCTTAGCACGTGCTCATGCTTAAAATGCTCAAGCAGTTAATATCGGGCTCGAGCATGCCCAGCATTTGCTCAGCCTGCTAAAGCATTTTTAATATTTCCTTTTAAGGTAAGATGTAATCAGTTGCAAAAACTTGCAAATTGCAATAATCATTTGCTTACTTAGTCCGAATGTACCGCCAGTTGTTTAGTTAAAATAAAATTTAGACTTTATGGATGCCCATTAGATAGTGTACTCACTCGAGAACAAAATGTAGTATGCGAATGCCAAACTTCACACAATCGTTTACTCTTAAAGTAAATGTGTATTTTGAAAATCGATTTTTTGTAAACTCATTATTCACTTATTTAGGCCAGAAACCCGAATCGTTGAAAATGCTCCCAAATTCTCGAGAATTTGCTCATTTTTGAGCGTATTCTTTTAAACGTCAAGCGTTTTATTTTTTAAATATTTGTTGAGCAAATGCTCAAATGCTGGAGAATTTAAAAAAAAGAAGCAAATGCTCGTTACCATCGGTGGTGGAGCCAATGCCCAAAAGGAGGGGAATTAGGATAAGTCCTCGCATAGGTATTTGAAAAAAAAAATTATCGTTTATCCTGAAATTTCTGTGCTACATTGTTGCAGAAAGTAATTTAATGTTTATAAATCCTCTACTAACTAATAAAAATTATAGCCAAACCCAAAAAAAACAGTTTTAAAACTGTTTGAGCCTCTTGAGAATTTGCTGCTGAAAAAACGATACTTATATATCCATATTTTCATTCCCAATTATGTAAAAGCTACAAATAATAGTATTTAAAATCGGTGTTGGCTTTCGGCTTAGAATTACTTCCAGCTCGAGATACACATCTAATTTGTTGGAACAGCCCATACCCGTAAAGCTCTAATAAAACAAGTTGCGGTATTTTGTGGGGGGTAAAAGTAATTTTGTCCTTTTTTCTGTGTTTTCGGCTCGAGGGGTCCGACAGATTGGCAGTATTTTAGAAAATTTACGCAAAAACCACAACTGCCCTTTGTGCAGCCTCGATTTTACCATAAGTAGGTAAACTTTCTTTACATGCTACGTCTAATGTAAGCTTATTTTGTATGATGACGTCGAATTAAGGCGACAAAACGAGGTGATAATTCAACAAAAGGGTAGGTCGCCATTAATAAACACCGACAAAGACCCTTGAATACGGCGCAGGTCTTTTTCCCTCTCAAAAAAGTAACCCCACATTTAAGTAGCCAGTTGATTAATGAGAAAGAAACACGCAAACTATGATAAAATGTTGACCGCATGTCTCCTAATTTAATTATAGGTCGTAATTTCAAAAACCTGCTACCGTACGTACCCATTACGTTATACCTGGAAGGTAGGTACTTGTATTGTTCTCATTACGGATTTTTTATTTATTGGTTATAAATAGTTATGTTTATTTCCAAATAGGTAATGCTTCATTTTCCTTCGTACTTCTCTGCGACTTCTTCCTTCGGACTAGGACCAGAAAAAAAGGCGTGACAATCTCAACTTTGGAAAATGATTCTATTTTAAATTTTGTAACCTGAGTGGAAATTGTCTCGTTTACAGTGGGCTAACAAGAATCTAATATTTATCAACGTCATTCACGTTACCTAATTTGAATTACAGTTAGGTATCTATTTATTTTTTCCTTCTGATTTAATTCAGTCCCTTTTTACTTATTATAATTAACGTTGCTTTTTTATTTATTCTTTTTATTTAGACAAATTTTCTTTGAATGTATGGAATCGAAAAAAGAAAAAAAAAGTTCTAGTAGAACCGAGTATCACTAACAGAGTAGGTGTGACGAAAATCATGAAAATCAATCTTGAATGTCTGTTTTAAATCAATATACAAGACAGGTTTTCGTTGAAACCTTCTACAAAACTGCAATTTACTAAAAGGGTAAAAAAAATATACGGTTTCACTCGATTGTTCTACAATTTTTAAATTTATTTGCTTTTTCTTTTTGCCTTCTTCGTGTTTTACACGTAAAAAAATCAAAAACAAAACGAAAAAAACAAAGAACAAAAAAATGTAAACAATTTGAATTTGTGTTACGGAATACCAAATCATTTCACTTTTATTTACGGCAGCTTATGTCGTAGGTACAGAATTTGAATTTAGATTTTTTTTTTTTTTTTTTGATTTGTCAGTAGACTGACGTATTTTTCGCTTGTTATACGCTGGTGATTAAAATTGCAAACAATAGGATTACAAATATACCGGATGTAATGTTCGAGCTTTAACCACAGACGAGGGTGAGTCCTACCTGTAGGATTATTTAAACAATTCAAGTCGTAAAAATATATAGCCTAGCGATTTTCACCTCATACGGACATGGGGAGCTAGGTTTTTTATTTAGAGGAAAGTACGTTTTTGTCTAGGAATTTTTACTTGCTGGAAAATGTAGATCTGTATCCATCTTAGGATCAGGTACTTAGTAAACTCAAATAACCATTAGCTCCAAGAACAAAAAGTAAGTCCAGTAAGTTATGTAAAAATGAATTTGTAAAAATAAGGTTATCTAAGAAATGTAAAACATCTTTCATTAAAGTTCCATGATTAAAACTCCGAAATAAGAATTTAAAAAAAAAAATAAGAGAAAAAGAAAAAAGAATTCACAGGTTTCACACTATGTAAGAACCAGAAGAGGCTAGCATTGAAAATGAATAAATAAATAAAAATTAAGTGTTGTTCGTTTTTCGTTTTTATTCCATTTTCCTATTCACTGTATAAACAACGAAACAACGTTACCACCTCCACTTTATTTTTCATTACCATTTTCTTCTTTCACTTTTTTTCACCATCGTTACCTACCCCTTCTCTTACTTTTCATATATAAAACATTGGTAAAAATTGGGTGGTGTACACTTTTTCACAAATTGACATGAAAAGCATTTTCAATGCTAAAAAAATTTTACACTAAGGGAATTTGAATGATGCCTTTGCATTGTCTTCTGATTAAATTACAAAACTTGTATTTAAAAAGTAGGTCCCATGATAAGTGATATAAAACAAACTTGATTTTAGCCCACTCAGACTAAGGAATTAATACTAAAGGCACAATAAGGTCAATTTCAGTGGGGTCTCTATCCCCACTCCATTAAACCCTTTCGTTTTGGTGACAAGATGCTGGGGTAGGTTCAGTCATTAAATTTGCAAATTATCGTTATTAGCCTCTACCAAGGCATGGAGTAAAGTATTTTTTGGCTTAGACGATGTTCTTCCAGTATATAATTTTATATGATGGAGATGACATACTACAGTTTTATAATAGGATCAAGAGTCTTTAACATCCACGCTGAGCATTTGTACTTCAACCAATCAGAGTTTCTGGGGTAAGTGTTTTGTATGTTAGTGTTTACAAACAATTACACGGGTTTTGTTTTCCACTAATTAGATTTTTAGAAAGAAATATAAGTGGCTGTTTTATCCCTATCTATTTTCAAGATACCAATCTACCTACTATGGCATATCTATTATATACATATATTTAAATATCCATAAAGGGAATGTTTAAATGTCAGTATCCCCTTTCTGTTATACCACTGTGATAAACTCAGGTTGTAAGTCATGTTAGTGTTAATTATTTGAGTAAGTTGCAAACATAACAAACGTAGAGAATGATATGATTCCTTATGGGCTAAGAAATATTGTTAAAGATGTTGGGAAGTTCAATATTGAGAAAATAAAAATTGATACTAGAGTTAAAAATTTGCTGTAGGGTAGTTATAGGTATCTGTTATGACAAAGGTGAACATATTTTGCAGATTATTTCAATACCTACTGTAGTGGGTAGAAGCTTATAATTAAGTGGTTTATAAAGTTGGTTGGAGTCACACACCTGCATCGCACGTCTCATAACTCACAACTGCCTTGCCTCAACACGAGTATCCCCACATAGCTCTGTAAGGAGTGTAGTGGGAGAACCAGTGCACAGGCTATGCGCTGGACCCTGTGGGCGGAGCCATGACACCTACATAATATGTATAGACTCGGGAACATTTTTGCTCTTCATATTTCATTGATAAGGATGTACTCAATTTCTTTTCATATGAAATTTTCTGCGTGGCTACTTTTTAATTGGTTGAAGTTTGAACCTACTTGCATTTAAATAACTTTGTTTGGGATAGTGTCACATGAAGCTGTCAATGATTGAATAAGTAAATTTAATGCCAGCTTAATTTCATGTCTAACTTGGGGTTTTATTGATTCTCATTATCAAGTAGAAATCCGTAAGTCTGGACATTGCCTTCTTCTGAGCAAAGGTACATTCTATGTTGGAGGATGTTAAATTGTATTCTTACAACTCTAACTTATGATTTTTTGCTTGGTTTACATTATGACAGATACATTATAATAATAATAAACATTTGAAAATTTTTAAAAAATAGAAACAACCCCATGATAATAATAATAATAATTCACTGCGAGCGCGCCTAGGCTAGGCTACTTGTTTACCCTAGATTCATTTTGCTACAAAAATTCTCCCTCCATTTTAAATTTCTTTCGGTCTTTTTTTTCTTTTTAACTCTTAAATTAACATTTCTTCTACATTACTGCCTCTTTGCTCTCACCAAAAGTGGCTGTAGCTTTGTTTAATATTCTGTACCATTCAATACCTATCACCGATACCTATATATTTTTCAATTTCTATTACGTTTGTTAACTGAAGAACCGTTATTCATTAGGCTAACACTACGTTACATTTGTACTTTGTAATCCTCCAATGTTCTGCTTTTCAGGTGCAAAAATTTATTTAATTTGTTTCGATTTTTTTGATCAATATATTGTTTTTTATTTTTGCAACATATAGACTAATTTTTTCTCCTGGCAATGGGCCAGTTGTTGGTCTATTTCATGTCGAATGTCGGTTAATATTCTTTTTGATAGAATGTTCCTCAGAGCACGTAGGTTAATTCAGTAAACTTATAATTTATGCATGGTTAGAAGCGCAGTCAAACTAATACCTGGCTGTCTGTGCAGGTTTAGGCAAGACTCTGAAATCTCTGTTGGATTTTTCAATGTCTTCGGTTTCATATTAATTGAGTATGTTGTGAAATATGTACTGTAGTTGTGATCTGTTTCCCTGGGATTTATCTCTCCGAGGTCGCATACCACAATAAATTTTGATTGAAAAAAACAGCTCAATATTAAATTTGATATCTCTTTAGACTCGGATGTTCGACACTAATTACTCTCGCTGTAGGCGATTGAACATCTAAAATATCAGTTGCAAGATGGTCGAATTTTGCACCATATATTATAATTTTTCATCCTTTATTCTATGTTTTTGTTTTTTCCCAAGTATTTTGCTAGGTAGGTACTATTTGCTATTTAAAATCTGCTTCTCTAGAGCTACTCCGCTGTGCTAATTTTTTGTACAGCATTTTTAAAATTTTTTTGTCAAAAACAGAAATTACTTATAGCAACCTCCCAGTGGTGGATCCAGGGAGAAATGGGTAAATTTAGTGGAAGAAAATGGAAGTATGGCCACAGAATCAGGATAAAGACCTTCAAAAAATTGTTGAAGAACAAGAAAAAGAAAGTTCAACTCCATAAAATTTTTTGTCATTTCCCTTCCAAAATGACACTCTAGATCTGCTATTGCAGCCTCCATTAACGGATTATCCGTGATTATGGGTGCTGAAGATAGACTTTCAATTACGTTTAATAAGACTGCTGAGAAGTCAATAACTGGCTGTGGAACAGTTCCACGCAAACGGTCAAAAAATCAGACAATTCCGCGCGGAAGGTATTTTTTCAATCACGCAGCTCCGCGACACTTCATTTTTCCACGCGTAGCACTTTCGCGCAGAAATTCCGTCTATTTCCCATAAGTGTCAAATTTTGAATTGGATGTCACTGGAAAACCACTTGACCAATTTTACTAAAATTCAATACCATACCAATCGTTACCAGTCTCTAATTACCATATAAATTTCTGGAAGCAATCTTTTAGTTTAGACGACTCATCGTTATGGCAGTGTAAGAGGTTTGCAAAATTGTGTTACATGGATCTGCAGCGTCGAACTGCAATACCTGGTAATTTTCAGCCTGCGTGGAACTGTTGTGTGCGTGAATTAACTTTTGTAAACCCGCGCCGAACTGTTGCAACCCCAACAACGTTATTATTATTTCCTCGAATCGTTCCCGCAAACGAATACACTTTTGAGATAATATTCGTTTTAAGCTTTCCAACTTTTCGGACGATGACGATGTACCCCCATTAAAAAGTTCCAAGACTTCTCCAGGTACCTACGGTAGGTATGTATTGTAATCTTCACTTTTACTGGCATTCTTATTCTTTTTGGGCGAAGTAAAAATGTCACTTAAAATGAAAAGTTTTTTCCACGAACGTATAATATTATTCTATATGTAATAAGAAACTGGAGAAAAAAAAGGAAAAAAAAGGAAAGACTAGACGTATTGGCGAAGGGTGGAAAAATATGCCACTAGTAATGCCTTCTCGTCGAATAAATTGCCTGTTTTCAATGTTGAAGGAGAAATATTATCGACGATTAAATTTGGCCTAAACTCGTCATAACAGTGTGCGATGCGTTGGGTGTAGGTTTAATCCCGAAGTGGTGCGAATGAGTGATTGTTGTTTTTTTCTTCTTTGGACTCCCCAACCTCCCTTTTTTCATCCTTTCATTTCTTCTTCACTGACCTCATCAATTCTTTCTCCCCTTTGCCTTTTCTTCCTGTTTTCCTTTTTTAACATTTATTTTCTTAAATAAACGCGAGAAAATGTGAAGAAGAAGCACGCGAAATGAGAAAAAAAATTCTCGTGCAGCCAAACACCCTCGGAATAGCAGGTTTTCTCGAATCGCCGGAATTTTAGCGAACAGATTACAATAAAACAAATATAAAACCAACTTAAAATAAGATAAGCCTTGTGACATTAAACAAGTGAACTATAAAAATCACTAAAAAGGAAAAAATAATTTATGAGCATGTTACAACACCATTTCTCCTTCATCGAGGATGTTATGACAGCATGTTCTTCTTTTTTTAACAGAACCTTTAATCCGCAACCCAAATTATTAGTGCATAGCGCTTTAAACAAATACATCATCTGTATGCACTCATACAGACGATGCGTCTCTACGTTTATCTGCAATTGATGAAGAAAAAAGGGGAGTATGTATTTAGTATGTACTGGCTGATATAGTGTGTGTTGTGGTCCATATATGGTACCGCAATGCCTGTGGATGATTGCTCTCAGCACTCTGTACGCTTAGTGTACTGTTGAGCATTAAACCAGCTGGCTACCAGTACCGAGATATGATTCAGTTAGCCTACATGCAGGCTTCAATTGGTTCCATGAACCTTGGGTATGTAGAGATTACCTACACACAACAGCCATACCATATTTTCAAACCTGCTAAATAAGTCCATTATGGTTGGGATAGTTCTAACATAATCCAAGTTAATGGGAAAATTTTAAAATATTGGGCTGGGTTTGGTTAACGGTTTCAATTGCTAAATTTATCTTAAGCGGAAAATAATTCAAATAATTATAGTTATTATTTAATGATAACTCAAAAAATGAAATGGCAAAACGGGTAACAAAAAGAAATTACCATCTACAAGTAATAAGAAACTTATTGGAAGAACCAAAGAACTAATAAGTAATCATTCAACAACACTATACTCTGTTTGCAAGAACAGCATGACGTCAGAATCATAATAGACCTTGCAGTTAGTTGGGGAGAGAGGAACAGGTATCAATGTACATTGCCATACAACAAAAAACATTATTTTGTGGAGTAAACAAACATCGTATTTCAAGCAGATAAGTGTGGATATGGTTTATGATGTCATGCACTTCTTAGCATAAATAGAGTACCTATAGGTTTGTTTTATTTGCTGACACCAGTTCAACACCAATAGGCTGCCATTTCAGTCTTGATAGATGAATGCACCAATTGGAGAGTGGAAACAATTCAAATGTTGCCAAATAACTTCCATGAGTGTCATCCCATATCAGTTTTATTTTGGAAAATAAAACAAAACTACTGTTGGATGTTAATCAGGTATGTGATGTTCTTCTAATTATTTCAATTCTTTATGGAATTACACTACATGGGGATAGGCCTGGAGATTGTAAAAAGAAGATGGAGCATTTTTTTAAACATTCTCAGGGAGGCAAGGAACATTTACAGGGGTGCACAGAACCCTCTGCAGCTCTGGAAAATTCATATGTGGGTAGACTACGAAAGATCACCTGGAAATTGGAGAGAACGGATATGTTTCTGATCCATTCCAAGAGATACGAAGAAAAAGTGCATAGGTACACCACTGTACATGGCATACTTAGAACATATATTACAACTATATTTCCGCAGAAACTGTATAAAATAGTGAGTGCAAAAACTCTTATTTGTGAGAAAAAATATTTCATCAAAATTCAAAAATTTTTCTCTCAGCAAATAAGTCAACCCACCAAAATAGTCAAAATAAACATTAATTAATTCCTGAATTATTGTGCAAGCAAAGCCTTCTTTGCTTTCTTAGGCATCTTTCTATTCCATTTTTGTTTTAGAGGAACTTATTTAGCCTTTTCTGGCAGATTGGCTGTTTTTAATCTTATTTTCATCTCTATGACATGCTTGCAACTCAGATTTTCAGCAAAATCGGGGCATAATTATGTTTATTGATACAAATGAATGACCTTAATGTGAATTATCCATGGCCCATAAGTTAGTACTTGTATATTTTGATTTCCTCAAACTGGGCCCATATTCACAAACGTCACTTTAACCTCCCTTCACTTAAATTTCACTTAAAAAAAGTTTTTTGCACAATTTTGTACCTAAACAGGTGGGAACATTGTATCTCTCATAGAAGTTCCAATGTAAAAATAAAATGTTACCACCCACTTGAATATAAAATTTTGCCAAAAGTCATTTTTAATTGGAGTTTAAGTGAAGGGAGGTTAAAGTGACATTTGTAAATATGGGCCCTGGTCTACGTTGACATAGACCATTTTCGGTCTTTCACCATAATACATAAGCTATATGTATCTATACATTCAAAATGCACCTCTATCCATATCCACTTGGGAAAATTTGAAAAGAAAAATGGAGATGTTTATTTGTTTCTTTCACGAGCTCAAAAAGAAGTATGTGGGATAAATAATATTTTTCCCTTCATGTTAGAGACTTACTCGTATTCTGAAGTTCTTCGTCGACAGAAGTGAGCTGAATGAAAATTCGAATAATTAATCTTCCAGAAAGTGAAATAAAGAGGTTTGATTGCGTGTTACTTCGTATAAATTTAGGTAAAAATCAGATTATAGCCGGCCAAATTTGGTGCCTGTATCTACCCATTAGTTAAAAAAAGTACATTAGTCAATAGGAATTAAGATGAAGTTGTGGAATTCGAGACGTTACTCGATTTCTTGAGTTTTCATTTGCGTTACATCCGGCAACCCTGTCAAGGTCAACGTCCATTTCCTTATTTTTTATGTAATTTAGTAAATTAGCCTGTATTTTCAATTAGACTCATCGAATGACAGTGCGGCCAGGCCATTTAATGTACCTAAAAATGCAAAACTTTTGGCCAATGTATAATATGGTCCAAGGAAAAAAAGGATCTTTGCAGAACAAACAATTAAACTGCTAAATACGTAATGTGAACCAACTTCTATTAATCCGAAAATGTCAGACAACTATCCATCACGCATTGCTATATTTCTTTCGCTTCTTTCAGCATTAACAAAATGCTAATTAATTTTTTCAAAATTGAAGAGATTGCACCTTCACCTATAGGGATGTGAAAAATATTTTTTCTTTTTGGATCCTTAAATGGGCAAATATACGCGTATTTTCACTGTCGAGTTGGTCAAATTTGGTGAAAAGGTACAGTATTTTCGTCGGAGTGAAAGGGGTTGAGGATCAGATTTGTTGTACAAACAATCGTCGACTCTGAAAAAAAGGAAATAACTACGTTTGCTCGGCTGCATATAGTTAATGAGAATAATACGATTAGCTGACGCCAGCATAATATTTGTAGCCTTGAGGGACCCATCCGAGAATATTACCAAATTTAATTTAGCATCCACCGGTAGCCTATATACCTCCGTAACTGGTGGCCGCGCACTTCGAAAGTGCCTTATTCACCAGCGAATCATCTTTTCCAGCATAGTTACCTACCTGCGTAGCAAATGCGCACAATGTGGTCAAAGTAAACGGACGACAAAAAGCCTTTTTTTCCGCCTTTGTATTCTTTCCTTTCTTTTTCTTTTTTCGAGTCGCATTTCTTCTATTCTCGCAGCGTTTGTCGTGATTTTCGTGAAAAATTATGACATTCGACTACGACGACTTTCGTATCACTGAGGATGCGGCCAACATAAGGGTTAATTTACGATCAGCAACAGCTTTCGGTACAGTGTGTTCGAAAAATAGCATATGATTATTTTTTTTCTTTCTCCAACATTGTTACTTTAATGGATACTAAAGTATAGAAAGATTACATCTTCTTTTTTTTCTCGTCTTCCTCAGCTTACTTTTTTCTTTCTGTTTACATTTTTTTTTTTTTTTTTTTTTTAGGTTTTTGAGGAAAAATAGTAGGCAGTCGGGAGGATTACAATCGTTGGTGTACACAATTTTTTGAAAATAATGATGCGTCGTTTAAGTTATACTTTGGGTAAGATACCTTCTCGTAGACGATTCGATAGTACTTTTGTGTAAATAAAATTGATTTGATAAACTTATCAAAACGAGTAAGACCATTTATAAACGAGGTTTTTTGATACTTACAGTTTTCTTTATCGAGTTTTATAACAGTCAGTTCATGGTTTCCATGGTAGGATTAGGTACCTACAAAGAATTCTGTTATCACATCTTTGATCGAATTCATTCGACTGTAGTGTGCGTAGGCGTGGCAGTTTTTCGACCTTTTCTTTTTTTTATTTAATTCGTTAATTTGGGCAACCCTTAAATTTTTGCTGCATACTTTTAAGTAGGTTTCTATGCAAATCCAATTATTAATTTCGTGCTCATTGAAGGACCCTGGGGTGAGAGTGAGTACATTTATCGTTTCATAATCCGAGAAAAATTTTGGCACCATTTTGGGAAATTTATATTTGTATTTATGCTCGTATATGTGTGCGTATGTATATACGAACAATTCTTATTAACACGGTACTCCACGTAATTTTCGTTCGATAGTCACAAAATCTAGTTCAACTATTAGTATTAAGTCAAAGATGAGACCATTCAAATTTGGTGCGGATTGGTTTTATGGTATGTCTGGTAAGTGCCATTATGTTCCATTTTTGGCAGTTTAATGGCTCTAAAATGATTAATTTTCGAACAATAGCTACAAAATTTGAAAAAAACATTTATTCAGAACTATTCTAACATGCTTTCAAATTTGGTTGCGATTAGCTTCAGGGTTCATACCTTGGGGTTGTTGGAGGGGTTAAACTTACGGTTGTAACTTTGATCCAGCAGTCACGAAATTTGGTACGAATATTACCTTTAACACAGGAATCATCTCTCCTTGAATCTCTCCCTCCCTCCCTTCATATCTTCACTGATGGCTCTAAAGACACTTCAGCAGTTAGCTCTGCCATTTACTCCACCGCTTTCTCTTCTTCTCATCGACTACCCTCTTTTGTATCAATATTTACAGCTGAACTTCCTGCAATACTCACAGCACTCAAACTCATATCACATCACCCACCACATATATCTTATATAATCCTCACTGACTCCCTATCCTCACTCCTAGCCATCAAGATTATCTATTCCTCTCACCCATTAATCCAATAAATTCAAATCCTTCTCTCCTGCCTTTGTACTTCTACTCCCATTACATTTGTTTGGATCCCCAGTCACTGCGCCATAGCTGGGAATAATATGGTGGACCAAATGGCCAAAGAAGCCAGAACCCAACCCACCGTCCTCTGGAAACATGTGACTCCACTTGACCGCAAGCTGCACATCAAGAATTCCACTCTACAACTTTGGAAGACTCTTTGGCAAAATACTCCACTCAGCAATTTTCTACGTTCAGTAAAAGAGGATATTAGCGAATGGGTTGACACTCTTAAATTTTCTCGCCACCACTAAATTGCCATCACTCGTCTCCGCATCAGCCACTGTGCCTCAACTCATTCATTCCTTCTACTTAATCTTCATCCACCTGACTGTCAATATTGCAAATCTCAACCTCTCTCACTCACTCACATTCTCACAAAACGTCCAGCTCTTCACACCCTTCATAATCACTACAACCTACCAACTACAATAACACTACTCTTGCCCACAACTAACCTTATCACTTTCCTTCACTTCATCGACTTCATAGTATAATCTAATTTATAAACTTTTGCTGGCATAACTCATTTTGTGAAGTTAGCCCAGCCACTTTTTTTTGTATTTTTGTATAAAAAAAAAAAACCTACAAATTTTGGTTTCTACTGGTTAATTTTTTCCAGAGTTACGAGTTATTTAGTGTGATTTTTTCTTTTTTTGCAAGCAGATAATAGCCCTTAAAGATCCATCTTTCAAGTCTAATAGAGAAAAACTCTTCTTTTAGCCTAATAAAATTATAACAACTTCAAAAAGCCAATTTTGCGTCTACCCCTGCTTGTATTAGCACAGGAGTCATAGCTTCATTTTGTGACCTATAGTGACTACTAATTTTATTTTCCAGACAATAGATACTTGATATGCTCAACCTTCTGCAAATAAAACATAGTTTCTGTGGCAACTACCGCCATACTACATAGGCTAATTGCCGTTTCTCCTTCGAACACCGTCAGCCGGCACCGTGGCCGAGTGTATACGGTGCTGACTTTTGGTGGTGGTGAACGAGGTAGGTTTTAGGTGTTTGGCTGGTACGGGTTCGAATCCCCGTGCCGCCTGAACACCTAAAGATTCTTTTGAAGATGACAGTGGTTTCCGACCTTATCGATGATCAACTTTGTGATATGATTCATAATTTGAATTATTACACTATGGGTAGCTTTGTTCTTTTCATTCAGTTGGTGTGAAAAGTTGTGATAACTCCACAATAGTTGTGAAATAACGGCGTTGTTTTTGCCCGAGAACAATAGACTCTCACAACTGTTGTAAAGTTGTCACAACTTTTCGCATCAAATGCCCAAAAAGAACAGAGTTAGTGATTTGTAATTTGTGCATGGATCGAATCTTTTACAGAAGCGTATACTTCAGTCAAAGAGGATATTTTTATTTGCGTTATCAAAGGTTATAATAGGTGTATTTAGGGTTGTGTTGTATGTACTTATTTTAAATTAATGATTCTGCAACCTTCTCAGTAGCTCTGTGCTACTGACCTGAACTGTTACCTCTGCAACCAGTATTTGAATCCCAGTGATACTGACAATTCTTTTGTCTTCTTATTTTTTCATTATTTTTATTTTTTGTTGTATCTATCAGATAGGATTGACCAAATTGTTTATCATGTATAAAAAAAAGCTTAAACTGCCTGAAGTCTTTTTTTTATTCTCTCGAGTACTTCTCACCTGTTATCTGTTTACATACAACTGGGAACACCCGAAAAAACATCATTTGTCTGATTGCAGGAACTTGTAGCGTTTATTGATTTTTGAATATTTATTTTAAATTATTTTTCTCAAGATTTTTCCCATTCCCGAATAACTTTGTTTATGATCTTTTTATCATCTTTTTCATTCCTTAACTCTCATAAAGCTACGCCACATTTTCATTTGAGGTAGGTGTTACCTATAGTTAAATTTTTGGTTTCTAGTATCCCTTCTACTTTTTATTGATTACAATTTCAAGTGCCTAGCTACCGTAGGTTCGACCGTGATAAACACATCTGCAGACTTGGATTTCCTTGTGAAATCAGCAGATAATGCGCTAGAATATACTAGGTCAAAGCTGGTGGTCAGTGCAGTGTCTGCAGAAACTGGAGAACTCGCTCAACTTCGAGCTCAAATAGCTCAGTTGACTGACGAAATGAAACGGAACAAAAGCCAAAGCTCAATGAAACCCAATAGCAGCTGGTGACAACGATCTAAGTCAAGAAACAACAACAATAACAGTAGCAATAGCAAAGGATGACAGTCCTGGTCCAGAGACCACAGATCCAGTACCAACAATAAGGGTCAGAGTTCAACTCGCCCAAGAACATCATCTCCCAAAAACCAGTCTCGAAATTGGGATGATAAATGTTGTTTCTTCCATAACAGGTTTGGCGCAGAAGCCACCAAATGCAACAACAGGTGCAAATGGTGGGGCAAATCCTATACCAAGGAGGCGTCAAACTAGAACAAGGGGCCATCTATGCGTCCAAAGACCCCTCAGAAAAACACTCATACCACCTGTTCATTAAGGACAGGACAAATAGGAGATGGTACTTGATAGACTCAGGTGCAGACTTGAGTATATTGCCAGTAAGTAGAAACCAAAAAGTACTGCCTCCAAAATACTATCTCCGTACTGTGAACGGTCAAAACCTTCTAGCTTACGGACTTGAGACCAGCAAAGTCGACATCGGACTTAAGGAAAATATGAGCTACCCTATCCACATGACCAAAAAAGCAAGTGGAGAGTGGCAAATTGTTGGAGACTACAGAGCCTTAAATGCCAAAACAGTTCCTGATTGCTATCCAGTCCCCAATATAATGGACTTCAATGCGAATATGAAGGGTAAAACGATGTTCACCAAAATAGACATCAACTGGGCATTCCACCAAATTCCTATGGCTGACCAGGATGTACCAAAGACAACGGCTTAACCCCCTTTGGACTATTCGAATACCTTCGAATGCCGTTTGGACTTTGCAACTCAGCACAAAATTTCCAGAGATTTATCAATGGACTGTTTAGGGAATTGCCATTTACATATGCATACTTGGATGAATCTGTATTTGCTCTGAAGGCGGTGAGCAACAGCACAAGGAGAATGTAAGAGCCGTCATACAGCATATACACGCTGCCGGGCTTAATATCAACGTAGGTAAAAGCTTATATGCACAGACTGAAATTGACTTCCTCGGCTACAAAGTCTCGACCGAAGGCATTTCCCCTTTGAAGACCAAAGTAGAGCCAATATTGAATTTCCCAAAGCCCTCAAATGTTGCTAAACTTAGGCGTTTCTTGGGGATTTTGAACTTCTATAGGTGTTGCATGAAGAATGTAGCTGCCAAACAAAGTAAACTGTTTGCACTAATTAAGACAAGCAAAAAGAAAGATAAGACTTCACTAGAATGGAATGAAGAAGCCGAACAGGCCTTTGAGAAAATAAAAGATACACTGGCAAATGCAACTCTATTGGCTCATCCAGACAAAAGTCTGCCATTATGCGTGAGTACCGATGCCTCTGATTTTGCTATTGGTGCAACCTTGTACCAACTCGACAAAGACAACAAAAAGTTACCACTAGCTTTCTTCTCGAGGAAGCTCTCAAAAACAGAAAAGAACTATAGCACATACGATAGGGAATTGCTTGGAATTTTTGCTGCGTTGATGCATTTCAGACACCAATTAGAGGGTAGATGTTTTTCTGTGTATACTGACCATATACCCATAACATATGCCTTCACACAAAAAGCAGAACCGGCATCGCCGAGAAGAGCGCGACAATTAGACTATATTGATCAATTGACTTCTGACATTCAGTATATAAGTGGAGAACTGAACACTCCAGCTGATGCCTTAAGTAGAATGGAAGCTATCTTGGCTCCTGTCCAATTGCCTTATGCTGAAATAGCTAAAGAACAGCTTAAGGATGCAAAATTGCAAGAGTTGTTATCGAACAATGATACTACTCTCAAATTGAGACAGCAAAAAATTCCCGGTACTGATGTTGTATTAACATGTGACGTCAGTACAGGTAAGAATAGGCCATTTCTACCAATAAAATATCGCAGGTTGGCTTTCAACAGTGTACATAATCTGTCACATGTTGGGCCAAAATGTAGTGCTAATTTAATTTTGGCAAGGTTTGTATGGCCACGAATGAAGTCTGACTGCAACAAATGGGCTCACAGTTGCCTGAACTGTCAAGAATCTAAAGTAGGAAGACACACTCGCTCGCCCCTCAAATCCTTCAAACAAACAGAGAGGTTTAAAACTGTACATATGGACTTGGTAGGCCCATTGTCACTATCTCAAGGACACAGATACCTGTTAACGATAATAGACAGGGCAACACGATGGCCAGAAGCAATTCCTCTATATGAGATGACAGCTCCAACTGTAGATGCCATGTTATACAACACCTGGATTGCGAGGTATGGCGTACCAGAAGTCATAATTACGGACCAAGGTCGCCAATTTGAGAGCTCGCTCTTCAAAGAGTTAGCAAATAAGCTTGGTGTTCAATACAGTCATACCATAGCTTACCATCCTCAAGCCAATGGCAAAATTGAGAGATGGCATAGAGCTCTCAAAGCCTCTATCATGTCACATGATACCAAGAGATGGGTAGATGTACTCCCTACCATCCTCTTAGGCCTTCGATCTGCCCTACAAATGGATACAGGTCATTCTGCAGCGCAATTAGCATTTTACAAAGAGCTACGCCTCTCAGGGGACTTCTTCACAGAATCGAAGGAAGTTAGCCCCAAAATCATGGTGCAAAATATACGAAATAACGCCAATAATTTTCTGAAACAGGCAGCTCATCATGGCCAGCCAAAGATTTACGTCTCAAAAAACTTGGCCAATACCTCACACGTTACCACTAAAACATTTGATCCGGAGGCCCCCATATGCCCACGAAAAAGAGGCAGGCCCCTAGGCAGTAAAAAATGTAAAAATTCCCATCCTTCTCGCAAGTCTGAGAGGTTAATGCGAAGAAAATAAAATTTACTCCCAAAAAAGTAATATCCGCTACGTAAGTTTAAACCCGCTAAAAAATATGCGACGAAAATTGGAATTCCGTGAAACAAAAGAAACTTCGGAGATAAGCAAACGAGGAATGCCAACAAAAAGAAAACGACAGGAATAAACAAATCCACGTGCGATACGGAAATAAACATCGCAACGTGCGTTTATTGTCAAACACAAAGATAATCTCAACATTGTGACGTCACAAGCGGAGATTCCTTTGTAATAAAATTTGAAAAATATATTCTTTGAGTTTATTTCAGGCATAACATTGCTTAAACCGATCAGAACTTAACCGGAAAACTTGCATACAGCCGAGAATTTTAAGTGCTATCCCTTCTATGACTTGATAAGAAGATACACAAAAGTAAAAATGGAACTGTCTTTGAAATTAAATGTGTTTTCCTAAACATTATTTTCTATCTTTTCTCTGTTATCCAAAATGTCGCTGCCAAAACAAAACTTCTTTGACACATCCAATTCAATTAACATGCAAAAGGCTGAAGAGAACCCAAATGCTCGCCAACTTCTTGCATAGAAAACTGAATTAGATTGCATAGAAGAAGAATTGATCATGGACACAACATCCCCTAACCTCTAATAAAAATAGATGATAATGAGGAAGCAGTAGACTCGATAAGTCTCCCAGACATGCGACTTATCATTTTTGCGGCGCAAAAACTGGGGGGGGGAGTAGCTGTGGGGACTATACATCTCGTACACACGCCATTCTTCATCAGTCGTATTATGTTAAATAGCAGATAAAATATATTGTTTGTTCGTATGCTCTTACTTGCACACACAGGCAAGTAAGATGCAAAGTTCGGCCGATAACAAAACGATAGATAAAGATCTCGGTAATGTCTTGGACTGGTACACAAACGCATTATGTCATTTCTTATCAGTTGCTTCAGCAATGAATAAGAAATGACGTGAATTCTACAACACACCTACATATGTATATGTACATAAGTGTGTCTGTGTGCGTGTGCCAAAACCAGTATATAAACTCTCAGAACCGGCTCTAAAATCGCCAGTGTTCGGTCTGGTTCTGGCTTACCCGTACTTGTGTACGAAGTGGCTGAACACGCTTAAATTCTGTAGAATTTCCTTCTGGTGAGTATATCTCTCACGACAAGGCATTCCACAAATATGTTTTTCTAATTATTTTATAAGGTTGAGGCAGAAACTAAACTCTAAGGATGGAGCAGAAATAAAACTTTAAAATTGAAGCACCAGCTACCCTTTAAGGTTGGGGTAGAAACTAACTTTAAAAGAATTTTCAGTTATCTGTACTTGATTATGATCTGATTATCTCAATACCTATTTTTGAAAACCTACATTTTCTAGTAGAATGTAGCTCCGCTAGAGTTAATGTTTTTACTCTCGACTGGACCGTTTCAGACATATAACTTGCTGCTTTTTTGCACTTTATTAGTCTATTTATAAATGTCTGTATTTTGAGGAATTTCACTTATTCGATGTTTTTATCACTGTTTAGTGCTAGGTATTCCTAAAAATGATATTCAGAAAATAATGTTTTACTTTGATTTTTAAATTCATTGAATGGCACGGGCAAATGTAATATTTAAAAACTCATTTTGTCATTATTGAAGTTTCTGGTAGAAATCTTTGGTCTTAGAGAAAGTACCCATCAGTAGATACAAATCTACTTGCTATTTTGTTCATTAGTTTAATAGGTAATAGCTTTGTTTGATAGAACTACAACTTACACCAACCTACATTGGTAAAGCTATTCTTCAAATGTAAGAATATTATGCGACTTTGCGCCAAGTTTTACTCGAATATTTGTGGAATAGCATCCTTGGTGTAGGTTGGTGTGGTTCTATCAAACAGAGCTAATGTTACATTCTGTCAAATTCAATATGTTCTGCTCAGCTGAATTTATTTTGGGGCTAAGTATGTTTATTGAAACACTTCTCCTTCACCTAATTTGATCCATGGCATCCTAGTTGTAATTGTATTCTCTCAACTTTTTGATGAACGATTGGGCACCATTGGCGTGTATTTTTGTAAATTTTGCACTCAACAACAGTCTCCTTCAAATCAAAAATTACTACTTTTGAAAAACCATGACCCTTCAGTCAAAAACATTAACTACCTATTCATAACTGTACTTCTACATTTAGATACCGTAAACTTCCTGTAAATAAAATTACTCTTTTGCTATTGCTATAGGTAGCAAATCCAAAATTAGGAGTTTTGTTTCATTTTTCACAAACATGTATTCTTTTTATGTCGAATATGGATTCGTCCATGTTTGGTTTCCCAAAGGCAATACTGTCATTCGTCATTCCTATAGGGAATGATGCAATACAGTCAAGTCTGTCTTTCATACGTGTGTATGGTGTTGAGTGTTTTAGAGAGATAAGGTTCAGTTAATTAGTATCGATTTTACTTCCTTAGATGACAACATTTTATTTTAGTTATTTATCGATTTATGTAGGTAGTTGCCAAGGCTAATGGTACAGGAGGAGGTAAGGGAACTGTGGCGTCTTGTTGGTTTGGGGAATTGAACCAGCAACCTCCACTTCTTGTCTGACTGTGCAAGACCAAGGCCGAGAAAAATGTAAACAAATTGTCAAATTTTCGCAAACTTGATTCTCATAAATAAGCAGTATTTGACGTTTAATTTTCTGCATTCAAACTTTGGAAAGACTTGAATGATAAGTTTAATTAGTCAGTCGTCAATAATGATAAATATATTGCAAGTAACATCGAAATAGAAACCAAGACTTGGCTGTTCAAGGACAAGTGAAGGCCAGGGCTACGAGCAAAGTCAAAACTAACATCAGCATCAAGGATTAGACTAAAACGAATATCAATGTCAAGGTCAGGTTCAGAGCAAAGGTCAAGACCAAGACTAGGGTTTGGGATAAGGCCGAAACTGAAACCAAGGTCAAGGTCAGGGCCAAGGGGAAGGCCAAAGTCAAAACCGAAACTCGATTTTGAACCAAGATCAAGATCCAAAACAAGACTCCAAGAGTAACATGATCTTGGTCACAGTCTCGGTCTAGATTTTGCTCATCACCTCAGTTTCTCCCTCGATCACTATGATTAGGGCTTGGTAATGGACTAGATTTTCTGCGAAATTCCTGTGAGCTCAACTTTAAACCAATTATAGCTATACGAAAGAAATGTTAGACACGAATTCCACGTCCTGTAAAATAATACGTACTACAGAGTTGTCCAGCCGAGTTGCAATCATAATTTCATGCTTTTTTTCGATGTCAGTAAGAACCGATATACTCGTCTGTGTCTTCCTTCGGATTCATCTCTATCTATCTCTTCGAAGCTACAAACTATTTTCGACATTCTTGTCCTCTTCATTTGAGTAATGATTTATTATACGCGCCTGGCAGCTATATTTTCAAGGATATCCTACGGTATTTGTCATCCACGTTCATATTGTTTCAGCAGTCATCGCCAACGCAAATACAATGTATTTCGTACTTTACATTATTAGGCTTTTAGAACTGACTAAACAATGGCTTATAACTTTGAGCCGCTTTCGAAATGGCCACAAAAGCCAGAACACGTTTTTCGAAATTCGAGCCGGAAAACGTTCATCGTCCACTATGTGTACAGTATTTAGGATTTAACTATACCACTTCCTCATCGCACGTATATTCTATCCTATAGTAAAAAGCTCCCTTATACTAACACTAATTTGCTCTTTTTATCCTTTTTTGTGCGCTTCTTTGTTTCTCTTTGTCTCTCCTAACAAATACACCAGCTGTAGAACTCCACTCTCTCTCTCTTTCTCACTCCCTCTCTCTGTCACTTCCTACCACTCTCTCAACTCTACCTTTGCTTTTAGTGGAATTTTATCTTTTTTCCCTCCATTCAACCCTCCCTCCTTCTTCGTCATCTTCCAGTCATTGTATTTCATTTTTGCATTCTCTGGATACCTATAACGTTTTGAAGGGCTCTGAAGAGTATAATCATTTTTTCGTACTCCCTTTTACTACAAGAAACGTGTCGCCGAATATTGAGAGAGAAAAAAAATGGTCATTTTATTGTTCTCTTCAAAAAGCGAGGGCTATCAACTCACAGTGCGGCTGAAACGTTTGCCTTCTACTTTTACTTTTACAACGATATGCGAGTCCGTAATAAAAACAGGAATCCGTTGGAGGTGGTGCCTCTAACCAATGCAAATGGCTCATTAACTGTCGACCTTGATAGGTCATATTTTAATGACGTATTCGATGTTCCGTCGCGCTGTGGAACGTCTTTAAGGGGATCGTAATTTGTGGAAAAACTGAACCACTGGTCCAGACTAATAAAGCTTTTCTCGCACCCACCAAGAAACAGTTGTTTTTTTTTTGTTTTTCGGTAGAAACGTATTAAGTATGCTATATAGTCGATAGAAGATGAAGTACAAGTGGTTTATAATCCAAAAGACTATGGATACCTATCTGATAATAAGTTGGTTGGAGTCACGTGTCAATATCTTATATATAAACGCCACTTGTCTTTCATATTTAGCAACTTGCAACTGCCGTTACCTCAATACCAGTATCTCCACCAGTTGGTGAGAGAACCCTGGCGTATCAGCTGGTTGCAGGAGCCTCATGGGCGAGGCCGCGATACTGGGGTTGGTGTACAAGAATAGCCTTCGATGGCCACCTTCCTAAGATTTAGCTGAAAACTAAAATTGATTAGACAAATATTATGTACAAAATGTTTTTGTTAATGAAAAATAGTTTTCTCTCTATTGTCGAGCTAGCAAACAAAAAAGGAACAAATATATTACATTTGATTGTAGATCATAACAGATTTTGTGAAAGAAAAATTAAAAATTAGTAAGTTGCAGTCACTATTAATGTTCAGTTTTTATGCGCATACTGTCACCTATTACCCATTGTTCTTTGAGAGGTAACTTAACAACAGTACACGCCAAAAAAATCAGAAGTATGTTTTTTTATGAACATAATATCTAATTATGACCTTCCTTAAAGACATTGGAAGCAAGGGTCAAAACCTTGCATTGCTACCATGTAGTGGGTAGAGGCTTAAGTATAAGTGGTTTAGAGTCTAGAAGACTATAATAGTAGGTTGGCTCCAGTCATATGTCTATCTATCATACTGAGTAACTTGCAACTGCTGTTTCTTTAGCACAAGTACCTATATTTACCAGCTGGTCGGGCATGGGAGCCTCTTTGCCAAGGTCACAATATACTGCATTAAATTAGTAGCAGTCGATGCGAGTGTACACTATATATAAAAATTCTATCATTTTTACGAATTAGCAGATATTGTCTACTAGAAGGCTACCCTCTACAGACAAGAGAGGTACCTATCCATAGATGACCCTAACCTTCAGTTAAGTATAGGGGATGTTACACATGACAGCAAAACTAACCAATTCCTATTATTTTTATAAGAACATGCTTAGTTTTGTTGTAGTGTGTGACATCCCTGATACTTAACAGAGTGTTAAGGTTATCAATGAATACTGCCCTTAAGTCTAAATGTATACTTATTCTACCTAGATAGGTAGGTAGGTTCCTACTTTGACGACAAGTTTTTTTTTTTTTTCAGAATGGATGGTCATCAATATTGGATAATTGAGAAGGAAATTAGAGTTTAAAACTCAGTTAATGGATTTTCTGAAAAAGTAGGCGAATGTTAAGAACAGAATAAATTAGGAAGAAGAGGTGGTTGTTGATATTTCACCGAATAAATTTTTATATCCTATCGTATTTGTGAACTGTGGCTTATATTTGCCTGCAAAGTCTTCCCAAATAGTAAAAATGTTAGCAGCGTTTGTGATCAAACAAAGAGGATGTTCTTTCGGGTGTTTTTGGTTGCATCGGTAAAGAGACACACAAAAAGTACTCAAGAAAATAAAAAGATTAAAGACTTCCGCCGATTTAAGCTTTTTTGGTTTTATGTAGTATGGAAAGTGACATATCTACTGTCAAAGGTACATGTGAAAACTTCATAATGTGACACTTATCCCCTTTAAAAATTACGTAAAAAGATTTATTGGAACCAGGACCTCAAAAACGGCTGATCTGGCTATTAAGCCACATTTGAAGACATAGAGTCACTGAGAAACTTCCTAAATCACCAGTTTTCAGCGCCATATAGTACACGACTGTAAAAAATCTATAATAATTACAAATAAAAAGTACACTCTACATCTGATATTCCACTTTCATGTTCCTATGGTACAGGTACAGGCAGAGTATTATAGCTTTATGATAAAGCTAAGCTATGAACTAAAGCTATTCACATGAGAAATTTAAAGCGAAGGTATCAGATATCAGCTTTGCTGCAAAAATAAAGCAAGTTATTGGCTAAGCTATCTGCTAACTTTTTGAAGTAAATTTTTGTCTTTTTAATGAAAATCCAGTTTTTTGTTTTGTAAATTCAAAGAAGTATAAAAATAGATAAAAATATATTTCACCAAATTTTTAATTAATTTCAGAATGACAACTGTGTGGATAAGTGCTAAAAAATAGCTGAATAATAGTCTACAAAATAAAGCTATAACTACGCTAATGGCTATTTGAAGATAAAGCTATCAAAATAAAGCTGAACTATTTTCCCCTAAAAATAAGTCTATTTTACACCTATATATTGGTTAAAGTTAAAAGCTAGCTACAGTACTCTGGGTACAGGTTGCAATTTTTGTTCGATAATCACGAAATTTGGTACGAATATTTTTACTAAGCCATGGACCAGAACTATTATTTTTCGGTACGGATCAGTCAGATGGTACTTCCGGTACCACATTTTTATTTTTAAGGGGAGCCATGGCCCCTGTGACTCTCCTCTGGATCCGCTACTGGTGTCCTGGGGATCTGAAATCCCCCTTAGCTCCAACAAAAAGCTTAACACAAACAAATTGTGTAGGGTTTTATGGTTGTGGTGGTATTGTGTGGGGAGAGGGGCTGGTCCAGAAAAGACGGTTGAGAAGTTGTGGACCTTCTCATTACAATATTGAGCTATCTACACTTCCAAATAGTACCTACCTAATGAAAAAGATGCGATTTGTGGTTCAAACAACAAAATAAAATAACTGAATCGCTACTTAAATAATTTTTTTTATTGAAGTTACAATGCTTTCTGATTAGAATAATTTTAAGGGAAAAATAATGACTTGTGATTTTGCCAGTAGCGGGTACAAAGAGTAATGTTTCTTGGGAGGGGGAAATGAGAAAAATTTTTGTAGCGTTTAGTTTTTTTTGCTATTCAACAAATTTTGGATGATTTTTATCGGGATTTCGTGGTCATACTTTCTGGATTTATTTATCTTTGGCGTTTGGTGGGAAATTTTCCTATTTCCTGCCAGGATCTACCAACAGATTTTGCCTCATTTATGGTTACCCTTCGTAATTATTTAACCTGGATGTGAAAATGTTACTTATTCCCTTATTTCACTCTCTTACTTATAAAATTTCAGCTAAGCAAGTGCTATTGAATTTTTTATGGGTTACACTTTATGAAAGGTTACTGAGACGATTCTTTTAGACTGGAAAAGTTATAAATTCTTGAAATTCTTGGTCACAAAAAGTCTGCGTGGTATAGTGGTTGGGTGTTTCGTTTTTCCTCTTTACAATATTGAAAAGTTGAAAGGTTGAGACCAGCAATCGTCACACTCCCAACCCAAAATGGCCGTGTAATTGATTGGGTTTTGTTGGTGTTCCAGTATGTGATTGAAAATTCACGCTGGTACACCAATGACCACTACATCCTGACCATCCCCTCTTCCTTTTCGACGTTAAATACGTCTTCTTGAAACAAATTAATATGGTCGCAAGAAATCCGAATCTAAAAAACAATACAAAAAAACAATGTAAGTACATACTTTAACTTTTACACATTCTCTAACTTTTTTGACGTACAACTGCTAAATCTGTAAATATTATGTACCTATGCGTTATTGGTAAAATGTGTTATTTGTAATGAATATGTTCGTCATATTTTAATATAGACGTACATATTTCATTCACAGAAAAATATATTTTTCTTACTAAGCAAATTCTTTCTCTAATATGTATTGTCAGCTGGCGAAAGTACCTTTACTTCCTGCCAGCAACCACTACACGTTTTTTAACGGAATATTCGAGTACCTGAACATTCTGGTACCCGAATATTCTCGAAATAATTAAATACCTAAATCAGCAAATCCCTACTCTATACACAACACCATAGAAAACCATATACCTTGACAGGTATATAAACTCTGGTTTTCATTAAAATAATTGTATTGTATAGAATTGTAATTGTAATCTTGACACTGCGTAATACTGTAATATATTTTATTGTACATAAACTGGTCAGTCGTATACTGTACCTGCAATATTCTTCCAGTCTTAGACTGTGAACGAATACTTGTAAATTTAATATTGTGTTTTAAAAGTAAAGTGATAAAGTTTATTTTGTGTTTCAAATTAATTAAAGTCTCCCATCTAAGTTAAGGTCCACAATAGTCATGGATAGTAAAATTCAATTAGTTAAATAAATTCTCGAATACTATAATATTCCTTTGAATATTATCGTGTATCGAAGGAAGTGTAATCGCCTCAAAAGAGGTTAGTTTCCAGTACTGAACCACCTCTTTTGGCCGTTACATTATTCAGAAGAAACAATTTCGTTTCACACTTTGCCTAACTTGCATTAGACATTTCAGGAAATGTCTGAAAATTTGTGTTCATTTCATGAAATTCCTGTAAAATAATGATCAACTTAGTAAATCATGAAATGCCGGATTTACATGATTATATATTACAAGATAATACTATACTACGATTATAGCTTAAGCCTGAGGTACGTACAGTAGATATCTAAGTTATTCATTAGCGTACCTAATAAGAAATGAATATTGAGTTATACTAATAGAACAGGCTAATTGAAATTGGTAGTAATGTATATGTATTAGATAATACTGATATAAAAATTTCATGGATTCTCTAAATAACTTTGTGCACAAAAAAATCGAAGAAAGGAGATGATCAGATTGTTTGTTTGTTGCAGATTTGAGTTTTTAGAATATTTAGTAGGAAAAGTGTAGATGCAGAAATAATGATACGGATGGGAAAAATAATGGTAGTGTATCATTTTAATTGATGAAAAATATTATTTTGTTATATTATAATAGCTATAGGTAAACTCTTTGATTGAGAAATTATCCGTATAATTATACAGTATAATCAAAATATGACAAAATTGCGACCAAAAAGTTCGAATTAACCTTTATTATTTCTTAAAACTCATTCTAAGCATCTCTTTTAATTTTCCATCAGCCTACTTTCAACATTTAAATGAACTTACCTTTACGTTTTAATCCTCTTCGTTTGTGGCTGCGATTATAATATAGGTAGTAAGCAAAGCGCTAGAAGGTAATAGATCTACATACATGTTGGTAAAACTTTTCGAGAAAATTGGAAATTATTTAAGCGGCTTATATTTTCCATGGATTAACATAATGTAACAAAAATTATTTTCGTTTTTTCCCCATCTTTAAATATTTAGGTAGTGATTTTAAATTTAAACATGCTTACCTACCTATACTGCTAGGGTTTTCATTAAGATTACATCATAAATTGAAGGTCTTTCCCAATAAATAAAATTTATTGATATTTTTTTTTTTTTTTTTTTTTACTGCAATGAGGATGTACTGAAAGTACCTACGAGCTACAAGGTTTCTTCAATTCGAACTCAAAAAAACTCTTCGGCAGTAAGCAGCGCAAGAAGTAGTAGGTTTTCAAACAAGCATGTTGAAATAATAAAAACACTACGCACCTAATAATTTAGCCGGACTCAACCAAAACTTTTAGGACGGTGGGAGGGGTGAAAACTGACTTTTTGAAGAAAATATTAATTTTTTAAGGTTAAAACGAGAGTTTTTCTCGATCAAGTTTGAAAAATGGATTTTTCAGAGTTACTGCCTGAAGGAAAAAAGAGATAAAATTACATCCAATGACTAATAACTTAAGAACGCATTGAGCAATAGGAACTAAATTCGGTTATGTCCAGTCCGTGCATCAGAGGTTTACGTTCGTACCACATTTTGTGACTGTTGGACAGGAGCTTCCACCTTCATTGAGTTAATAACGAAAATTAGCCCCATTCCAACAAAGCCATGACTTGAACTGCGAAACTAATCGCAACCAAATTTGGAAGCATTTTAGAATAGTTCTGAATCAATGATTGTTTCAAATTTTGTAACAATTGCTCAAGAATGATTTATTTTAGAGCCATTAAACTGTTAAGAATGAAATATAATCGAATCTACTGAACGTATTGTAGGGTCGATCTGCACCAAACTTGGATTGTTTTTTTCATATTTATTGCAAAATAATATTTGTTCAAAATTTCGTAACTATTGAACCAGAATTGCGACCTGTAGGGCCTTCTATACAAAACGCATATAAACTAATCTACCGGACGGCCCGAGCGTGCGATCAGTACCAAAAACAATAGGGTGTGACAATCTGTCCAGAGCTGCGATCATGAAATGAACAGATAATTGATAATAGTTGATAGACTGGGTGTTTCATGTGGGATATCAGTCGCTGTCAGTTATTAATCGCAGTTCACGATCGTAGCCCAAAAGTATAAGCTGTACTTATTGCGTTTCACAGAAAAGAGAATAGGTATACATAATTATAAAAATGTAATAAATATACATAAAAAAATATGATAATTTAAATATATATTTTATACGTATGAATTTCCGAAAATAGTGCCAAAATTTTCGTAGTACCTACCCCCATCCACAGGTCATTTCATGAAATAAATTTAAAACGAATATATTTTCTTCGAGAACTTACTCAATAAAACTCTAACGTAGGAATAATTCCGTAGAAAACCGAGTTTGCCAATTTTTATCAATAATTCGAAAAACAAAAATTTCAAGTTTCAAAATACCTACTTGTATAAATATCAAAAAACTATTATCTGACGAACATATCGATGTACCGATACTTCATTGTTGTAGAGGATGAGGATCGGTGAAGACACCCGAAAGAAGGTTTTACACAAAGTTACGTCCCAGAAGCGAGTGTATTTTAAGACAGTTACATAGTTTAAGTATGAGTACAGTTTGAGTGAGATAAACGAATGTATACGGAGATGGACGAGTGAGCGGCGGAGATGGTAATACAGTGTAGCTGCGAACAGAGATATGAATTATGTATAAAGATAATCGTGTGTTTGCAGGAGTGAAAGAGGAGAAGGATTGGTGGTCTCAACAATTGTTAGTTTCAGTTAAAAAAATTATAAAAAATTAGAAGTAATTAAAAAAAATTATCAATAATAGTCGATATCTTTGTCAAAAATATCGATCTATCAATATTTTATATCTAAAAACCGATTTTACATGAATTTGTTTGTTTTCCATTTTTTTTTTGAAAATGACGGAACCAATAGGTACCAAACTCCTATATTAGACCTGGTCCTACATAAGGAATATATTTTAGGAAAATTTCAGCCCTATCCATTTTGTAGTTATCTCAAAATGTGACTACAAAATCGGAGGTACATGTAATAAGGCTTCAGCATACTGGCGCGATACTCAAGCAGTATGGTCCTGGCAATATTTTTTGACGCATACTGAAGCGATATCTTGGAGTGATCCTCAGACGGTCTAATTTGTCTACAAATTAGAGCGCCTCAGTACTCGAATGAAAAGTATTGGACATTGGGGGCAATATGTCCATTAAATATTTAGTAGATAAATGATGAAGTAAATATACATCGAATAATATAAAACACTTCAGTACTGCACCAAGTAAGTATTTTATTATAGAAAATAACAAAGAATATGTTAACTCTAAGGACACCAGAAAGAGGAATGAATAACGAATATACGTCGAGAGAATTAGTAGTCGCGATATACTAAATCAGTGTAGCCAACAAGTGCTCACACAATCAGTGTAACTCCAACAAAAAGATATTCTGAAAACATTTTTTTTCAGACCTCCTAAAAAAGTTTTAACCACCAGAGATAAATGTACCAAATGTAGAATATCGCACCAAATGCAGAAATCATATTCCAAAACTGTATATATCGCGTTTAGTGTGCCACTTTCCATTTATATAAGCGGGTTTTATTTTACCGCCTCAATATCGCGTATAAATATTGCCTCCGTATCGCGCAGGTATGCTGAAGCCTATACAGTATAGGCACTTCTTAATCCGTCACCCGTTGAACTAGTTTTTCCAATAAAGGTGTGAAAATTGCAAGATAATTGTTCCAGAATCAAAATTGTTACTGAAAACTTCGGAATATAATTACAGTGAGATGCCCGACCTGTATTTTTCCCTTCAAATAAATACGTTCTTTTCCTATCACACGTCCCCTGTTTTTTTTTTTTTCAAAATATTTGTTCCCCAATGTTCAAAGTGCGCCCAAATTACTTTCCTCCTGCGACCTAATTTCTCCTCATACAAAATACGATCGATGTATTATTTTTAAAATTTATTATACAGGAATTCGATGACAATATTCTATTTCACGACGTATTTTGTACTCTCGAACGCGGCTAGGCTACACAGTTTCAACTTGCTCGCCTGTCCGTGTTACCTATTATTTACCGCTTAGCCTAGCCGCGAATTATATGTATTTATACAATAGCCTAGAACTAATACTCGTAGCTGCTTGCTTAAACTTTGGCAGTCCGTTCGGTTGCTCGCCTAGCGGACCGAAAAAGTCGTTAAATTCAAACTGTTGCAGCGGCCGAAATATTTTTATCTTTTTACACAGGTGATTGGCTGTAATTTTATGGTGTGAGAATGTACGAGGCGATGCAATTGGTGGTGAGTTCTGGGGGGAATTTCTCTCGATGCCTGGCGCGAACCTCACAGTTTTAGCCTACAGTTAGTTGAATTTTAGCAGTCGGATCGCGCCGTGTAGAGGTTTTTGCCTCGAAAGTGTTGTTTTTGGCCACTAAATTTTCAATTCAAAATTAGAAAACTTACTCGGAGGGGGCTTCCCTCACCGTTTAATGTTACAATAATAAATCGCAAATTGTGTGTTTAAAATTATCCTTGATCGCAAGGTTTCATGCCTATTTTTGGAACTCAAGAAATATTTGAAATTTGACACTTTTCTTTTAATTTCGTCCATTAGGGTGGCCAATTCGTAAGTTTTTTTTGTGTCAATCGAAATCAAAATCACTTGACCTTCAAGGTCAAATTCGAATCCTGGTTAAATCTAAATTTGAAAAAGGCCACAGAGGGGTGCAGAAACCGCACCTCCACAGTGGACCTGACTTCAACCAGATAGAGCAGCGGGAGCAGAGAAGAGGATCCAGCCAATTGCTGTTTCAACTGTGCCAGTGTTCGTCAGCGGGGCTACAACAGCCGGGGCGACGAGAGGCATCACAGAACAACACCACCTGAACTTGCATCATCTCCAGGCCGCTGCGGAGCTGTCACGGAGGATCAGTAAATATATGGTTTTTTCTAATAACTCTGTTTCAGTAACTCATTTTTGGGAATCAAAATTAATATGATAGCCTAATAATCAGGCATGTGGTGGGAGGGGGGTGGTTGGTTATTCTGGCAATTGGGGTGTCTGCTTTAAAATGGTGAATTTTCCTTTTTCTTCCTTTTTGTCTATTCCTACACTTGGCCATGCGGGAGTTCCTATACTCTACCTGCCTTTCTGTTGGCTCGTTTTTTTGTTTGTTGTTTGTGTTGTTTTTGTGATTTTTTCGGAGGTCACAACAGCTTTCATTTTTTTTGAGTTCCTATTTCTCAGAACTGACACTGAAATAAAACCCTTAAAAGTAAACTTGAAAACTAACTTCGAGCAGAACAGGTCCAAAGGTAAAAATGTTCATGAAAACATTAAAACCTAATTCCAGTTTTGATATTCAACAAATACTGCATCCAAAACTGTTTTGTTTGCACCAATATTTTTAGCTTTAAGCTAGCTGTGAAAGGTGATTGTCTCTGTGACATCACGTTTTTCTCATTTGGAACAGACTATAATATAGAAGCCGCGTTAACCTCAAACACTCACCTTACACCCGCATAAAAAAAGATGCGACATCCTCCGCAGCTATACTTATAAAGGACCGATGCGTAAACATAATGGTGCGGTTGTATGTGCGTTACCTACGCACAAACACAATCACACACCTACACATCATGTAACCAGCGGTGGATTTACGCACAGGCTTAGAGTTAAAAAAAAAATGACACCTAAACACACCAATGCCTTACATTGCTCCTGGAGGGGAGGGGGCACGAAAATGTTTTCTTGCGGCGGAAAATTTCCTACAGCTCGGAGCGTCGAGAGACGTAAATCCGCCGCTGCATGTAACACACACAAATGAGAGTTAGGAGTTGTGCAAAATCTCATCTACCTCCGACTGTAGACCAAGCGCTGAAATGTTTAAACGCAAAAAACAATTAAGTATATGAAATGAGGGAAATGGTGTCATTGGTTAGGTATCTTTCATCGTGAAACGGAAAATTTTCATCATCGCCATTCTTGACCGTTTTGCGAGATAAATGTTAATAGCCCATTGGCGAGCAAACTGCGGTAAAAAGCACCAATCTTTACGACATTGTCGACGAATAATCATCACCCTTCGACGATCGTCAGTAATTCCTTTTTAATCACCGATAGCTTACCTTCGTCAATACCTACGTTTAATATCGGCTGTAAAAATGAAATTAAGTACGCAACCACCCATTCGTGGAGGTAAAAAAAAAAAACCCAACAAAACTGTAGGTTTAAAAAATAGAAGTAAACCAACCGGAAAACCTGTATAATGTGTAGGTAGGTGGTAGGTACACTCTATACCCACGGCTATGGGAATAAAACGGCCATGTAAAACTGGAAACATTTCGTCTTTCAGCACCTAATGCGTAATTGGCTTTCACAGAGGACTTGGTGCAAGTCGATTTGATTGCGAACAGCACCG
This sequence comes from Ericerus pela, assembly GCA_011428145.1. Lineage (NCBI taxonomy): Eukaryota > Metazoa > Arthropoda > Insecta > Hemiptera > Coccidae > Ericerus > Ericerus pela. The sequence continues at coordinate 181,948 of WOFM01001346.1, forward strand.
ACGCTACTCCATGTCTATCCGGTAAAATTAAAATAAACGATGACATTCGTGCAGACTTGAGTAAAAAACACAAAGAATTGCGAAATCAAAGTCGTTCTAAGTGAAGATAGAGAGGAGATCGGTGAACGAAAATACTACAATTTCGGATGCGGGTATGAAAATAAAAAGGTGCAGATTTGGGGCGGAGATATTCAGTTTTGGCGAATTTCGTAGGCTATGATAACGGCATAATGTCACATACCCTCCATACCGCGAGCAGATTCTCGAATCGATGAAAAAATAAAAACATCTACCTATGCGCTGATTTCGGCGACATGATGCGGTGATGCTGAAAGATGATCTCACTGTTAGCATTCGGCTCTCGAATACGCTGCAAACCTTTCACTGATCATCAATCTTCCACGAATGTTTTAATCGTACCAACCATCTGGACTTGAAATTTTTTCGACCCGCCTTTGAAAAATAGAGGTCAACATATTGATAATCTTAACTGAAGAAAAGAGATTTAAAAGTCCGCTTCTTTACAGACATTTTTTCGACCATCATTCGCCTTTCTCGATTAAATTGTCGTCATGGAAACAGAATTGTCGAGTTGATAATAATTCGGGCGAATCTTCGTCAGTTTAAATACTTACTTACATTGTCTGTCAGTTGAAATTTGTACAAAGTTTTTAATTTTCGCTTGAGCCGATATTAATTTTTTAAAGAATAGTGTATATATAGGTAAGTTTTTTGAAAGAAATAAGTATCTACTTACTGACAATCAATTATGAAGATTTTCCCGAATGGTATTGCAAAGTTTATAAGATGACGTAGAAATGAAGAAAGAAAATCTCTTTTTTTTTCTCACTTTTTACAAGTCGGGTAAGTTTAAATCTTCTCTACAGGGAAGAATTCATATAATTGACGCCAAAAAGAATAAGCTGGAGAATGAAGACGAGTGTTAAACAAAAAACTTATAATGAAAAGAACGTTACCTATAGGTCGGTAGGTACCCATTCTTCGACCCTCATTGGGCACAAAAACGGGAAAAGCTTTTATTTTCAGATTTTATTGCGTAATATTCCATCGGACATGTTTTTTGAGGCGTTAAATTTGAATTTGATGTTATAACCTATTTCTTAATATTACTCCGTACAAACGAAACTTCATAAAGGTCCAAATGCAAGAATGATGTAATTTAAGTAACTGTTAAATGTTTTGCATCATCAGTAATATCTACGGATATATGTACTTATATTAATATGTATAGAACGATATAACTATATTACCTATATTATGTTAAGTAATTCATAAGTCATTTTTTAACAATTCTGATCTAAAATAACTTACGTAATTAGCTGCCATATTGAAAAATAAATATTTTATTGTTTACCAAATGGTCTTTTCCTCTACACTTGTAACATAAACCATTGGAAAGATATTCTTCAGAGACCTCTACATGGCGTTTTGCTATATGAAAGTTCATATGAGCTAATTTTGTTTGACGGGTGAACATTCAAACTATAGCTCTCAGTAGGGGCTACGAATTTTCTTTGTATCGACTTCAAACCGCAGCATTCAATTTTTTATTGAATTTTAAGTCGGAAGAGTATTTTACCTTCGAATACATACATATTGGCCACTTTTTATATCAAGAAAACCTAAATCCCATGAATTTTTCCGACGAGCCAACATTAAAGTTACCACCCTGTAGGTAGGTACATAATAAATAAGTATCCATATGAATATACAAATGATATTGGTATAAGTACTGTAAGTACGATATTAATGTTATATGGTGATTTTATGATTTCAATATAAGCATGTATATTTGATAGGTAAGTATGCATTAGACTCTGGAAACAATATTGAATTAAAATGATATAAGTAAATTAATATTTTAAATAATTTCTTTCTGTGAAACTATAAAAATCTGTATAATAAAATTCAATCCCATTGTTTGTATATTTTGTGGTGTCCAAAAATGAACCCACATCCCAAGTATTGGGGTTTGAATTCATAAAAGTGAGGTATATTAAGGAGTCTCGAGAAACCGTAAAGTTGAGAACCCACAAGTCAGCCCAAACAGTCAAGCTACCAACCTACCAGCGAAAGCTCCCAAGGCCTACGTAATATGTCGGACAATTTTGTAAAAGCGAGTAAAATAAGTAGGCTGACCCATCAGTACAATTAACGTTTAATACAATATAAGTTACTTACAGTCAAACAAGACTTATATTGGGTTGTGCAGTTGTTAAAATTTGTATTGCCACATGATTTTTCAACGACTGACAAACTGACGGATTCCAATCAAATATGTTCGTCGTTGGAACCAGAAAAAGCTATTAGTTGAATGGGAAATGGTTTGGCTAATGGTGTTTACTTTTTGATTTAGTTTTGGTAAAAACGGTTGATAAAAGGACTTAAAATGTCGAACTCAAAGCTGTAGTATGTTGTGAACATTTAGGACATTCACAACAAACAAGAAACATTCACATCTAAAATGAGATTAACTGTTCACAGTAAAACCAAAATTGTGAACAGTTAAGGAGATAAAAATGTTGGTTCATCGGTGATTGAATTACAAGTACACAAGTCACCACAAATGTATAAAAGTCAATAATTAATAGCCGTGGATATATGGCAGAATGGGAATTTTATTTTTGTAGAATTCGGTGTATGTATATTCTGTGTTTTTAGTCTAGTATAAACTTATAGTTTGTGAGCTGTTCCCCACTTTTAGCATAGGTACTTACAGAATTTAAATCGAGTGGTGATGTGGGGAAGACTGTAAGGTTTCATATATCTCAATTTATCCACAATTTTTGCAACATTCACAACATTTTAATTTTGAAAGAAGCTACTCTTCTCTCACTACACAATTTCTCATATTTGAAATTTATACTATTGAAAAGGAGAGAAAATTTTCTCGAGTTTTATAATAAAATTCATTCTTTCATCGCCATTAGTTTTTCACAAATCGGCTGTAAAAAAACAGCAAATTAGTGAGAAATTAGTTATTTTTTAATTTGTCATTTATTTCTGAAACTAATGATGGCAGTAAAAAATTTTCAGCAACAACCCCCCAACTTTTTACAGATAAATTCGTTTCCACCATTAGATTTTACCTGAAACAAATAAGTCAGAGATAACAACGAAAGCAAATACAAGAAAAAACTGGGTGCTCCGTATTACTATAAATAGGCAAGTATGTATAAACATATATACATAGGGCTTCCTGCACAATATTTCGCCTTCTATTGAACATTGAATGTAACATGTGTATGTATATGGTCTCGGTCATCTAAGATTTGTAACTGGAGAGGGTGGCGAGGGGGCATAGCCCCTCCTCCCACGCTAGTATTCTAATAAAATTAATCATCATATTATTAAAGTAGGTAAATTTATAAATTATATTATTTTACGTTTGTATCGATATTTATGGTTAAATATTGGAATATTATATTACGCAACATGGGAGGAAAGTGAACAATTCCAAAGGAGTGTAATGTTTGCCAGCATAGGCTGTAGCATACGCGTTGTTAATTGCTCACTCCAACCAAGTTGGGAACAATATTTTTGGAACAAATGTCCGAATGCTGTATTTGAGCCTGGGGGAATCAAACAGGGAAGATTTGTAAAAATATTAGAGGAATGAAGAAAAAAAAATCTGGCACAGTGATACTTGACTAGAAATTGCCAATTTTCATTGACAATATTAAAAAAAAAAAATTGGAAAAGCAAAAACAAAGTGTATTACAGTACCCATAAGCAAGCGAACTGAATCATTTAATGTGGCACATATTCCTATATTTGCAGTTGGTAACACTGTATGTATCATTCGTCGTTTGGGTGAAAACAACGAAATTCTTTTTTTTTTTATTAGTGTGTGCACGCGTGTATATGATGGAATAATCAAAGTTAGGTAAGTAATTGCTTTGTTCATGATCCTAGGAAACTTTTGGCAGAACTTTTCAAAATTCATATGTACCTATTTACGTATGATGTTCTTCTATACTTATGTAATAGCTGCTTGCTCTGAAGTGATGTTGGCATTTCCAACTTTGATTGGTCCAACATTCTTTGTATCAAATACCTACCTGTTAAAATATGTTCTCTCTCTATATCTCTCTCACTCTCTCTCTCTCTCTCCCCCTCAAATTCCAAAATTTTTCCCCTAAAGAGGAGCTATGAAATTTCAAATTATCTTAAAACATTCTTCAGAGCAACATTAATGTTGGACTCTGGGGGCTTGGAGTCCGTTGAAGTATGAGGTAGACGAACAATTAATTTAACACCGGAGAATAATTGAAAGAGAAAAACACAAGTACCGCACTAATAAAAGAATTTAATTGAGAGAGAGATAATCACTTGTACGGACACAACTCACGAACTGAACAGATAGACAACGCAACTGAACAGGAACTGGAGAATGACGATACAGTGTTACCAACTAGTGATTGAACAATAAATAATGTACCAACAATTAAGAAGTCCTAAAAATTTTTAACCCATTCTGAAATGATGCACCTATAATTATAGACGGTATAATAATTCATACTATGTACGTAATTGGTAGCGGTATGTACAATCATATAAAATTGATTTCCGATTTTGAATTTTGAAAATTTTTTCAGCCCCTTGTCTCAGGAAGGAGATGACGTAGAGGCATGAAATTTGGAGGATATACTGACATCATGGAGTACGATATATTTCTGTGAAGAAAATTCTTTAAAAAAATTTTTTACGGACGCGGGGGTCAATATCCACAACTTTTCTCCAGCGGAAGCTACGGATCTCCGAGTTGTCTTAAAACTTTTTTTGAAACAACGAAAATAAGTGTTCAAAATTTCAGATAGATCTATCGAGCGGTTCTCAAGTGATTGACATACATATAGACAAACTTCCCGTTATATATAGGGCTATAAGTATGTGTGTGTGTATGTGCCCGCGGATGTACGTATGTTTGTGTGCGCGCGGATGGGCGAATTTATTATAAAAATTTTCTGTTGCCTTTATCAATAAACGTTACAGCAGATTTTTCTGATTTCCGCCTGAAAAAATTGGCTTTTTCAGCAGTAACTGGCAATAGCCATTCAACCTTGCAACAGCATGGTAGATTTTTTGACAATTTTCGCCGAAACGCTGTTAAAATACAGCGTTTTGGCGTATTTTTTGTCAATATGGCTGTAAGTGACAATTAGTAAAATAAATAGTAAAAATGAGTCCAGTAAAATTATTTAAAAACGTTATCACACTTAGATTGTCTTTAGCAGAATGTTCAACATTTAATTCTTGTCGATAAAATTTATTTTATTGATTAGCCACGAATTCAGTTCGTTTATAGTTTCGGATCTGATTTTTTGTGCTTCTTCCATGAAATTTTTCAACACATAAATCTCCTCTGAATAACGACGCCGAAAACAGCCAGAACTGAAATTGACTCATCAGTGAATTTATGGACGCTGGATGTTTGCAAATTGCAAAACTTCGTTTTCACATTTTCGGGGTCTAAGCCTTCCAAACGTTGTCATATAAAGTACCTAAGGCAGTATAATTTTCAGCACGGATGAACCACTGAGCCCATCGTTCAAGACGATCAGCTTTTCGTCAAAGCGCAGCTATCACTTTGAGTAAATTTGAAAACTCGGAATAGGCATAAAATTATCGCAAAGATCCGCATTGAAACTTTTAATCCACATAAGTATTTTTGGTTAAAAACTTCGAGAAGAATAAACAGCAGACGAACTTTCGTTTACCTTCCAGCTTTAAATATTTGTATCTTATTTCCTTATCCGTTTCGAAAACCGACAACAGCTGAACGCTCCGAATCACGTGCGTAGGCTATTCTATAATATTATTATATTTATAATGCCTCGGATTGGTTTTGAAGAACGGCCGCTTTCCATCAGTGAAAAAGTTTTGGCCGACTTTCGGGACGTAGGTAATTACTTGTTTTTTTTTCTTTTTTTTTTCAAATTTTTTCATTCGCAACTGGACAGCTAAAGACAGTGTTTGAATTCGGTTGGTCTCAGCTATCTACTATCTTCTATTATCTTTTATCTATTATATTGTCTATTACCTACCTATTTTTTTTCTATTTTCTATTTCTATAATACAAATTGAAGTTTCTTTCTTTTGTCGCAGCATCGCACCTCCATTTCTCAAAACTTTGGCCCTCTGTAGATGCCTATTTTTAGATGGTTTCTGCAAAGTTTCATTTGTGAGCTGCAATTAGGTTCAAACACTTTAGATCTAAGCCTGAACTTTTCAAAGTTAGTTCTCAGTTTTCTTTAGTGGTTATTATTGAGCTCGAGGAGGCAGAGTGATCGCGGAGATGATAAAAAAAAAGACATTTAGCCTCATTCAAGTCGAAGAAGTGCAATGTACTTAATTTAAGAAAATCTGTTTGACAAATTATGATTGAAAGTTCATCGTACGAGATGAGATCAACAAAGGTAAACGAACAAGTACCAAATCAAACGATAGATATTTTAATAATCGTCGAGTGGAATTACAGTGTAGCCACGAGGTAAAATAAATAAAGAAGTGTGTATTATAGTTTGAGATTAATTTAAGTTCGTAGGTGTGAAGGGAAAGGATTGGTATCAAGGCTGTGGAACCCAAATGATTTCATTTCCAGAACCGCATCTATATTAAATATAATTTAGGTAAGGCTCTTTACTAGCAGGAATGCGCATGAGGGAGATAAGAGATGAACCGCCATTTTGTGTTATTAATTATTATATATATATAGTGGAATACCTTTTTGTGAGAAGTATTCACAAATAGAAGGCAGTCAACAGCTTTGCGTGTTCAGCCACATCATGCACGAATGTATGGGAGAGCCAAATCCAAGGCAAACACTAGCAATTTTGTAGCCTGTTTCGAGAGTTTATATAGTGGATTTGGCACATGCACCCAAATACACATATGTAAATATAGATATATATATATGGGGTTATGTCATATGTTACATCGCTTCCTACCTCCATAAGGTGATAAGAAACAGCGCAGTGCCTTTAGTACTGGTCTGTGACATCACCGAGATCTTAATCAAGTAATTTGTCATGGTCCTTATAATTTATCTTACCTATACGTACGTACAGGTATGAACATACAAACGTATGTGCATGTATTGGTTTAATGTCATAGAGACAAAAATATGCTAGCCTCTGGGCGGCAATTGTCATCAAGGGGTGCAAGCCCCTATACCTCATACGAGTATTGTCCCTATATATATATATATATATATACATAGTAATAATAAACAATGTAAAATTCATGAAAAAATTCCAGTTCTTTAGAAAAACCAAATAATACAAGACGGCTGCTCATCTCTTATCATCTTCATGTGCATACCTATCTACTATTAAAGAGCCTTAATTTAGGTTCCAATTCCGCTTTTCACTTCTATTCAAAAAACATTTTAATTCGTTACAGTTTTAGAAGTGGAATTTTATAAGATATGAGTTTCTCTTCCACTTTTGCTTCCACTTCCAATTTTATTTCTTTTCCACTTCTACTTTCGCTTTCTATTTCCTTCTCTAAATATTTAAAAATGATTAATTTGTTCTGTTATGACCTTTAAGATTTACGCTGAATTATTATTATCAATAAATCATTCATTAACTTTATTTTTCTTTCCCTGTTGCTTCCACTTCTGCTTAAAAAAAATCAGATATCGTTTTTTCTACCTAAACAATACTAAATTCCAATGTTATTTCAGTTCTTTTCTTAGTAACACTAACAAAAATTTTTCCTTCACGTTTCTTTTCGGTTTTGGTTCCTAAAATCAATCGTTTGAGTTCCAGTTAATAAGGGTTCTGCAATGTGCTTTTGCTTTTGGTATCACAACCCTGATTGGTATATCCTAATAGTTTTTGCATCAGTGTCAGTTCTGAGAAGTGGAAACTCAAATAGCCAAGATCTTCGGTTTCAGTGGTGACTCATCTATGAGACCTGTGGAGCTGCAGAACAGCCAAAAATTTTCTACACAGTGAAAAAACAATTTATCTATTGAAAATAATTTAGTGATGGTAAGGAGAATTTGCTTCTTTTTTTTTTCATGTTCAAGAATTTTAAGTATTTAATCAGCAAATACTTCAAAAGCAGATACTTGAGATTTAAAAGCATATTCTCAAATTGAGAATATGCTGGGGAAGTTATGAGAATTTTCAAAAGTTGTGGCTTCTGACCTGATTGAAAATGTATTATTTGCCTCAAATGTCAAATTGAAAATAATTCTCAAACGTCAAATAATATTTTTCCACTTTTTGCAATTATTTAAGCATCACACTGGCGTACTTGTTCATTTTTTTTAAATTATTATCTTATTTTAATACAAAATAATAGAAACGCTCAGAATTCTGTATTCAATATTAAATGCTCGAGCATTTTAAGCATGAGCATGTGCTGAGCAAATGTCTGAGTATACGCAGTATTTTCTGATTAACAATAATTGTTGGAGCATTTACCATCAGTAAGAAAAATACGTTAACTGAAACAAATAAATTGAAAAAATCAATTTTTAATGTAAATATTACGTTTTACTGTGAAATTAAATACAACACGAAATCTCGAAAGTAGTCTGAAAATGAAAAGTTTGAACCACGTTGCTGAGAGATACAATGCAACCGACTCCATAATCATTGGAAGACTGTTACAAAGGCATACATATATATGCGCCAATTTCCGTATGCAAGAGTTACAATGGCATTAATACCGAAAGTGATTTCCAGTGTTGTCTCGCAACACTGAAATCCATTCTCCTAGACTTAAAATTATTTTTTCCATTCCAATTGACAGTTTTCTTTCATATTTTCCAAATTAGAATTTCGGTTTTCTACAACAAATAATCCACATGTTAATTACAAAATATTGAAAATATGTTTTTAATTTTCAATTATTTCTATTGAAATGACAATTTTTTGGAAAATCAAGACAGGAACATTCAACTACGATGTTCTACATTAATCACCCACCATAATACCCCCTGAAACCCACCAACTCAAAAGTTATTCATAAAAACCTCTCCCCTGAAAAATTTTTAAAATGGCACTTAGATTATTTTCATAGGGAAGGTTTCAATTGTTGACTTCAAAAATACATTTTTTTTTTCAGGAAATTTTTGGAAAATATTATACAGTTTGTATGTATGGTAGTAGAAATCAAGCAACAATCAATTCCACCTCTCACGTTGATGCTACCCTCTTTTACAGACCATGCAAACAAAACTTCGTGCAATGGATTCCATTGGACTACTTTCAACTCCTAAACTATGAAATCTATGAAAAATGTGTAAATAACCTAATTCGTAGAAAATTGTAAGAGAAAATGTTTCACTAGGAACATGATTTTCTGCAAGATTGACCTTTGGTGAGTGTGGGAACCACCATACCCTGTCTAATATAAAATACATTCGCCAGTTATAGTCGGTGGTGAGATGGCCGTGCGGTTAAGTTCACCGCTTTTAGCTGGCGAATATGTAGGTCCCAGGTTCGATTCCCCGAGCCGACAAAACCTACAGTGAGAAAATCACGAAAACAACTGTTATGTTTTAAAACTGGTTAGGGGGCTGAGGGAAGGTTTTAAACTTGAAAGTTGATACGTAATTGATTTTATATAGCTAGCCCCCAAGTACATTCAATAAACCTCCAAGTGGAAAAACATTATCTTTATTTTTTTCTCTAAAAAAGGGTGTGGTAATGTGGCAGACGTTTTGGTCCACCAAACTGCAAAGAATGGGTACTCAGTAAAAAGATGACGTCATATGCAACGAAAAGTGAAAAGAAAGTTTATAACAAAGCGTAAAACAAAAACAAAGTCTGCAAAAACGTAATAAAAATGTCAAAAAACCCACAAATAAATTTCGTAAGTATGTATCCTATTATATTCAAAATCAGTTTAGTCAAATCCAAGATTCTTTTCAAAATAGGCTATTAGGTACCTACAAATAGAAAAACTCATAATCCATTTATAAGCCCTCATTACAGGATAGTAAGTCTAACAAAAAGTGAAAACAAAGCTCACGAAAAAATCATAATTACAAAATACTTTCAAGTTTGGATACTGTTTATTTAACAGAATGAAAATTAAACACAAAAATCATTTCCAATGTATCCCAGACTATGGAAGAAATCCGAATCGTGTAGATGTTTTTTTCTTTCTCAGATGATTGAGGGAAATTTTGACTCGATTAAGGTGAATCAGCAGGAGTTATAAGTTTTTTTTTCTTCAATTTTTCTAAAATTTGCCTTTCATCTTTTTTCACTGGCTTGTAATTCGCTCAATTTTGAAACGAGAGTATATGTGAAGAGAACTTCGTTTTTCGTCCGAATGAGTTCTATCGTACTTTTAAGAGATAGGAAAAAAAACTGGGACTTCCTGTATATGTATATATAGTATATTATTATATCATTTACATACATCCATAAATGCACAAAAAATCAGGTGAAAATGGAAAAATGGTACCAATCGTTTTCTTTTCTCATGAAACGGATAATAAATTCCATCATTCCACCCCTAACCCTTCTGCGAGGTCAATTTTAACCCTCCGTTTGCAAGCAAACCGAGTAAAAAGTTCACCAATCTGCGAGTGATAAAACTTTATGGTTTTCGTACACCAAATTACATCTTCTCGTCGCGCGAACAATTTCAGTTGAGCTTCACCTCGTCTTTATTACGCGGCAATCAGTGATTTTGTTGTTGTTTTTTTACACCTCGATTTCGAAATTACTTCTTATTATGTTATTTTTTTGCGACGTTACTTTAGCGTCGTTCAGCTGTCACCTTTTTGCCACCTAAAGAAAAAAAAAAAAAAAAAAGGTAAAGAAAAGCGAGAGTAGACTAATCGTAGAAAAGTGCCAACCTCATACCTGAACCCGAAAACCCTAATTTATTATTTGGAATTACGTTTTAAAGGCTATAACGAAAGTTTTACAAAATGTAAAGTCTCAACTGTTGGCATGAAGTTCGCGTACGGTTCGCGTTTTCACTTCGACCGCATTATTTTAACTCTCCGCACATTTTTTCCCATTAAAGCCATAGAATTATGGAAATTGCGGCTCTCCGACTGGATTGCTTTTCCGTTACGCAGTTCCGTCTTCCGCCCTCTCCGTGTGGCTATCTTCCTCACAATTGTCTCACCTTCACTCTTCGTCTCACTCATATATGTATATATATATATATATATATATATATATATATATACGTAGATACGTATATGTGGCAGAGGCCTATCTTTCTCTTTTTTTTTCACTTTCGTAGAATTTTATTTCGTCTTATATTTTCGGATGGGGTTTCTCTCTTTTTTTCTTTCTTCGTGTCTTTTTTTTTTGTTTTTTATTTTATCTTTCGTTCATTTTTCGTCAGTTCAGTCGTAGAACCATCTTTCCACTTTTCGTATTTCCTGTATTTTCCAAATCCGAAGGTGGAAAAAAACTTTTTAGTGTATTTCGACTGTTTCTGGCAGACAATGGCGATGCGGGGAAACTTAGTTGCGTAAAGATAACTTTTCAGTTCGTGTTTTACTTCGAAAATTCTTATTTAAAACTAAATTTGTGTTGGAAAACGCAATATTTTAAATTTCAAGCCGCTCCAGTCAACAGATTCGGAAACTTTCGCAGCGATTTGAAAATTTTTTGTCAATTTTTTTTTACCTGGGGTAACTTAGGTAAGTAAATGTGAACATAGGTCTATCGTTATAACACCTTCAAGCGAAATTGAAGAAGATTTAATTTTCAATGGGCGTATGTGTGTGTGTGTGTGTGTGTGTGTGTGAGAGTGTGAGTGAGGGTGGGGTGATAATGTAGGGTTCCTGGCCATAAACCATAACGAAGAAAAAAAGTTGAAAGATGAAGAAGAAAATTGTTTATAAATGTATTTTTAGTACAAGGTTTTTAAGAAAAGTACTGAAAAAATAGATTCTATTGGATGAAACTGAGAATCTTCGAATTTGATCTGTCTGTGCAATAACTATTTCAATTTGAATCATTCGGATCAATTTGATATTCGAGGGATTAAATTTCGATTTCGATTTTGCTTTGTAATCGAAAATGATTCGATCCAATCGAATCAAATTTGAAATCAAGTTAATATTTCTATGGCAAATTATCCTTTACTGGAACACCTGTTGAATTACCAACATAACACAATAGTTTGTGAATTGCTTAGCTACAATTATCAATGATGATAGGGTACCTAACAAAATTTAAAAAAAGACCTCAAATGTATGGTTGTTTTTTCAACCTCTGATATACCAGTAGAAAATGTTTAGCCATGCCCCTGAAAAGAGGCCATTTTGTAGAATTATCATTAAATTTTTACTAATGAATCGATAGCGATGAAATTTAGGAATGATGGGAACATCATTCGAGGGTGTTTAAGTAAGTGCTGAATGTAGGTTTAGGAAGTTTGGAAGTGTATAACATTTGATTAGCTGAATATTTGGTTCAACTTCTGAAAATACGACAAATATGTCGATTTAGCGAAATACGTCACACGTAGGTACTTACTTTCATTAAAATTAAATCATTATAGCTATGATTAAAATCCTTATAAGTGTATTAATCTGTATGTATATAACTGAGTAACATAATAACATTATGATTTTCAAAAAAAAAATAATAATAATAAAAATAGCGAAATATAATAAGTACATCATCTGCAAAAGTTTTGAACATCCTTCAAAATTTTTTTTATGATTGCCCCACTTTGTGGGGTAATCCTGTTTTCACAAAAAAGTAGGTAGTCCACCATGAGAATGAAATGTACCGAAAGAAAATAATTCGAATGATCGTAAAATGTAAAAGTTACTATAGTCTCAGAATTTAATTTATGTGAAAAACCGTATGAATCTACATACAGGGTGTCATAGTTCCTCTAACTATCTCGTAGAGGTATGATAGAACTCGTTGAGACAAAAAAAAAAGGTCAATTCACGTACGCTCTCTTTTCGAAATTGGCCGACTTGTAGGCCAGTGAAAAAATATGAAAAGACAAATTTCAAAAAAATTAAAAAAAAAAAAAGAAAGAAAGAAAAACTTAAAAGTTCTGCTAATTTACCTTGATCATCAAAATTGCCTAAAATCGTTTAAAACCGAGAAAAAAAGTATATGTGTGAAACAAGTTGCATAACACACATACTGTTTATGGTTTTTGCACGAAGTGCAACAGAACCGTGTTAAAATCGCTGTGTTTTTTATTTTTGTTTTCTTCAGCCAGTTATGTCTTTTGTTTTTCATCTGTAAAAATAAAATTTATTCATTATTTTTACGTCGTGACATCATAAACGATGACAATTTTTTTTTTTTTTTCGGTTCAATTTTGATGTTTTCTCTATTGGATTGGTGCATTTTAATTCGGTGAATCGCACTGACAAGACAAAAATCCTATTCACTCATCGTGTCACGATGTAGCTTGTTTTTCTGTTTTAGACGATTGAAGGCAATTTTGACTCGAATAAGGCGAATCAACAGGACTTTGAAGAGTACTTTTTTATTTAATTTTTCTGAAATTTGCCTTTTCATCTTTTTTCACTGGCTTATAACACGGCCAATTTTGAAGCGAGAGCACTCTGGTGGAATAAGAAGAGAAACTGGGACACACTGTATAGGTGGTACCTATAATTTTGCAGCAAATGTTGCGAACATGCACTCGTAATTCAGTATTTATTTCAAGTTTTTGTAAGTAAGTAGATATCACATTTCAGCACCCAAAGGGGCCACCTTGATTTTCCCGACGTCTCATTCATGTTCAACAATTTGAAGAATATTCTGTAGGCCTACAAGGAATCAGGCATACCTAACAAATGGGCCATTTCTCACGCCTATTTGTCGCTCGGAGCGAACGTGCACCCTATTTCGAAGAAAATGTGTTTACACTCCATACTCTTATCCCAACGAAATTCTGTTTATTACCGCAGCGAAAAAAATATATTGTGAATTCTCGGTTGCTCCCGAAATCAGCTTTGATTCAAAAATCATGAAAAGGGCACTCGTTCCCACTCTTTAGCACGAGCAATTCAAATACTTAATGAAGTCCGCGCAAAATATGTTACCAACAATACCAAAGTATGCGTCTACGCGTATTCAAAACTGGTTCATAATTTCGGCACACCAGTCAGTTCTGTTGAGGTTTTACTTTTTTTTTTTTTTTTTGGACTCGCGTTTCAAATCGACATTCCTTATCGCACTGGAACTTGTCCAACGACATAATTTTGTCGATTGCTTATCAGAGAATTCGCCGTCGCAATTCCAACCTCAAACTCGTATTTTCCCACCATTTTGACATCAGGAAACGTTTTAATTCTGCGATAGGTAGGACGACAGACAGGTGCTAACATCAAGAGGTGGCCGAACTCATATTCAAATAAAAACACAACCTGCACCGCATGACCTCAATCGTTTAGCCCGTCAGCTGATTTCACGTATAGCCCCAATCTTCGGTAATTTTCTTTTCAATGCTAAGCTAAATTATTCGTTCAATAATGCATCAATTTAAGGAGGAAACTCGTAGGAATAAAATGCGACCAAGAATAAGAAATTTCAGCCCTTAGAAGCGAAGAAATTGAGAAAGAAAAAGAAATTGCGTGCGATACGTGGTTATTAGGTGCGTTCGATCGCCTGATTATCTGTACACACGCTGTACAGCTATAGCCACATTTGCAGAAAAGTTAAAGAGTGTACATTCTGTACAGAATTATGTTTGAGCCTCACTTGTGAAAGTTACAGGTCTCCCAATTTCACTGTAACATTATATTCGATTAAAGGGATATGGAATTTTACTGATTGGTTGGCCTCGTTGTTTTTATGGGATTGTCTCGTTGCTCTCAACAGTTAAATTTTTATCTTTGTTCCGTCCCGTTTCTGCAGACAAATCAGTTCGTCTACAGAAACGTGTCGAACAAAATATAGACAACTATTATTCTTAATTCTTAGAATAATAGCTGCCTATGTGCCGAACTGCTTCTCACGATCAGACACCACCAGATATGCTGACTGTATTGTGTCATCATATTTGGCGGATGTCCTGTATCACGCCACCTTTTTGGTCGGCCATATTCGATAAAACAATGAAAACGAAGGTGATGTTGTGTCCTCATTTGGAAGACATGATCATTCCTAAACCTACAGTCAAGTAGAAACGTTAGGGTTCATACTAGCTGTTATGGACATTAGGTTTCATTAGTTTTAAGAAATATTATTAAGTATAATTTCGAAGTGTTGTAATAACTAACGTGAAATATTAATAAAAGATAATATAAAAGAAATTATCTTATTTGTCGAGGTAATTTCAAATTAATGAATTACTCTCGCAACAATCTTGTTGCTGAATTTTATTTATTTTTAGTACTTATCAGGGTATCGGATTTTGATTTATTCAGTCATTAGTGATTTCGTTATTTTTATTTATTTTATTTTTTTTTGCTTCTTTTGAACTTATTAATAACTTGATACGTGACTCTAAGTTCGATTGAAAGTGAACAATAATAATTCATCTAAAATAATTTCAGTTTGTAAAAGTGATGATGATACTGAAACTTTTACATTTTTGATAAGAATCTATCCAAATTGATAAAAAAATAAACAATTGACTGTAAAATTACAGATTCTTATTCGACCTTTACATTTACAGTGAGCCTATAACTGTGAAAAATACGGACTCAAGAATCTGTAACTTGTAAAAAAAATAAAAGATTCGCTCAAACCTATTATAAATTTTCTATAAATTTGGCTTCATTTCTGTTAGTATGTATGTTTGTATGTTTGTATGTTTGTATGTGCCTATTGACTCCCTCATAGGATGAAGATGAAGAAAGAAGAAGAGGGAGAATGAAAAAAAAAGCAAAAGCAAGAGGTAATTGTTTACGAGTACATTAACAAAGGAAATTCAATAATATTTCTGACAGCCAGCTATTTTTATTTTAGAATGCATGAAAATTTAAGTTTTAACAAATTTTTTCATAATTACTTCATTATTGACCCACTTATTTTCAAAAATTTGCTATTTTTAAGCTTTATCATTGGTTGTCTTTAGTTCATTTCATCTTCTTATCAACTTTTCTTGGCTTCTACGGGCCCAAACTTGTTGCTCTTCATCTCATTGTATTCCTTAGAGTCCTTTCTTTAATTTGACAGGTATATCCAAAAAAGGTTTCATCTTATCATCGAAGAGAATAATAACTAAAATTCGAAGACTATCTCATACTGTTAATGCTTTCTTCTTTATCGGCTAAATGTGTGACATTGTTTGACATGTAAATAAGAGTAATTGCCTCTTATCAGTGATAACACATTTTGATCTTAATACCTGCAGTGGGAGCTGCACAAAAAGAACATAATTTCTCTCCAACACTCAACTGAAAAATTTGTTTTTTAATGCCCTTTAACCAGAGATGGAATCCCCTACCATAATGGATAACATAAACGCTATTTACCACCATATATACCAATACTAGAAACAAAATCAGTACTGGAAACTCATACCTTAAAATAATATAACGATACCAGAACAGCAAAAACTATGTTAACTCACATATCATTATTTACCTATTATATATGGTTCAGTACCATTACCAGTAATGGTATTTGATATTTGGTATTTGTAAACAAAATTAAAATATTTTATCCTTGTCTCCTTCAATTCCTAATTGCCACCCCATTCCTGCGTTACTAGACGTTTTTCAATTTTTCAAGGCTAACATCATCATTTTAATCATTTTCAAAGGGAAAAAAAAGATAATTAAAAATACTAGAAATGAAATAGAACTTATAATAGTTATAATATCACTATACAAACAATGTTCTTTCTATCATTTGTAATTTCGTAAGCAAGAAAAAGGGAAATTTGTATTCAAAATATGTCAGAAATGAAATAGAACCTACAATACCATTACACAAACATCATCATTCCAATTATTTGTAATTTTGCAAAAGGAGAAAAGAGAAAAAAATTTTCAAGAAAATATACTTGAAACGAAATATAATTCAACAATATACCAATACAAATACCAGAAATGGAAACACCAGCTGAGAAAATTTAGAAACCAAAGTATAAATAAAACCAAAATAAATAGTCGCAGTACCCGAATACCAGTGCAACAACAAAATTTAATAATGGTAAAGTACCAATGAGGGAAACTAAGTCATTGTGGTAGTCCATACCTGCCCATAACTAAATAAAAGGTAATAAATTTCAATATGATACGAAAAAACATTATTTAGCTGACGTGCACTTTCCAGTTGATTTCCTTGCATGGCTCAATCATTTTCCTACATGGCTCTTAGTTTTATTATTTTTTCCAAAGTAAAATTATTAAATTAGTTATTTGTTTCGAAAATAATTTTTTGATAAATTCTTTCTACAGTTACGAAGGTTATGCTAAGATGTTTTGATTAAAAAAAAAAGTAAAAATTATTCATTATTATTTGGCTCTAAAACGAACAAATATTTACAGTTATTGGTGTTTAAATAATGTTTTTTGGCTGGTGATGCAAAAAACTGTGTGACTCTCGTTCAAAGCAGGCGATTGATCCTCGTTTGCTTTACAGCAGTCGCTCATTTTGCAAAATTAACAATGGTATCAAAATCACCTACTTTTTGTAATTTATATCACAAATGACTACTTCGTTATTCACGAATTCCGTTATTATAAAACATTAAAACCACTCGGAAAAACAGAACGAAACAAAGAAAATTTAAAAAAATTTTGTTATTGAGGGTTCATTTGTTTTTTTTGTTTTTTTTGTTTTTTTTTGAATTTAAACAAAAAACGAGAATACTCTAAACTGGCTGGGGCTTTTACATACGAGTCTGAACGTGTGTAGTTTTACGTAATTTTGAAAATTAAATACAGAAACGGTCGTAGGGGTATGTGTAGAGGAGAATGAACGACAAAGACGCGTAAGAAAAATTAGAAATGTAAAATATTACACGAAAGGGAAGTGACTTGAAGGATGGAAAATGCTGTAAAGAAAAACAGTTGGTCGACGCATTCGGCGATTGTCGGTAAATTTCGGGATTTATCTCGCATGTTAATTTGGCGCGCGTATACGAAAAGGAGTGCGAGAGAGAGAAAGAGAGAGAGAGAGAGAGAGTGAGTGAAAAGAAAACCGAAAACTAAAAGCAGAGATGTGTAGACACGACGTTAGTCGAAATTGTTTCAAAAACGAGTTCCATTCCTCGATTCGGTTGGCGTCAATTTTCGACACGATTTTTCCGCGTATTTTTCACAAAAAAAAAAACTTCAAAATATAAAATTTCGATTAAGTAAGAATATTTTGAACGGTTAAATTTAAAGAAGATGGTTTTGGTGCCAGTGTTTGGTTAAATACCCGAATAAGTCTGAATTTGTTTTTCTTCTTTGCATTCGTTACATTAGTTCGTAATTTAAGTATTTTGATATAGTGAAAGTTCGTATTGTTGTTGTTCATAGGCTGTATTTTATTGGTTAAAGAGATCGTAATTTGAAAGAATAAAAGGATTCAATTGGGGTGAGTTTCTTAAAAATTTCGAATTTTATTTACAGCGAGTGACAAAAATATTAGAATCTTAGGCTGATCACAAAAAAAATTGTTTATGACTTCACTTCTCGACGACCCATTTTTTAATTTTCAACTTTTGTTGTTTACAATGACCGATAATTCAGCGAAAAAATAAGCTCACTCGTCTTTGGAAAATAAAGAGATTTATTGATTAATTTTTTTTTTTATTTACTTAGGTATTTCTTTACGAAACCACGAAACGCTATAACAAAATCAAAATTGGTTTCATAAAAATGTTCGGTCACTTCGACATTTCTGATGAATACCTATAAGCAGTTGCGTTTGCATAATTATGCAGTTCAGTTTCCTAAACTAATTTCGTATCGTTTATAAACTTTTATGCTGGATAAAATGGAGCAGGTTGGCAATTCAAACTTTTCATCTCTATTGATTTCTTTTTATTTTTTTTGTGACAAATTTAGAGTTGTTATAATATTTGTCTATTTAAAATTAACAGTTTTACAGTTTTGACTTTTGTCACTCTCAAAGGTAAAACTAAGATGAGGGTATGGAGGCCAAGCCTATTCAAAATCTGATTAAATCCTTCCAGAAAAGTTTAAAAACATGAATTGAGTGGTACGCCATGGGGTTGGGCACATGCCACCACAAGACAATCCCATGACTACACAAAATCTTCATATCATTACCATTAGGTACCTTAAACCTGACGAATCGTTTAAATCAGACGTCTTCAACCTTTTTGTACCCACTGTTCGAAATACATTTTTGGTGAAATCCAGCGTGTCACAAAATAATAAAAGTACAAAAAATTCATCAAGTGATCGTCTTACATAGGATTCACCACTAGGAGAGAGTTAATAATTGAGAGAATAATTTATGGATAGGAAAATATTTTGGTTGTTTTTTTTTTTGTTCAAAAATAGGTTTTTTTTGCAGCCCTTGGAGGGGAGTTTATCAACCAAAACCTCCCCACCACAGGACCCTGATCAGTGATCAGCATCGTAACAAACTGAACTTTAATTAGGTACCAGATTTTAATTTTAAATTAAATTTAAAACCCTGAAGATAAAAACAATTTATCACCAGGAAATTACAACAGTCTTATATAAGTCCAAGTTAATAGAATATCTCCCCAGGATAGCTAACCGGTGGTTCGTAAGTACTCCCTACAGCCTTCTTTATATTGCATGAAAAAAGTAATAATCAAAATAGCTATTTGCAAAATATCATTCTATTTACAAAACATATCTTATTTTCTCCTAAGCTTGGTTGAAGCGCACGCATGTCCCGCAAAACATTGCTGAATAAACACGAAGCTGAAGCTGGTTGAAATAGACGTGTAACTTATCAAATTA
This sequence comes from Ericerus pela, assembly GCA_011428145.1. Taxonomy (NCBI): domain Eukaryota; kingdom Metazoa; phylum Arthropoda; class Insecta; order Hemiptera; family Coccidae; genus Ericerus; species Ericerus pela. Next base: position 201,791 of record WOFM01001346.1, read on the forward strand.
ATACATCAGAACATACCTATACCTACATACCTTTCAAAGCATAAAGTAATCTAAAACTAGGCAGAACTTGTGTCACCTAATGGCAGAGTTAGTGCCATCTAGTAAATGGTAATAGTGCCAGCCAGAGACATACAGCTAAAGACATATCCACACACTGTGGTACAAAAATACGTCGAATACGAAAACAGAGCAATCATTCTGTGCGCATCTAGAGTGGTGCACATTTTGTGAATTTAATCGTTGAATTTTTTGAGGATATCTATTTTCATGTCACCAGGGCTACACGACGCATGCGCAATAGCGAACATCCTGATTGGAAATCTTTCATCTTTGACATATTTTTGATCAGTTCGTTGAGGATTTCTTTAGCGGTATGTCTTCGGTGGCGTGTTGGGTCATGCAGAAGTGTGGTAGTAGTAAAAAGTTACAGATACTAGAATGAATAAATTTTTAATGCTGATAACAGTCAGAAAGTTTATACGGTATGTTTTCAGAAAAGACGGATAAAAATCAGACCTTTGATTTGATACGCATGTTATGATGGCATGAAAACTTCCTTAAAATATGCTCTGATACCTTTAATGAAATAAATGAACATTCAATTAACCGAACACAACTTTGAAAAAAATGTTTTCTTCACCATGAGATTCCGGACCAACATGTGAAAACTTTTACTTTTACCACATTCAACATTGCTGGATAAGATGAGAAGAAATTTCACTCTGTGGTTAAGGGCTTGATGCAAACCCCAAAATCTCAATCAGAGCTACAAATTATCAGGATTGGCAGAACAAGACCAATTTTAAAGGTTTTGAAATTCAATGAAATTGGAGAGACCTAGCTGCAGACAAGTCTTATCAATTTTTTAGTCAGAGGTTGTCTTATATCTCAATTATTATTCAAAAAAATAAATAAATAAACTATATTCTTTTTAAACGAGGAAAAATTGACAGGACCAAAAGCCTTAAAGTGAAGAAATTGTGATTGATATTGTGGCAACGGGTGGTTGTTGACAAACGAGTGTGTATTACACACTCGTCAACCACCTAGCGGGCCAGTGGGGTAAAACCCACAAACTCTGTTTTTTCGCTCACGGCTGTACATTTTGTCTGTGCAGCTAAACTTGTTTACTGGGCTCGGCCCACACACATACTACTTTGTATACACACAACCGACCGCTATTGGTATTTGTGTGGTGACGTGTATCTACATATACACACACCCACAGATATGATCTTTAAATTATGGTGAAATTAAAAACTGGCGCTTTGAAGGTGCCCAAATTTTAAATTTTAAGCTTCTGGAATAATTTATTGGGAAGTTATAAAATTTTTAAAATTAAATTTTACGATCCATTAGAAATTTGATCTTTTTGTATATCCTATGTATCATCGTGGGTGGTACAAAAATAATATTTTCCTTGGTAACTTTCAAAGTCTTTTAATGTCAATAATTGAGTCATGCCTTCAAATGTATGAACTGAAAATTTTTAGCTTTCTACTTTCCCATTTTGAGGTGACCATAAGACAGGAAAATATAAATTTAGAGAAAGTACGGAATGAAGAAGAAAAAATAAAATGGATTAAAAAATTTGTCTGGTTATGCTGATTGAATAGAGCTTAAATATTATACAATAAATTTAAGGTTCAAATTAAATTGAAATATTATTTTATTCATTTAAACTGCTGAATCTCATTGTATTTGGCCACTTTTTTGTATATTTATGTTAGGTGGGAACTGCCATACTTTGACTTATATAAAATACATTTGCCAGTTATAGCCAGTGGTGAGATGACTGTGCAGTTAAGTTCACCACCTTTAGCTGGTAAATATGTAGGTCCCAGGTTTGATTCCCAAAACTAATAAAACCTACATGTGCCGAACATGCATGCACCTTAGTGGTGCATGGTAGAACTCACAACTCTCCTTCCTAACTTAAGTTTCTAATAGATGGGGCCCTATACAGAAATATAATCTACATAGAAGTGTAAGACTGTGTGTATAGGTATAAGAGGCATTTCAGGGTTTGCCCAACTACTCACAGCATTTAACGATCCATATCATTTAACTCATTTTGAGTCTTTCTAAAGGGGAGTGTGTGGGAACTGCCACACCTTGTCCTATATAAAATACATTTGCCAGTTACAGTCAGTGGTGAGATGGCCATGTGGTCAAGTCCACTGCTTTTAGCTTGGGAATATGTAGGTTCTACATTCGATTCCCTAAACTGATAAAGTATACACCCTAATATATCGGTATTTTTTCCCTAAGAATATAAAATTTGTATTGATTTATTTTTCAAGCAAGTTTTCCTCGATAATCTGCTTTTTTTTCTCTATAATGTTACAATTTTTTATGACTAGTCTATGAATAAATCAAGAAGTCTCATTCAGTAGTTTCATCCATCAGTGAAACCTTAAAATGTAACAATGTAAACATGTCAAAATGCAAATCAATATTATAAGAGAGTTTGGAATAAATTATCTAATCTTTACATTTGATCATAACAGAATAATTTATAAACCAATGAAAACTTGTTCAACATTTCCCATAAATGTCAATTTCCTAACGTAAGAGAATGGAAAATCTCACTGGTCCATTTGAGTAATATTGTAAGTGTACAAATTTTTCTGTTTCTTTATTTTCCTTAAACAATATTAGAATTTCATACATAGGCAACAGTGGGGGGACAGTAGGACCTGGCCCCTCAAAAAATCGTCATTATGATTTTAAAAATTATCAAGCAAGCAAAAACAGTCATAAAATATTTGTTTGGCAGAGCCCTCCAAATTTCTAACTTTATTTTCACTTATTGTTTCATATGAAGCAGATTTGAATCCATTGTTAACAAATATTTTTAATCAGGATCTATCACTTATTTACCTACCTATCAACATTCACTATAGGTCTAGCATTACGATTGCTGATATCAACTTTTTTTCTCTCTATGTAGGCCTCTTTTTAGCATCTTCTTTGCATTTGTTACGTACTGAAGAATAATATTATGTTAATTTTTTTCTAAAATTATACATGTCGTGATCCTCGTTTTATATTGGTCATCTTAACCCCGTGCTTGATTTTTTTTGAAAACAAAGAGTAGGTATCTACGTAATGAAGGATCGATATTTGAAAATTCAACGTTCATGAAATTAAAAAATGAATTATTTTTCCAATTGTGTAATGGTTTAGTGCTTGGCCTTACAATCAGAAGATTACGGCTTCAGACTAACCGCTGTCACATTCCTGACTCAAAACGTGGTCCTAATTAATTTGATTCAACTGAAACTCGCGTGTAGGTAATTAAAAAAATTCATTCTTGGAGACAGTTGGTCACCAGATTCGGAGCTATTCTCTTCCACCACATCCATGTCATCGATAATCTTCGGACTCTGGATAAAGTACCAGAGTTTGATAAAAATAAATTATGAGAAGTATTCAGTCACAAGTATGTGTAAAGAATTACATCAACTTCATTTTGAGTATATTTTAATGAATTTTCGCAAAACTCACGTAATAAAATTTATCATTTGTTATTTTCAGTCCTATATTATGCTCAGTTTTTACGATTTCCTTTAGGATTTTTAAAATGAAAATAGCATCATGAGTGTGTGTAGGTATTGTTTCGATTTCAGTTTAGTTACCATTTACTCCCCGAAGTAAATATGGTTCATAATTATGTGAGCTTATATGCGACAGTATAGGTAGGCCTATCATATTTTTCAAATATGAAAAAGGAACTTTAATAAAATTGTAGGCAAAATTTTGCACTAAAATTAAAAAAAAACAAAAAAAATGTCAATATATCAAAATTGTCAATTTCTTTCGAACATTCGGGTAAATAAAAACTTTTTCGTCTCAAAGGAAAATATACTACGCACATCGAGATTGAATTTTTCCTCCTTTGTGTTTGAGTGAAAGACAATCAAAATTTAAAGACAAAAACAAAAAAAAAAAAAAGCACCTACATATTTTGATAAAAAAGAATCTTTTTCGAATTCAAAACCATTTTTCCGACACAAAACTGGCACTTTCCTTCTATAGATATTATGTAGGTATAGTAGGTAGGTAAGTGTTAAGTATAAAGCCTACGTGAATATAAATCGAAAATAGGTTCAACAGGTGCGCCTGAAAAACTACAATAAAACGGATAGCTATAATTCGAGAAAACAGATAATTTCCGGAAAAATGAAAACGTGTAACGAGAAGAAAAAAAATTTCCCAGATTTTCGAAAATTTTGCTCAAGTTGCAACCGCACACATTTGCACGTCTCGTAGATTCTATAACGAAATATATTGTATCTTCGTACGTGTTGTAGGTACGAAATTGTATATTTTGTGACAAGTGCGTAATGTGGCCTATTTTTTTACCGAGGGTGAAAAATTTGCAGATGAGCCAAAGGCAAGTGCTGCAAACTTGACACGAGTTAAAATAGCCCATAAGCACTTGTCGCATACCATACGTTTTACAACTAATGCACAAAAAAAAGTATAGCAATAACTGCCACTCCCAATTAAAAAAAACTCACGAAGGAAATAAAGTTTGGAAATTATAGCTAAAAAAATACAAAAACCGCTAGTTTTCTTTTATTTTGCATTTTTTTTTCCATTTATTTTCAATCAGCTAAGAACAATTAACAAATTATTAGAAAAATAATCACGGATTTCTATCTTAAACGGGAGCTGAATCTTAAAGTAAAGGAACAGATGTTTGTGGATTTCAAAAAAAAATTTTTTCTATCAATTTGATTTTTTTTAATTTGTTTATATTGAAATTGTTAAAGATGATTAAAAATTTAAACGAAAACTAAATTCAGGTAAATTTTCTCATTTTTTCAGAGATACCATTTTCAGCTCTCTAACTTAAATAGGGACTGAGAAATCATTGAGGGAAAGAGGAGAATTTTGTAGATCCCAAAATATGACAAATCTCCCGTTAACATGCGTTTCTTTCGTTCATTTGTTGTCAAATAGCTGAAAATAATTAAAAATTATATGGAAATTTTTTAAATTTTATCCGCTTTCGATCATTACAAACTCCAGCTCTCTAACTTAATTAGAGGCTGAGGAATCATTCGAGACGTTTTTTTATGAAAATTGAAATGTTGTTTTTGATTGGATTGGTAAATTGACAAACGGTTTTTCACGAAATAACTAAATAATAATATCAAAATGATTATACGTTCGAATATTTTACACCCTGTCGCGCAGGATTGGGATGCGCAACAGTGTGTAAAGTACTTTACACGCTGTTGCTCAAGATTTGGATGCGCGAAAGGCTGTAAAATTATCGTTTACTTCACAGGCCCAAAATTCGTTTGTTTACATTCGCTGCGTATGCATGTGAAACTCGTTCTTCGGTGCATGCGTTGCAAAAAATTTCTTACACTCGAAACGTGTGCCGTGTGCGTCGACCAATTCGTGTTTTCGTCCGTTTTTTCATACCGTATAGCTAATAAACTTTGACACGACGAACTTTGATTCGTTTTACTTGTGACATAATAATTACGAAAACGTATATAAATAATGTATAACCCTATAAAGACTAAGTCTACAACGACGTATAGTCTGTACAAGGGTCTACAAGGTGACGGTATAGTGTTTTTTTTGTTCTTTTTTTTTAACAATGTTTCGAAATAATGTCATCGTCAAATAATTTCATCGTGTTCGTGTACGAAATTCTCCATTAACCGTTTCCTAGTTCCGCTAATTGATGGAATATAACGTAATATTATAACTCGGTATGTCGTTGATAACAGATTTTTCTACACGAAGCGCGAGGTAGACTATAATATGGAGAGGAAAGTGTTGGAAAAGAAACGACAGTTTTGTTTTCTTCTTTTTCTTCTTCTTCTTCTTCTTCTTCGACTGTTTTTGTTTTTGCATAAAACTCTTACACGCGTGATAAAACTCGAAGTGCCACTCACTTTCCTCTAAAATGGCGAACCATTAACACGAGTTTTCCAAGTAGGAAAGCCCGTCACACTGGACAAGTACACACACACACACACACACACACATATATATATGTACTCTTTTGCCGTATAATGAGCTGGTAGAATATTGTGTTCGTTCGCTGCGAATTACACAAAATTTCGTGGCCTCTGTTTTGAATGAACGTTAGAGGCTCACCTCTGGCAGACGTGTTTTAGAAACCCTCATCATTTTGTTTTTTCCGTCCGCATCGGTGACGGGAGGACGGGTAACAGCAATTCTCTTAGATTTTATCATTTATTGGCGTAGTGCCCCACCGTTTTCGAATGTTACGTAATGGATAAAACATATAAAGAGAAGAAAAAATTAATAATTTCATAAATTACTCACTGTAATCAAATAATTGGAATGTGTGAATGCTCATTTTTATCATAATATAGTTTTAAAAATAGTTACGTAAACATTTCATCAATGATACTCCTTTAATATATTTTTGGTGACATTTATCAGCGAAACAACTCGTCCTAGGAAACACATGATAAGAACTTTTTTTTAGTAAATTTAATGCAAATTAATTTTGTACATAACTATTTTTTACATTAGTGCCACATGTATGAAGGTAAACGTTAAATACTGATTTTAAGGAGTTTCGGCCCCCTATAGAACTATGATTACCACCTAGATTTGGACACTTTTAGTATGAATTGTTTTTATTAGTATTCCCCCATTTAAAAAAAAGTCTCGTTTTTTATGAATTTTTCCAGTGAAAAATATCTACAATGCCTAGCCTACATATTTATGAAATAATTTTTAATTTTTTTTTCTTGTACATCAGTACCTGAAGGATTCAACAGGCGCATAATATTGTTTGACTCCTTTTGGAATGACAGTGTAACCAATGGTTTGATGATAGTTAATTACAACATGCATATAATTATATTTATTGCATTCTCAGTTGAATTAAGATATCCAGTTAAGTTGATCATTTGAAAAATAAATAGACAAGTTTTGACACGGTGTTTTCCAGAATTATTAAAGGAAAAAGGAAAAAATTTTGGAGGTTACTGCAATTTAAAAATACTCGTCAAAGTCCACACCAATTTCAGACCTTTAGAAAACGATTTGCTTTTTTTTTTTTTTTTTTTTTTTTTCATTAGATACAAATGAAAAATTTAAATTTTGTGAAAGTTTTACATTCAAATGGAAAGGTAGAAAAATAAAGAAGGAAAAATAAATTAATTCATGTTAGCATCGAAACGAATAAGCGAGGTGGGTATCTTAATTCAAACAACCCGCCCCCGTATTTGAGACTTAATTTAGATGTACTGACAGATCCTTTTCTTTTACTGTTTCTCAAAGGCTATTAAATTAAGGGGACTTCGTCGACGTATCTAACTGAATTTTGGTAAATTGTAATTTAATATACAATTTGTCTTTATTCATTTCCTCCCACTGATTCGGAGTATTTTTCGTGTATTCTCGACGCAAAACTACGGATATACCACCAGTGAAGAATTGCGTTTTCCCGCGTTTTTTTATTAAATTCAGAATAGTTATTTGTGATACGAGTGCGTAAAGTAGGTAGTTTTAATACGAGTGTAATCCTTGCATCACAAGCCTTGGGCTCGTAAGCAAATCACACGAGTGTCACATACTATTTTTTGTAACGACGCTTACAAAAAAAAAAATGTTCACTCAGAAAAAAATCTTTCGAAATTTTATTTAAATAACATAACAAGTAACGATTAAAAAAGTATTTTTTAAAAGATAAGCTTTTATTCTTTGCTGGTATTGGCAACGCTGTAAAACAGTCGCGGTACTGAGGTACTGCGGTGGTACCTAATTATAAAAAGTAATAATGACAAGTGGCGGTGTTGGTGGTGAACCTGTGAACTAGTGGTAGTGAGTGCAATAAAAGCTTATAATTACAAAAACGCAAATTTTCCTTTAATTTGCGTTGTTTCATTCGTTTATGTTCAAGTAACTGAAGATGAATAAAAACTGATGGAATACAGATTTTAGTAAATTTTTTTATTTCCAGCAATACAAACACCAAATTTCTTGCTTAAATAGCGGTTGAGGAATAATAGATTAGAGAGGAGAGGTTTATAGATTCCAAAAACAGCAAATTTTTTATTAATATTTGTTTTTTTTTGGTTGGATTATTATCATGCAGATGATTAAAAAATTACATGAAAAGCCAATTTGAACAAATTTTCTCTTCTTTTTAGAAATGCAAATGCCAAACAGTCACTTAGGAACCACTGAATGAATGAGGAAAGGTTTTTAGATTCCAAAATCTTCAAAATTTACATTAATTATTGTTTTTTCTTGTTTGTTGAAGTGAAACAAGAAACCTCTGTTTCAAAGTTTAAATTTTGCAATCAGTTGAGTGCTAACTCTGTAATCAGTTTCTCTGGAAATTGGGAAGTGCAGAAATTTCATACTGTTGGATAAGACACGTGATGCATGCGTAGCCAAGACAGTTATTTAATAATCTGAGCAAGTCCCAAGCTGCGCATGCGTGAGATTTTACTTTTTGATATTCTGGTAAAATCTCCGAAGTACTTTATATGTAGTTAGTACATGCAAAAATGTTTGGTTTAGGAGGGTTTGTTGTGAAATAATTATTTTGGTTGGTGTGGGAACTGCCATACCTTGCCTAATACAAAATACATTTGCTAGTTATAGTTGGCAGTGAGATGGTCAACCGCTTTTAGCTGGTGAATATATAGGTCCCAGGTTCGGTTCCCTAAACCAACAAAATCTACATCTGGTGACCCTCAATGTGTGCTGGACACGCACACACCTTAGTGGTGCATGGTGGAACTCACAACTGTCCTTCCTAACTTGAGTTGCCAATAGATGGCGCTTTATATATTAGAAAAAGAATCCACATAGGTAGTATAAGCCTGCGTGTATAGGTTATAAGAGGCACATCTGGCTCTGCCCAACCTCCCACAGCATCTAATGTAGTTCAATTTGTGTTGAGTTTCTCTAAAAGGGGAGTGTGTGGGAACCGCCATACCTTGCCTAATACAAAATACATTTGCCGGTTATAGTCGGCGGTAAGATGGCCATGCAGTCTAGTTCACCACTTTTAGCTTGGAAATATGTAGGTCCCAGGTTTGATGCCCCAAACCAACAAAACCTACAGTTGGTTTTTCACTATTGATACTGACATAAAATGCATTCTCTAGAAATTGCATCAACCAAACTGCTAATTCCTGTATAATCCACAGTAACTTCAAACAACAACAGAGGTTCTTTTTAAAAAAATTCCCACTTTGGTGGAATTTTACAAACACGTGTACTTAAGGGTGTAGGGGGTCACTTTTCCCACTCCAGGCTTCCCATTATGTTGCACTGAGATATGTTTTATTAAAATATTGTATAATTAGATCTAGAATGGCTAGTAAAGCAGGATGTACGCAGAGCATACTTTACAGTAACTTTATCTTGAATTTTTAATTTTAATTATTTATCAATGATGAAATTTTCATGTTTCATTGATTCATATAACTAGGTACTGGATGACTCAAGCTGCTGGCACCGTCATGGCACCATCGCACTTCATTCGTTCTCCATTAGGCACATTTAATAGCTTAAAAATTACTTATGGCATAAAAATTCCATTGGGAAACGTACATTAGTTTGAAAAAATACTTTTGAGAATAACGGGTTCTTGGGATTTATGACTTTGGGGAAACGCAATGTGCCTATATGCTAAAAGTCCTCATCGATATAACTTTTGCTTTGAAGGCTATTCAACGTCAAAAGTAACAAAAGTAAGTTTCTCACAGATACCTATCTGATGAAATGACAATTTTAGTTTTTATAAAAATTCCAGATCAATAATAATTTTTTGCAAAAAAAATTGATATTTATGTCTTTTAAAATACCTATGTAAATATTATAGTTATAGGCTACAAGAACCTCAACTTACCAAAAGCGCCACAAGCCGATGAAATATAGGAAGAAAAGAAAAAACATAAATAAGTAAATATTACGCTATTTTAAGGAGCCGGATTACAGATACTTTTTACCGAATTTATTAGCAAACAGGATATTAAAATTGACCTTGCAAAAGGGTTAAGGATGAGGATGATGAAAATTATCAGTTTCATAAGAAAAGAAATTGATTGGTGCTATTTTCACATTTTCGCTAAACTTTCTTTTTTTTCTTTATGTGGATATAATATAATTAGGTATTAATTAACGAGCATTCTTTTCCAAAAGGTATTATTGTAAAGAAAGCTGTTGTTGGGAAACTAAAAAAAAAAAAAACTGTTTCTCATTACACCCGTAGTTGCTTGAATAATTTAACGAATGGGTGCATTTGGTACCCCTACATGTCAGATACCTATACGAATTTGTAATGATCACACAAAGTGATAAAGAATTAAAATGACAAAAATTTAAATAGGTAACCCCTTTTGGAATAGAAAATGTTTTTTCCCTCAATCTTCAGGGTTTTGTTACACAACAAAGAGGGTAGATAAAGCAAAACCAGAGTTACCTGTATGTTGGGCGCAAAATTTCTCATACGAATATGTTTTTAACTTGAAATCTCCCAATATGCAAGTAACACCTTTTGAAAAAAAAAAAAAAAAAAAAAACGCTTCCTTATGAGGTTGCAAGTCTGATAAAAGTTATGCGACTATTTTTAGCAGTTTTCGAGAAAACTGGAAAAAAAAAATTAGGTTGAGAAAATTTTGTGTTCACGGTTTTGAAAGGGTTGAAATTCTCATGGAAGGTAGGTAGCCCTTGTATAGGACCAGGTCTGACATGAGTTTGTTGTCTGTGGGTTCAGTAGTTTTTCATAAATCTGAAGAACAAAAAATTTCTGGAAAAAAGATTTTTCTAGAATTTTGAGGAAACCATATGAGATATAGAGTTGAAATATTTACGAAATATAGTTCTCATGTAGGACATGGTTTGAAATGAGTTTGGTGCCTATGAATTCAATAGTTTCCAAGAAAAAAGTAAAAAAAAAAAAAACAGTTGCTGGAAAAAAAACAAGTCATTTGTATTACTTGAAGTATCTTTTTCGTATTTACGGCGCTATGGGTTGTTTCATTTATTTTATTTGAAAGTGTATTAATAAAATTTCGATAGATCGATATGTTCGATAGATATCGATAACAATCGATTTTTTTTTTTCAAATTTGTTCACTTATTTAGAATTTTGCATTGTTTGTTGAATTATAGATGTAAATTACTTCGCTACAGTTTTCTTTTTCTACAGTTTTTTGTTTAGTCCTGGCCTTGCACAGTCTAGTTATAGTCGGGATTTTGATGATGCGTTGTCAGTGTTCGCAAGCAAAAGATGCATTCTGGTCATTAGTATATGTATATGTTATTACCAAATGAATAGGTTCTCATAAAATACGATAGGTTTAGTTTTTTTTTCTTTTGGGCAAGTACCTATAAATATTTTCAGAGAAATTTTGCCTATCTCTAAAAAGTCGAAAGCGTTTCTCTACTGGACCTAACATTGAATACCGACGTAAGTAGGTATAATTATGTGATCTTGAATGAAGATATAATTCTTACATCCATATAATACCTATACACGCTTGTGATTCTTTCGATTCTCGAAGAATTTCCATTCATTGTCAGCGTCTCTCGTTTCGTCGAGTCTAATGAAGAGTGCAGTTATACCTACAGCAGCAGTTCATGGTCAGTGCTGAAGAACCCCAATTGAGTTTTTCATTTCGATTCATACAAAATGAAGCAACAAAGCCGAGTCTTTTTAATATCGAACCGTTTTCTCTTCCCCTTGCAACGAGAACTGCGATGGGCTTTTGTTTTCGACGACGATAAAAAGAAGAGAAGAAAATCATCTTAATTTTAATGAGTAGGTAGGTACCTATAGCATAATCAGTGAATGCAAACATGACCAGACAATTTTTCAATTGATCTCATCAATTCCGGCGTAGCACATCTCTTTTAGAAAAGTAGGTTTTCAAAAAATCTGAGAATTTTAAATTAAAAAAGAAAAAGTTGAAAATAGTTATTTGTGATACAAGGGCAAAAAGTAGCTGATTTTGATACTATTTTATACGCGTGTCACACACTATTTTTAGTTACCCTTCCCAAAAATATAAATACAATTTTTTTCTTTTAGAACCAAATAATAATTAATAATTTTACTTTTTGTTAACCAAAAAATATCCGTACCCCTCCCAATCCGTTAAACAGGGGAAAAAATGACTAAAAAAATTTTATTCCATCTAAATAAGTATGTAGTTAACTTAATAATATTTTACTTTGGAAAAAATAAAAAACTGAGAAAGTAGTCGAGCCGTGCAAGAAAGTGATCGGCCCGTGCGAGAAGTCAACTCGAAAGTACACAAGTGCCTAACAATATTTTTTCGCGTCGCTACTTTCTGTTCAGTCAACGGTCATTAAAAACGTATTTTTCGGTTGGGTGTTACAAAAAGTAATTATTATTTATTGATAACTTCTGGCATTGGACTACATTTAACAGACTGGGTGTAGGTATGGGTTTGCATTCAGCTCATCAACATAAAACGATCAACATAGTGAAAAGCAAAATACCAAAAGTGATGTAAATATTGTGCGCACCAGTGCCAACCCACAAGAAAGGTTAATTCATATGTTTGAAATGAAATTAGATCGATCAGTTTTTTGGTCCATTTTAAAATTATTGTTGGTCAGAATTTCCTTAATTTCACATTGAAAGATGAAATAAATTGACATGATTTTTTAGCCAAAGTCGATAATAAATCAATACTAGTTGATACCAACCTAAAATCAATTGTGCATTGATTTGGTTTTTTGGGAAGTTCCAGTTTTACATCTGTATTACGACAATGAGAACTCATTCTCCCATCAAGAGTTCAACTTCATATAGAAGTTTTTTACCTTGTTTTGTTTTACTCATTCCTTAAATATGACAATACAATGCAAATATTCTCCGATTTTACATCATTAATACATAGATAACTAGAAAGCAAGGATAGATAATTATTTCGAAATCATCACCTACTTGCATTGCAATACCTACGTTTACTATGATTCCAGGCATAAGTGCATGAAAATTATTAACACAACAATCTCTATGCTATTCCTTATATAGCATAAGAGGTTGATCGATGCTGCACCTTGTACACTCGCTTCTGATTCACAAACAGGATAGAATAATTATGCCAAGGCGGACAACAAATGCTTGTATCTGATGTACCATTTAGTATTGCAGAAACTTAGGCTTGTATTCTTAGTCGACACTGACTCTGAGCTAAGTGTTCAATAACCTAAGGGCCTGTTTTTAAACTGCAATGAAACTACGAAATAAAATAGTTAAGCTTAGAAACGTTTATTTAATGTGACAAATTACAGCAAAGTTGTGAAAAAAACTACCGTTTCTGCGACATATAATATGCAAACTGCAGGTTTAAAAATGAGTAACTGACCCCCAACCTTAGCGTTGACTGTGAATACCGATCTTAGTCTTAGGCCCGAATATAAGAATGATACTCAAGTATCAACAGTGACTTAAGAATTACTTACCTAAAAAGTTATAGCTATAAATGTTTATGTACCGATATAATTGATAATGGGAAAAATGTACTTATTAATTAAGTATCATTCTTGCATTTGGGACCTCATGCCTTTCAGTTATTTTGAATTTGTACGCTTGTTAATAAATCTGAAAATATACGAACTGTTTGTCAATGCGGAAGCAACATTAGGTAAGTACTGCAAATTATTTAGTCATAGTACCAGTAAGTTTATTCATATGATTAAGTTTTTCTTCAGTCTTGATATTGCACAGTGTAGTCTTACACCCATATTCTAGAATGTTTCTTAACATTAAGATGAGTACCTACTTACGACTGAACTCAAAATCATCCAAGTTACCTAATGTTCCACCACCTTTTTATAGACGTTTTAGTTTGTCTATAAAAATATGTCGAACAAAATATAGACGACTACTGTTCCAAATTCTAGGAATCTAGCCACCTATATGATACCTGTTTTCACTAACAAACACCATCAGATATGCTGACAATGAAAAGTCATCAAATCCTACGGATGTTCCGACATCACGCCACCTTTTTAGGTCAGCGATTTTTGAAAGAGATAATAAAATTATGGACACTGTTTTCTCTTCAAATGAAAACAAATTCATTCCTCTGACTACTCTCGAACAGAAAAGTTAAGGTGTCTACACTAGAAGATTATAGATCATTAGGTTTCATTAAGATATAGATAGAACTAAATTTAAACTAACGAAGAATAACTAAAGATTTAAAGTGTTAATATTATTGTGATTTGTAGTTTCGATATTAATAAAGAGATAATAAGAAATTGTCTCTATTTGTTTGATGTTTTTTTAAATGTTAGAAAACACTCAGCACACCTAATAACATACTTCAAAACAAGGAGGCTATTATTTTTATTCATGGTGCTCCCAAATTCAAATGTTTATTTGGGTAAAGGTATTTGGAATGTCAGTCAGCGAGAATACCCTTTTTAGCAGTGTATTTCTTCTTACTTTTTAACCTTTTTTGCTTAGGAACATCAAATGACTCGTTATTGAATCCATTTTCGCCAATCGTACGCAACCATGTAGAAAATAAGCCTAATATAGGTAGCTATTTCAAAACTTTTGATTATTTTACTCAGCGTAGGATACACGGTGGTGAAAATATGAGTTTGGTCATGAAACAGGCTTACAAAGGAAAAAGTGAGAAAAAAAAAGGCTCAATCATGTGAACGTGTGTGTGGGTGTGTGCGTGTGTGCGTGCGTGAATTCGACGATGTAATTTCATAGTCCACTGATTTAAGATGAAAATTCGCGAGCGTAAATAGAAAAGGTAGCTAAACTTATCGTATCCTATCTATATATGAGAAATAATTTTGATATATGACGTTATATATTTATAAACCATGTGGCACCTCTATTAATATCCATCGTCGATCACTGACCTGTTTATCGTCGAGAATGCTATATAATTTCGGTTCGGCGAGAACAAAATACAAAGAAAATCTTTTAAGCTTTTCAACAGTTACCGTTGAACGATTTTCAATGTCGTAATTTATTAAAGAAAAAAGAAAAAAAAAAGGGACATATAAAAGGCGTTTAAAATTCAAAAGAATTGCTGCGATTTTATTTTTTCGTTCTTTTCTTTTTTTGTCGGTCGTTTCATCGACGACGAAAAAGAAAAATAATAACAAAATACTTGAAATGATTTATCGATAGGCCAAATAAGTACCTATAGTATATAGTATGAGCCGTGAAGCACCGCTTCGCGGCATTTTGGCTTATACTAACCTGGCAACACTGATCAATTCATTGTTAGGATAGAAACAACGAAACATTTGTAGTTGGCGCATGCGCCTTGAATTTTGTCCGAATAATTTTCTTTAAATTTTGTCTTAATAATTTATCGTCCATTTTTGTCTTAAAAAATCGAGTTGTACGTTTATATAATGATATGTTTAAAGATTGTCATCGTTCATTGTATCTATAATATAAGATTCGAGTTGTAACATAGTTAATAATTTTATAATTGGAACGCTTTTCAAATGCCTACCGCATCCAACTAAAATAAATAAGGTTATTTTTGTTTTAATGAGTTCAAAATTTGTTTACAAATGTAGATAAGTATCTAATGGCATCGTCGAATTAGATTATGAAGTGACTATAATTTTAATTGGAGTTTTCTCTCTAAACAATTTTTCAAACTGGTGCCCTTTGCGAATTTTTGGGAAAACTCCAGCGCATTACCTGTTATTCAAATATTCATTATTATAGGCTCGTGAAACGAAATATTCGAATGGTTTAAATTCTTTCTGCCTAAGCATGGGATATTATTCATATTGGGGTTCTTATAATAAATAAAAAAAAAAGAATAGGGGTAGATAACTATATGCATGATGAGTCATGATGAGTAGAACGGGCAACGCACAGGTTAAAAATTGGTGAACATGTCAGCGCAAGTACGCCTGCGACGGAGGACTGCTTAGAATATAGTCCACTTCTCCACACCACCACCCCCTAGTAATTGCAACCAAAGATGTAAGTACTACACAACACTCACAGAGGGCAGCTACATACAGGCTGTTAGTGGGTAAACCCTGACAAACTCACACAGACTACTGCAGTGCTGTTCATTATGGGAGGGGGAATGTGTAAACTCCCGGAGCGTAGGTTGTTTTTCAGCTCAGAGAACAGGCCCCGTGTAAAGCGATGTTCTTATGGGGGGTAAAACGGGTCAATTTTTACAAAACACCTAAAAAATTGCAACTTTACCAAAAACAAATCCAAAAACAAAATTCCAATTAGTCAGTGGAAGAGCAAAAAAAGAAGAAAAAGTCACCATCTCTTTCAATTTGTACAACAGTCGATCAATTTTTACAACAGCTTGGCTCCAGGAGGTCATACAGCCGCTGTCTGAGAAACAGTTCTTAGAACTAACATATGGTTTTAGGGGATGGTGCATACGCATCATGCAGATTACGGAAGGTGGTAGGAGATTACTTAGCATTATGAAGTTTGGTACGTAGTACCTACTCAACTGCACCTACTTGTGACACCTCCTGCGGTATTGTATGTAGCATACTGAGGGCACAAAATTGGAATTCATTAGCACAATAAAATGTAGGGTAAAGTGTGGTCAAGTTGACCACCAGGTCAAGTGGAACACTTTCAGTTCCACAATACCTACTGAAAAGTTGGGAACTTTAAATGGTGATAGAAACTGTAGCGACTGTAAATGGGTACAAAAATTAATAAAAGCACACTGGTTCAAATAAAATGACTCACTTTTAAATAGAATTTGTATTCGAAAATTATCATTACAAATTACCTATTTGTCTACTATTACTAGAGTAAACCTTAACATTAAAAGCACAACTGCTTGCAGCTAGACAAGTTGAAGAAGACAATTAATTCTTGGTTTGTCCTCATATTTATATTAAAATCATAATCAATGGTGACTGTTAAAGGAATGAATCGTAGGCTCTCATTTGGACCTATAATTTTATTGTTTATTTTACCAAATTTCTTTGATGGACAAACTGTCTTAAGGGGAAAGGAGAAGGAAAAATGCACGTAAGTGAAGACATCAACTGGATGATCAGATCTGTTGGTCATGCATAAAATCTCACATAGTAATGTTTTATTATAATTAAATGTAGAGAAGAATAAGAGTTTGAAAGAGAATTTATGAAAGAAGGAATTCATAAATGGTTCAGGCTAACGGATGTATAATTGATATATGTATTATTAACGATACATGGATTATCTGTAGGGAAGATGTACGTGAATAATGACGATATATTCCATACAGAAACATACATATTGATAACTTCATGCTGACATGGAAATGAAAAGTAATATAAGTGTGTGTGTGGGGTTAAGTAGACCAACCGATTTTGGGATCGAAGGGATCATTTTTCAGTTCCTTATATGATAAATTGTTTTACTTTTTTCGTTGGAATAATGAAGATATATATTAAGTCAGATGATAGGACCATCAGCTGTTAGCCAAATTGTAATACAATACTATTTAGAAAATGAAAAGAAATAAAAGCGTTGGTGGGGTCATTCAGACAACCATTGTTGGGGTCAAATGAACTAACTTTAAATTCTCTATACGATTAGGAAATAAAAATTAAAACAAACATATGTCAAGTCTTATGAACCAACTATTATTGGGGTATAAAGTATAATTGGTCATATTACCACATGTTATTATGGGGGGAATTAGCATAGAAAATCAAAAATTTTTTACAATGGTCCGTGTGAGGATCCACTATACCTTGTCTAGATAAAATATATTTACCAGTTATAGCCTACGGTGGAATGGCCATGTGGTGAAATTCACAGTTTTTAGCTGGCAAATAACACGTAGGATGCTGGTCCAAATCTCCAAGCTGGCAGTCCTACATCTGATGACCCTCGATATGGGCTGGACACGCATGCACTCAAGTGGTGCATGGTGGAACTCTCAACTCTCCATCCTAACTTAAGTCACTGATAGATAGCACCATATATTGTGGAAATAGAACCCATATAGGTAGTTTAAGCCTGTGTGTATAAGAGGCTTTTCTGGCTTCACCCAACCCCCCACAGCATCTAATGATACGTTTTGTTCAACTCATGTTGATTCTCTCTAAGAGTTAGTGTGTAGGGATCCACTTTTCCTTGTTCATATAAAATATATATTTGCCAGTTATAGCCGGTGGTGGAATGGCCATATATGGTCAAGTTCGTCACCTTTAGCTGGCAAATAATATGTAGGATGCCGGTACAATCCGGCAGTCCTACGGTTCACTTGACCTGATTATAGTATAAAGAAATGAATCAAATCACTTTTTTTCATTTTGTGAAAACAGTATTTGGAATTTTTGATTCGTGAAAATGAGTGGTTACCCATTTCCACATAATGTGCATTAGTCGGCTGAACATCATACAGTGAGTCGGCGCCGACCACATAATTTTGAGTCATGAATGCAGGTGTTGACATTGATACCCGAACATGGTCTGAGGCGCTTTGTCAAATCCAAGATAATTGAGCCAGAAAGATCCTGTAGTCCTCGTGATTTATTTCAACTTTTGACTATACATATACAGTAAGTACTGGACCAGTGAAGCTCCATAAGACGACTGTATTTTTTAATCTCAAGACGTGCTGACGTAAAAGTAGGCAACCCTAGCGTAGCTTCTGCGTATTTTCGACGTTTCGCTTGAGTTCACCAATTTAGAATACATTTGATAAAGACATACCTTAAATTCACGAGGATAGTACATAAACGCAAAGCAAAGTACGTCAAAAAGGTACGCTCTGGTGGCCTATTTAGCGTCGGAATGTCTAACCACAAATCATCTTTCTTGACTGGTCCAGGGATCATTTAGTCAAAGATTTCAACCCATTAGTATTCTTCGTATCAAAGCTTTTTTTTTGCGGAGGGGGGGCTCGTATTCCAGCAGTCTTTCAGAAGTCACCATTTTACGAAATAATTGAAAAGCATATAGGTAGGTAGGTTGTTGTTGGAAAAAGTTTTGTATTTTGGGTCGCATTTATAAATTCTGGTGACAACGTAACCTGAGCTCAATCATTATAAAAGCCCGACATCGTTTCTAATTAAGTTATCGCAAACTTTTTTGCCTGGTTACATTTTCTTGGCGTGTTCCAGGTAGTTAGAGGTACATCTTCTCGTCTGATGTTGAAATAATAATTATATAAAAAAAGAAAAATAAAAAAAAGTCGTACTCCATTAATGTTAATGTTAAAAGTAGGTATAATGATGAAAAATCGGTAAATTCTGCAACGTTTGTCCGCTTTTTGTCAGCTTTGAAAGTGAAAATACAAATTCGTGGCGAGATACACAGAAATGATTTATCTATATATTTATATATTTGGTTTTGTTTGTTTGTTTGTTTTTTGTTTTTTTTTTTCAAATTCAGTGGGTAGTTAAAATGTGAGGAAAATAACTGATGTTGGCCTACACAATACCAACTCGACAAAATGAGTCTTTTTATCAGCACCGTTTCTTGCCACAAAAAAAAAAAAAAAATGGAAAGAAAGTCTTTGTATTCAATTCAACTCGTTACTTTTATAACGACAATTATGACGCAGTTGTCGACAAATTGTTAAGTTTTGTAATTCTTTTGTCGGTGACAACAAGTTTTCGGTTGAAAGGAAAGAAGTATCTTGCCGCGCATTACATTCTCTTTTTATGATTTTGGAAAAATCTTTTACCAATTAGCTTACATCTATACAATGTGAGGAGATTCCAGTCGGAGATACGATAGATCATAATTTTTATATACCTAAGCTATATATACATGACATTTAGTCAAAATTCAAACAAAAAAAAATTCATGTACCTACACTTACGCTTAAATATCGTATACGGTAAAGGTACTTCAAATTATCAGATAATCAACAAGGTTAATGAGGTTGGCCTTTAAATTAATAATAAATTCAAAACTCAGTACTTATGTAGGTACTTACATAGGCTACCTATAACATACCTATAGGTAAGCCTACGCGTAAGTTGAACATTTTTTGCAAAGTTTGGTTCAATAAAAGCTTATTTTGACGGTGTTTTTTTTTAAAAAAAATCAATTCTGTAAATAAAATATAATAGACACGAACTTCTAACAAAAGGAGTTCTACATAAGAACTACATTTCTTGAAAATTTGAGCTCTGTCCATTAGGTAGTTTTTTCAAAACCGTGAACATAAAATTTTCTCCTGCTATTTATTCTTTTCCAGTTTTCTCAAAAAATAATGTATGAATAAACACCAAAATTCTATGAGACTTGTCTACACATAAGAACAATGTATCGTGAAACTTCAAGCTCGATCCCTTTTGTAGTTTTTTAGGTTTACTCAGAATTCTAACAAAACCAATTTTTCAGGAATTTCTTGTTCTGCAGTTTTCTCGCAAACTACTGAAACAATAAGCAACATTCTCCTATCATACATGGTCCTATATAAAGACTACCTTTCCTAACAATTTCAGCCCTGTGTATTCTTTTGTAGTTTACTCAAAACTGTGAACACAAATTTAAGGCAATACCTACATACTTACATATAATGTTATATACAAAAGCAGTTTTCGGACTTGGTGCAGATTTTCTTCTTGTATCATCCTAAGATGGTACAGACGTTTTGTACCGAAGAAGTTTTGTTTTTGATCAACTTTGTTCAAAATTAGAAGTACCAATTCCGAAATGATCATTTTTCATAATACCTCCTGCAGAACGTAGCCTTTATAGCACTTTCTAGTTACTGAATAGAGAAGACAGTGAGGTAATGAAAAAAGTTTTCCTTTTTGCTTTTGACTCTTTACCTACGTATTCTTTTTTTTTTAAATTACTTATTCGATTTACGAAAGTGCGACAACTGAACTTTGAATTTTTGAGTTTTCACTTCTGAAAATTGACGCTAAGACTATAAAGTAGAACTGAGAACCAACATTCAAACAAAGCAGATTTACAACTAAAACTCTTCTCTTGATAAAAACTTTCGAACATAATTAGAACTTTCAGTTATTTCAGTTTTCATTTCTCGGAGCTGGCACAGACACAAAAATCATTGAATGAATCTGAGAACCAATTTTATAGATTACAAACTCAGAACTGAAACTTTCAAATTTAATTATAGCTCTCAAAATAAAGCTTTTAAGAACAAAACTTGGGGGAAATATTCTAAAAATAGGTATTTACATGAAGTCAAAATTTATAAAAATCCATCTAGGGGGAGGGTTATGATGCTGCTTCAATTCATAATAATTATACAGATGAGTATAATAAAATAGATAATTTATGAAAAAAACAACGTATTGTGCTGCAATTAAATTCGAAAGTTTTAGTTCTAAACCTGTTCGCTTCAATATTAATACTCGGTTCTACTTAATGGTTTTTGAGACAGTGTTAGTTGTGATGTGAAAACTTAACAACTTTCAGCTTTAATGAAGTTAAAATGTTTTCACCAAACATTTTTAGTTTTTGACTTACTCTATTTGAAATTTAGTTCCCAGTTCTACTTTATAATTCTTGCGTCTGTTCTGAGAAATGAAAATTCGAAACTTTACAATTAAAGTGCTGCACTTTACTAGGTTAAAAAAAAAAAAAGTGAAAAAACCGACGTACTTTCTGCCAGTTGTTCAACATCATATAGTTTTCTATATGGTTATCTAATATAAATTCAAGTAAGTATTTTCCATCGCAGCATTCCAACCCTCCCACTTGAATTTTCGTCACATAGGCGCCTATCTCTACGTGATTTCTGAGAAGTTTCGTTTCAATTTTTCAAAGGCTACATTTTCCGAGGGCTTTAATTAGGTTAAAAATATTTTACTAATAGTTTTAATTGTGGATCTGTTCTGTTGAATGTGAGTTCTCACATCTTTTCTAGGGTTGTATTGTCAGTTCTGAAAAATAATTGCTCAAAAAATAAAGCTGTAATAAAGTTTGAAAGTCTTCACTGAATGTTTTGGTTCTGGACCTATTTATTCGACACTTAGTTCTCAGTTCTCTTCTCCTTTAGTGGCATAATAAACTCGAAAAATCAGGAGCTGCGATCAAGTCAAAATGTTTTCACTGAAAGTTATACCTAGTGTAGGGTGTTATGGTAGACTCATGCGTACAACCATAATGACGTCATTGTGTGTGTGTGTGAGCCTTGCTCAGTAACAAGAATTAGACTAAGTACAGACCAAGTGTACGCCTTATTATATTTAGGGATCAGCCACACAACCTGCCAACGAGTGTATAAATACACCCGTCACCACTGGTAGGAAGTCGCCACACCTAGTTTTGGATCACTTCTGTCGAATGACCAAAGGGCGAGTCACGCAGCATTTTATACAGGTAGATAGAAAAAAATTGTGAGAAAATGGAAGAATGGGACTGTGAGGATATTATCCTCATTTCACCTCTATTTAGGGCTTGGCTGTGCGTTGATAGATGGGTCGAGAACCTAGTGCATGGTCCAAATAAATAGTGCATTTCACTTTAAACAAAATACATCGTCTGTATGAGTGCATGCAGATGATGCATGGCTACATTGATATGTAGACCTGTTAAGGAAAGTGTATTTATGTTCTACGCTGATACAGTGCATGTTATGGTTCATGTAAGGCCGCTGACTTGTTTCGTTTTGTTGTCCTAGTGTGCTACAACGTGAGGTAGACATGAAACCGGTTGGCTACTGGTTCCGAGAAACGAACTGATTACCAAACACGCAAACCTTAAAACAATTTTTAGAACCAGGTGTAGGTATCACTACCTACACCAAAAGCCGCGGGGATCAATGGTTTTCTTTTCTCAGAAAGTAGGTAAATTTCATCATTCCCACATCTGGCCCCTAAACCATCTGTGAGGCAAATTTTAATGTCCCGTTCGTTAGAAAATTGGGTAACATGCAAAGTATGGTTAAAAAATATGAAATTCTGGTAACTCTAGCTGTGTTTTGACTACAGAAATGAAAAACCGTCCTTATCGCTGCACCGACTTCCACAAAGAGATAAACTTCAGATACTTGTACTTAACAATTCTCCTTGAAAACTTTCTAAAAACGTGAACTAACTTTCGGAAAGCGCATACAAAAAAAA
Source organism: Ericerus pela (assembly GCA_011428145.1). Lineage (NCBI taxonomy): Eukaryota > Metazoa > Arthropoda > Insecta > Hemiptera > Coccidae > Ericerus > Ericerus pela. The sequence continues at coordinate 224,825 of WOFM01001346.1, forward strand.
AAGAAATCTGAGTATTTTGTTCAACTACCTATGAGAAAAAATAATTTTTTGGGCGCGAAAAGGGGAAACGGAATTTATTTCGTTTGAATTTCGAAACGAAAAATTTCAGGCGAATAAAATATCGTTTAAAATTTCATTCCTTTCAGACTGAAATTATCGAGGCGGGACGTGCGAATAATATTTTGAAATGTGCTTTCAGTTAAATTGCCTCCGTCCGGTAGGTCAGTTTATACGAATTTTTTATTGAACAGCGTGCAGGTCGCAATTTTCAATCTATAGGCCTGCAATTTTGTATACCTATGTGCTTTAGGTCAAGAACCAATACCCACCAATTTTGGTGCGTGTAAACCCTACTGTACCTGGGGGCGGTTTTTTTGCATTTTTGTCAGATTAATAACTCTAAAAGAAGTATTTTTTAAGCTATATTCACAAAATTTGGTAAAGATATTTATTCAAAGTATGCTTAACATTTTTTCAAATTTGGTTCTCATTGGTATTATGGTTCATTCCCTGGAGCTGTTGGAGGTGATAATTTTTCGTGTTAACAAAATAAAAGTTGCAATTCTCTTTAAATAGTGACGAAATTTGACACAAAGTGTACATTCCATAAAAGGATCAGACCTACCAATTTTGGTTTTGACTGACCAATTTGTTCCAAACTTATTAGCTATTCGGTGTGATTTTCCTTCTTTTACCCTTCTGATAATGGTCCTGAAAAATTCATTTTCTAGCCTTTAACGAGAAAAACATTCGTTTTAACCTAAAAACAACCCGATCTCAGCGAAAGATCGATTTTCACCTATCCCTCACCCGGTTGCGTTCAATAGATTTGAACACCGACCATAAAATCTTGGCTAATATTTTCGTAAACAGATTATAGAAAACTGCACTATACTTCATTTTGCAATGTAGGAAATTTTTTTTTTTATGTAAGTGGTTTTTTTTTTTTTTTTTTCCTTATATAATTTACAATTTTTGTAACTATAGTATAGAAAACTATCGAATTATTTCCTAAAATTGAGCTTGCTAGAACTTGGAATAATTTTTCATTTAATAAAAAAATAATAATTTTCCACACATTCGTAAAATATTTCAAAAACATGATACTTAATCAGTATATTTTACCGCGTGCATCGTATTTGTAGATTATTGATAATTTTTTGCAAAAAATATAAATATTTTATACATTACTTTATTAGAAGTATGTTGGTGATACAGGTGATTTTTAAACAAAGAAAATCTAATTTTTCCTGCGAAGTTTGCTGCGCAAGAGTTTTTTTTTGTTTCTCAGATTAATAAAATACGGTAGTTATTAAAATTTCTTACGCATACAAAATGCTGAGTGGCTAAGCCTTTTGAATTAAAATTTATTTTCGTGTAAGTTTCAGTTTTTCTCTCTCTTTGTTTTTGATATCTGAACGAACAAAATCTGACGAAATGAATTAAAGTTTTAAACTTTACTCGGGAAGCGTTTAAAAATTTGTATGGCCTGTGCGGTTTTCGATGATCATTCTATTCCTAAATTAATGAGCGTTAAATAAGTAGGTATTTCTGATTTTTTGGGTGGTAGAGTACGGCGAAGGGGGAATTGTTGAAGGTACGTATGTAATTACTTTGTTGCAGTTCTCACAGTTTCGACTCGATGAAGCATAAAGGCCGGTATTCATAGACGACACCTACGATTCACTTACTTAAGGGTCTATTTTTAGACACTTCTTGAGATACGCTGTAGCAAAGCTATGAAAAAAAATTTGTTTCGTTGAGAAATATAGTTGAGAAATGCAGGTTATAAATAGACCTTAAGGAAAGTGAACTCTTAAGTGTCATCTGCGAATACCGGCCCAAATAGGCTTAAGCGTTCGGGTATAAAAAAAGTAATAATTTTCATATACCTATATGACACACGATACGAGAGTTGTGGTGGATATTGTGGCATATTTCGTTGATAAGGGATGTAGGTACTTCACACACATTACAGAAGCCACAGTAAACAAATTACAATTAGCCGGGTACCAAAAGAAGAAGAAGTAAAAAAGGGACACAGTTAAGCAACTTCTTGGTTCGGGGTCAATGATCCCTGTAATGTACACATATTATATGTGACAGCACTGTCGCCGGCACACGTTTACCCATTTGTTTGTCTCTCCTACCAAATTCGATCAAATATGAAGTACGTATTCATTTTTTAACCATATTTTTTGTCGGTGAGGCCTATTCTGGCTGTCACATCAAATATTTGTCTTCTACATCATGGATACGGTATTGGTTCTTTCATTAATACCACACAACCATAGCTGACGGTACTCATTTCAAGTCGCATTATAGGCCAATCCACATTTTTATTTTACGACATCAAATTGGAAATTTAGTTTTAAACAACATACAATACCTATAGGTATATTAATACGAAAAAAGATTTGGCGTGTAAAAAAGCAAAAATCCAGATTTTTTTCCTCTCAAAATTAACGTGAAAATTATTTCAATTAATCCAAGTTAATCAATTAATTTACTTTTTTAAGGTAAACTACTAATTTTGGATCACTCCCAGTCATGGGTAAAAATTTTGAGGCGCTGCGCGGTAGTTGTAAGAAAACAGCCATTTCTCACTTCAATTTAAATTTTAGTGAAATATATTTTAGAAATAAACTAGTTATTATTTATTATCCGATCAATATGTATGGAAAACTGGTATAATATGAATAAATACCTACAAATATGCATCCAAAACATTGTGAGATCTATTCTTAAATTTTAACAATAAATAATAAAAAATTTCGTCAATTAATCAAAGATACTCCATTGAGGTCTGTTCAAACAACTTAGACTCAATTCCCTAATCTGTTCCCATGTTCTCCTACAATTACTCATCTCTATGAATTAGCAATACAGATTATAAGGTAGGTATGTATAATAAATAGAAAAATGGAACTCAACGGTGAATGTATTAAGTAAGATGACGTGGAAGAAGTAATAGATCTTCAAGATAACAATATGGTGGTTGTGTCATGGAAAATACTCACACCTACTACAGCAGTCTGTTTTTAACCTGCCCACAGTATAATACGTTTTTTCATTCGCGTTTTTATATTGAATAAGAAAAGTAATTCAAATATTAAAAGATTCTACAATTATCAGAGTTTGTTTTTTCTTTCAACCTTTCAATTCGTTTTATCAATTCGAAATAAGAATCAAAAGTAAAATCAAGCTGAAATATTACAACTTTAACGTCACAGCCATATTATATGATAGCTACTACAATCGATCATTCAACGGCTCATAACACCAAGTTTTTCCAACTTTAATCAAGGTTTTAACATTGATACCTAACAATTATGTATAAGTTTACTCATCCATTTAAATGTAAAGTAGATCATTTTATCTAAAATGTGTGGCTTTTTACACATAATCCAAGAGGAGTTGTGCGAAATACCATGAGGCAAGACCTCATGGTTCTATGTAGTATGTAGGCAAGCTCGTTTCACGTGGTTTTTCTCCTTTTGATCTCAGACATTTATATTTCTTGTGATCTGCAATTATGGGCTGCTGTCTATTAAAATTTCATTTTTTGACTATTTATATTTTTTGATTAACTTTTCTAAATAATCATGTGGCAATCTTTTTTGGATGTCACAACATGAGACAAATAAGCACCAAAATAATCATGAACTTAAAACGTTAATATAACCGTCTCTTATGTTTCCAAAATGTTGAAAACTATACGTAATAAGAGAAAGGAACAAAATGGAGAAAATTATCTCATTTATTAAAATGAGTGAATCTTATATAGGTATACCTACCCAATTACTGTTGTCAGATACCAACTACTTAGTAGAACACGTGACCTTATTTATTTTTTTGGGGAGAGGGAGGGAGCATTTTTTAATTGCACACTAGAGAACAACGAACAACACATGCCACATATTTCACCAAAACCCATATTTGTACACTAATACCAAGTCAACAATTTGTTTGTCCTATTCGTTCAAAAGTGATCAGGAAATTTTCTTATTGTTATTGTTGTTGTTATCCAACACATCCACGTTCGCATTGAATGTTTTAATAGGAGAAAAGATCCCAAGACTCCGCTTTGAATAAATTATACTGAAATACCTGCATTTATAATCGAAATAGACTATGCCTCAACTTTGTAAATGTCTCTAAATATTCATTTCCAAATGCCAATATACGTTTCAAACAAATCCAGGCCCTACTTATTACTCATACGTTGAAATTCAACGTAAAATAAAATACAAATTGACAGGATTTTCGTCCTGCTAACAGAAAGACTTCTATCGAAAAATTTGCTGAGTAAATTCTCAGTTTTTAGTAAGGTTAAAAGTTAAAATGAAATTCAATTTCTCCAAAGTGTCTGGAATTCGAATCGAAATATCTAAACCCAATTTTGGGAGGGAGAGAGGGAGAGAGAGAGAGAGAGAGAGAGAAGAGAAAAAATAGGACTCTTTTCGTACAATAAAATTTTTTTAATCGCATCGAAAATGTTTGCTCATCTTTATAGTATCAGGCTGATAAAATAATTTTATTTGAAAAGCGTGCACCGTGTAACAACGATTATTTATTGTAACTGATGAAAGAAAGAGCAGGGAAAACATTGAAAAAGAAAGAAAATAAAGAAAAAAAGTAAAACGAAAGTTTCATGTCTTTTATGTACGTAAGTGCCGTTTCCAAATTGGTATATGTAGACTTGGACGTGAATCGCACTGTAATAACTTTGAAGCTTTTTTTTATTTTCGCTTTTCTTCCTGTTGAATTACCCATTACACATAAATATCGTTAAATATAAATTTTATAACAAAAACTATAAGTAAAAAAAAAGAAGAAAATGTTAGAGTATAATATGTTATAATAGATAGGTATACCTATATATACTTACGTCATTTTATGTCTCAGTACACCTTCTGTATTCTTGCATTCTCGAGGGAAAGCATAAAAATGAAGAAAAAAAGAGAAGAAAAAGGACCATTTTACTTTTAGGTGGGTATTATTTGTATCGAAAGAAAAAAAAAAAAGAAAAAGGACGAAAATCTTGTTTTTAGACCCGTGAAAATTTTATAATGGACCGAACTGAACGAAAATTTGCCACAGAACTTTGTATACTTAATAATGAGAAACAATAGCCTAATCAGAGGAGGAATTAAGTGATTAAAAGTTTGTTAAATGAAGTTTTGAAACATTTCGAAAGTTTGCAAATAGTATTTTAAGTCTTAAGAGTTCGAAATATGAAAATTAAAATTAAAGTTCATTAAGTATTAACGAATTAAAAAAAAAATCCAGAAAAGAAAAGATTTTAACATTTACAAATGTGAAGAAAGTGGAGGGGAAGTTTACCAAGTTTTGAAAAAATAATTTAAATCGTATCAAACATCGTGGCTGTTCTGATTGTTTACAGAATTCTAATTTGTTGGGCAAATGCTATAGGCCTAAGATGTTCGCTAATAATGTGGTATTGTATGAAACTTTTTTATGGGCTTAAAATTCAAATGAATTTTTAGCAACATCTGTTGATAAACTTCATTTTTATACGCCCTTTGACGATGTATAAAACAGGAGATTTTAAAACCATTTAGAACCGTTGTATAAAGTCTTTATACTTTATACATACCTAAGTCTTTACTTTATACATTGTCTCGGACGCCCAAGTTACTTTATACACTGGTCCTTAAAGGTACACGGCCTACGTCATTTTTATTAATTATATATTTTTATTTTTATTTTTTATAAAGGTTTCTCTGCTATTGGAATTTGAACCAATGACATTTCAGGTGTCAATACCGCCAAGAGGTCTCATTGAAATAAAGGTGATAGTTTGCGTTTATGTTTGCCCAACTGCCAAAATATTTATTTATCTCGATTTTTTTTTGTTTTAGGGGGAGGGGTGGTCGCAAAAAATTGTGTATGACACACGTGTATATAGTAGAAGATGGGTATTATGGGACTGGCTACGAGTTGGCGCGCACCTACAGGGCGCAGCGACTTGGCAACATTGTAAGAGACTTATGTTGACTGTACTGGTGTTGTGGCAGTTGCCAAACAGTTACTCTATGGTGAGGAGGAGTGTGACTACATGTTTTATAGTCTACGGAATGTTAAACAAATTATGTGGTGATACCACTATAATTGATGCTCGTGTGATTTGCATCACTCGTCTTTGGCTTATACTGCAAAAATCACACTCTGATCAAAATCACCTACTTTATACACTTGTATCACAAATAAATATATTAGGGTGGAAAAAAAATTGCTATTAGTAGTCTATTTGGTCGATACTATAGGTTCTTTCCTTTGGTTTGTTTTTCTTTTCCTTTTTTTTAATTGGGCTCTGGTTACGAGGCCATTTTACCCCCAGTGTTAAATTGAAGAGGTGTGCTCACTTATAAGGGGCAACGCTCGTTTACATTCTGGATGATGTCACACATTTAACCGAAAAAGAAAAAAGCTTGCCTGTATAGAGTATATACTAAATCATCAAAATTCACAGTTGCATAATTGCCCACCTGAATTCCTTGAGGTTATTTTCCCATAAACAATGCGAATTTCTCTCAAAATACACGTTTGCATAGTTACCCACCTTAAAAGTGTCCAGATATTGGCTGGATGATGTAATGAGTAAATACTCCATAGGATAGTCTTGGAATTTTGGTCATAACTCTCTTTAATGATAAAACATAATATTTTTGGACATACCAAAATAAAGAAGAGACTCCAAGAAATAAAATTAGACAAAGAACAAGTTCGAGCCGTTAGAAGTCGAGAAAAGTTGATAAGAAGACATTTTTCATCAAATTATAAATTTGACCCTAAAGACAACTAATGATAAGGCTTAAAAATCGCGAATTCGGGAAAATAAGTAAGTAAATAAGTGTCACGGACAATGTCTTTTTCTTCTTCAATTCCTCGGCTTCTAATGACTAAACTTCTCGTACTTATTCACGTTTTATTCGCTGAAGTTTCTTCTTTAATTTGATGTACCTACTAAACAAAGAATTTAGCTTAACTTTGACCGAAAATTGGAAGAATGTATGACGTCATGCTGTGCGAATTGCCTTTTCATTTATATCTGAGCGAGTACACTTCTTGATCTTAACACCTGGGTTTTACCCAGAATCTATAAGATGTGTATATATATATATATATATATATATATATATATGTATTATTAAAGTGAGAGGGGACGTTCGAGATCCGGTGGCCAACTGCATACCACTACGAATTTTACAGTCAAATAGGAGCTCCGAGGGAGGCAAACCGAATTCACCGCCACTTTGAGTCACTCTGTTGGTTGCAAAGCCTTACACCGTAGACCACTAAATACCCGACTTCCAATCCTAACGACTTATTAAAAAAAAAAAAAAAATTTACTTAAAATTTATAATTTATCTTTGTCGCTTTAAAATAGGCTTTCAATGGAAATTTTGATAAAATTTAAAAATGAAATTACGTCTTATCAAAGACCAATTTTTTATCACATATAGTACTTACAATTCCCTAAACCATAAAAACAGAACAGTACGATAGGTATCTTGTAGATAAGTACCTAAGTATCCCAGCCACCAAATATATGAATTCCAAACAAATGACTGACTGATCTTAAATGTATTACCAAAGCTGCTTCACTAGATGTGTTGAAAATTGGAGAGGGTTAAGGTTATCACTTCTTGCTATAATTTGGATTTGTAATCGATAAACAAAATTGACCTGCTATCGATACTAAATCCATATTCATTGGTGACATTTTATTATTAATTTTAGCTCTATGATCATATTGATTCACTTCACTTTTCGATTTGAAATTGGAGCTACATAATCTCCAGATAGAAACGTGGAGAAACAAAATATAGACAACTATTATTCCTAATTCGTGGATTAATGGCCTCATATAGGTATTCTGCTTGTTACTGTGACAGACGAACACCTCTAGATATGCTGACACGGTCATGTCTTCATATTCGACGGATGCTTATACTGTTTCGCCACCTGAAAGATGGTCAGCTATTTTGTGGTTAATAAAAATTACGGGCGAAGTGGTCCTCCGTATTCAGAGACGAATTTATTCCTGTCTTTGGTTTCATAGAGAGATGAATATGAATGTTAAGGTGTAGGATTATCACTAGATGTTGAGAACAACAGGTTTCATTGAGATTTACGAATAAGATTTAATATTAACAAATAGAGACCAACAGTGACGTTTTGAATTTGTATAATGTTACGGTAATATGATGTTTATACATCAACTTGTTTTCATACCTTTTTTATATTGTACCCGAGTCCCTGTGTTTTTTATCAAATTTGATATCATTTTTTACATCAAACCTCTCATCAGCCACCCGTGCTTGAAAATGAGAGATTTCGAAAATTTTTCTACAAATTTCTTGCCACATACAATCATTTCTTTGTTTTTGGTGTCACTCATTTCAAGTCTCTGAAATATTACATTTTTTTCATCGTCCCTTTTCCAAGTTCTTCACTGCTTAAAATTTGGAATTTTAACAAACTACTTAATGTTCACAAACTTAGCTAATTATGCATCCATATTATGTTTTTTAAAATGCTTATTTCAATTCTGAGATAATTATTTATTAACTACCGAGAAATTTTTTTGTCATATACCCATATCAATCCGTATGTTTTTTGAGAAGATGAATGAAAATCCAGCATAATTTTATTTTCATCAGACCATTTTTCAGCTCCCTGAGAATCAAAATGGATGATTGAGTGTGACCGTCTCAAAAGGTAGTCGTCATATTATTAAACTAAAACTTTTGAAAATAAATTTTTACCTCTAACTGTGAATGAATAAACAGACAGCCCAAGATCATAGATTGTCAGAACACAAGTACCTTGAATCTAACGAAAGGAAAATGTAAAAACCTATTAGCCCAAATACTACAGAGAACACGACGGCTTGCTTCATGAATTCCTCACAATTCCTATTTTAAGCATAAAAAAGCCCCAATTTTTGAATAGCGATCTCCTACACATTGGATTAGAATTTCATATGATATAATTACTGATGTTAAACTAGATTTTATGGTTTACTACCACGACGTTGAGTGTCTGTATCTGTGAGTGTTGAAGCAGCTGTCTCATGATGGTCGAGAATTGGAGATAATTTTCATTGGACAGCTAATAAGGTATGCGCGTACCTGTCTTACACACGTATTCTAGAACGATACTTACGTACAGATTCGCTATTTAAATAATATTTTATCTAAGACCCCCATAAGTAAGTATAGGATAAACCTGGTCAAAAGAGTACTTACGTCTAACTTAACGTTAAGAAATGTTCTAGAATATGGGCGTTAGAGGTTCTCTGATAATACTATCATAGTGTACCTGAACGAGACTTTAGTGCATTGGGTTTCATACAACGCTTTACCCTTAATAAAAGAATATCATAAAAATAATTGTACCTATATTACAGACTAAGGTTCAAAAGTGAGCATTTACGTGAGGGAAAGTTTGCGAATAGAGTGTAGCGAGTTAGAAATTGCTGAGTCATGTAAACTTACTTACGAACTTTGTTGAGAATATATTTTTTATACTTAATGATCAGAAAGTAACGTAATCATTAATTAGCGATTTCAAAGAAAAAAAAAAACTCTAGCACAGCAATACTTCGCAAGAAAATCCAGTTTGCAGATGGCGATACAGGTAGAGATGAGAATAGAGATGGAGATAAGGATAGAGATAGAGATGGAGATGAAGATGGAAATGGAAATGAAGATGGTGATGGAGATAGAGATAGAGATAGAGATAGAGATGGAAGTGAGATGGAGATGAGATGGAGATGAAGATGGAGATGGAGATGGAGATGGAGAGAGAGATAGAGATGAAGATAAAGATAAAGATAGATATGGATATGAGATGAAGATGAGTTTGAGATGACGTCGACATGGAGATGGAGATATAGATGTACATGGAGAGAGAGAAAAGGAGAGAGAGAGCTTACTTGAAAAAACTGAAAAATAATATCAATAGTAATCTATCTTTATTTATATCGATATCAGTCGATAATATTATATCAATATTAATCAGTATTTATATCAAAAGTGATTGATATATCGATATTTTATTGCTGGTTGTTGACACCACAAATCATCTTCCATCTCACTCCTGCAAACACTCAACTTTCTGTCTCCATATACTTTTGTACCTATACTCACGGCTACACTGTTACCCTATTTTGCCATTCACTCGTCTATTTCCATATATGTTCGTTTACCTCTTACACTTTAAACCATGTACTTAATTCACAGCTCTGCTGCAATTACACACACTTCTGAGACGTTACTTTGAGTATGTGGGGACTCACTGGTATGAGGTAAAGGGGCTCGGACCCCTCGACGACAGTTGCTGCCCCAAAGGGCAGGCTAATTACTCGTCTATATGGCGCGGTGCGCTGGCGAGATACTCGCTTGCTTGGCAAATTAAAAATATTTTTTTTGCAGACTAAGACACCTTTTTGGTTGTCGAAGTAGAGTCTGCTGAAGTGGGAATTTATACCCCTCTCCTTAAAATATATAAACAAGGAGAAACAAGACAGTAGACCTGGAGGAAGAAGGTTGGACTAATCCCCCAACTCCCCCAACTTCGACTCGACACTCTACAAATTTACCAAAAACTGAAGAAGGCCCTCAACACCCAGAATTAGCACGACTGGGAACTGCAATAAATAAAGAACAACTAGCAGTTAAAACATTGAGAAGTGGTCGAACTTTAAGCCAAAGTTCTGACCTGAAAACACCTGTCCTACAAACACAGGAGCCAGTGTTTTTGACCAGCAAGGAAAGAATTAGTTCTGTGGAATACGCTTGTCACCAGAAAGACATAGCAATGGTCCCACCCACAACCATCGCAGCTGACACCCGAATTCTTGGCGCAGATTATGCAACTTTTGCAATTGCAGCCAGGGCAAAACCCCAACTTCTACAGACGGAGGATAGAGATCCCGGAATTTCTGCCCAACAAGGTAGACTTATGGTTGACTCTATTAGAAGGCAGGTCAAAGACCGAGAACATAACTCTGAACCAGCGGTATCTACACATCTGTGGAGGCATACCCTCACAGATAATCTGCCACATTCCGGACATCATGGAATGCCCTTCGACAGAAGATGATAAATATGCCTGGTTTGTCAAGAATATCAAAAATGTATTCGGAAAAACAAAGAACGAAATTATTGATGATGTGATGGGTGGTATGAAGATGGGGGATGACAAACCCTCAATCCTCATGGCAAAATTGAGGCAGAAGGCAGATAACATAGCCCCTTCTGTCATAGGCAATCAATTTTTCAAACAACTTCCCCAAAGTGTTGTGCAATGCCTAGCTGCCGTAGGTTCAACTGTGATAAACACATCCACAGACTTGGACTTCCTTGCAAAATCCGCAGATAATGCACTCGAATACACCAGGTCAAAGCCCGTGTTCAGTGCAGTATCTGCAGAGACTGGAGAGATCGCTCAACTTCGAGCTCAAATAGCTCAGTTGACTGATGAAGTAAAAAGGAACAAAGGCCAAAGCTCCACGAAATCCAATAGTAGCTGGCGACAAAGATCTAAAAGTAGAAGCAACAACAACAACAGTGGCAATAGCAAAGGACGACAGTCCCAGTCCAGAGACCGTAGATCTAGTTCCAGTAACAGGGGTCAGAATTCAACTCCCCCAAGAATATCATCTCCCAAAAACCAGTCTCGAAATTGGGATGATAAAAGTTGCTTTTTTCACAACCGGTTTGGCGCAGAAGCCACCAAATGCAACAACAGATGCAAATGGTGGGGTAAATCCTACAACAAGGAAGCGTCAAACTAGAACGAGGGGCCATCTATGCGGCCGAAGACCACTTGGAAAAATACTCATGCCACCTGTTCATAAAGGACAGGACAAATAGGAGATGGTACTTGATAGACTCAGGTGCAGACTTGAGTATATTGCCAGTAAATAAAAACCAAAAAGTACTTCCTCCGAAATACTATCTCCGTACTGTGAATGGTCAAAACCTTCCAGCTTACAGACTTGAGACCAGCAAAGTTGACATCGGACTTAAGGAAAATATGACGTGGTCCTTCACGGTTGCTGATGTTCCAAACCCGATCTTGGGTGCAGATTTTCTTGCACATTATGGCCTGATCATTGACCTCAAAAATGGCAAACTGATCAATAGTGAAACTAAAAATTGTGTGGATGGCATAACGCATGCTTACAGACTGGACACAAATATATCCAGCTGTACAAAAGTCGACGGACAACTCTTACAAATCCTGTCTGACTATCCTGGAGTCACTCAACCATCAATTCGCAGGCATCCTACATACAAACACGATACGGTTCATTGCATAGAAACCAAAGGACAGCCTTGCCATGCTAGAGCACGAAGGTTACTGCCTGACAAACTCAAAGCGGCACGGGAGTAATTTCATCGCATCATTGAGGAGGGCGTATGTCGCCCCTCAATAAGCTCATGGAGCTCCCCTATCCACATGACCAAAAAAGAAAGTGGATTGTGGCAAATTGTTGGAGACTACAGGGCCTTAAATGCCATAACAGTTCCTGATCGCTACCCAGTCCCCAATATAATGGACTTCAATGCGAACATGAAGGGTAAAACAATGTTCACCAAAATTGACATCAACTGGGCATTCCACCAAATTCCTATGGCTGACCAGGACGTAAGAAAGACAGTGGTTATAACCCCCTTTGGACTATTCGAATACCTTCGAATGCCGTTTGGACTTCGCAACTCAGCACAAACTTTCCAGAGGTTTATCAATGGACTGTTTAGGGAATTGCCATTTGCATATGCATACTTGGATGATATCTGCATTTGCTTTGAAGGCGGTGAGCAACAGCACGAGGAGAATGTAAGAGCCGTCGTACAGCGTATACACGCTGCCAGGCTTACTATCAACGTAGGCAAAAGCTTATATGCACAGACTGAAATTGACTTCTTCAGCTACAAAGTCTCGACCAAAGGCATTTCCCCCTTGAAGACCAAAGTAGAGCCAATACTGAACTTCCCAAAACCCTCAAATGTCGCTGAACTCAGGCGTTTCTTGGGGATGGTGAACTTCTATAGACGTTGCATGAAGAATGCAGCAGCCGAACAAAGTAAGCTGTTTGCACTAATAAAGACAAGTAAAAAGAAAGATAAGACTCCACTTGAATGGAATGAAGAAGCTGAACAGGCCTTTGAGAAAATCAAAAATACACTGACAAATGCAACTCTATTGGCTCATCCAGATGAAAGTCTGCCGTTACGTGTGAGTACCGATGCATCTGATTTTGCAATTGGTGCAACTTTGTACCAACTGGATAAAGACAACAAGAAGTTATCGCTAGCTTTCTACTCGAGGAAGCTTTCAAAAACAGAAAAGAACTATAGCACATACGATAGGGAATTGCTCGGAATTTTTGCTGCGTTGAAGCATTTCAGGCACCAATTAGAGGGTAGATGTTTTTCTGTGTATACTGACCATAAACCCCTAACATATGCCTTCATACAAAAAGCAGAACTGGCATCATCGAGAAGAGCACGACAATTAGACTACATTGGTCAATTGACTACCGACATTCAGTATATAAGTGGAGAACTTAACACTCCAGCTGATGACTTGAGTAGAATCGAAGCTATCTCGGCTCCTGTCCAATTACCTTATGCTGAAATAGCTAAAGCACAGCTTAAGGATGCAGAATTGCAAGAGTTGTTATCGAACGATGATACTACTCTCAAATTGAGACAGCAAAAAATTCCCGGTACTGATGTTTTATTAACATGTGACGTCAGTACAGGTAAGAATAGGCCATTTCTACCGATAAAATATCGCAGGTTGGCTTTAACTGTACATATGGACTTGGTAGGCCCATTGCCACCATCTCAAGGACACAGATACCTGTTCACAATAATAGACAGGGCAACATGATGGCCAGAAGCAATCCCTCTACATGAGATGTCAGCTCCTACAGTAGCTGCAAGGTTATACGATACCTGGATTGCGAGGTATGGCGTACCAGAAGTCATAATTACGGATCAAGGTCGCCAATTTGAGAGCTCGCTCTTTAAAGAGCTGTCTAATAAGCTTGGTGTTCAACACAGTCATACCACAGCTTACCATCCTCAAGCTAATGGCAAAATAGAGAGATGGCATAGAGCTCTCAAAGCCTCTATCATGTCTCATGATACCAAGAGATGTGTAGATGTACTCCCTACCATCCTCTTAGGCCTTCGATCTGCCCTACAAACTGATACAGGTCACTCTGCAGCGCAATTAGCATTTGGCAAAGAGCTACGCCTTCCAGGGGACTTCTTCACAGAATCGAAGGAATTTAGCCCCAAAATCATGGTACAAAATATAAGAGATGATGCCAACAATTTCCTAAAACAGGCAGCTCGCCATGGCCAGCCCAAGATTTACGTCTTGAAACACTTGGCCAATACTTCACACGTATTTGTTAGAGACAAAAAAATGAGATCTGCGCTGGAGAAACCATATGCCAGGTCCTTACAAAGTATTATCACGAGATGAGAAAAACTTTGTGATACTCATTGCAGGCGAACCTCGAACAATTTCAATCGACAGATTGAAGCCTGCATACATGGTAAGTAACATTAAAAGAATAAAAAGTTTGCAAAGGGAGAACCTAGAAAATATCCAGACAGATTCCCAAACAAAAACAGAAGAATCTGTCAAAAAATGTGAAACAAATAATTCACAACAGAAAACATTAAAAAAGTCGGTAAGATTTTCGGACAATATTACCACCAAAACATTCGATACTGAGGCCCACGAAAAAGAGGCAGGCCCCCTTGCAGTAAAAAACATAAAAATTCCCACCCTTCTCACATGTCTGAGAGGTTAATGCCAAGAAAATAAAAATTTACTCCCAAAAAAGTAATATCCCCTACGTAAGTTAAAACCCGCTAAAAAATATGCGAGGAAAATCGGAACTCCGTGAGACAAAAGAAACTCCGGAGATAAGCAAACAAGGAATGCCAACAAAAAGAAAACGACAGGAATAAACAAATCCACGTGCGATACGGAAATAAACATCGCAACGTGCGTTTACCATTACATACAAAGATAATCTCAACATTGTGACGTCACAAACGGAGATTCCTTTGTACTAAAAATTCGAAAAATATATTCTATGAGTTTATTTCAGGCATAACTTTGCTGAAACCGATCAGAACTTAACCGGAAAACTTGCATACGGTCGAGAATTTTAAGCGCTATCCCCTCTACATGTTGATAAGAAGATACGCAAATAATGAAACATAACTGTAATGGTAAATCAAAAATCAAAGTAAAATCACCCACTTCAGAACCGCCAGAGATCTTGGACGTGTTTTCTGATATAATTTTTGGTTCCTCTTTTCCTCAAACAACCTATTCCAATGTCACTGCCGACTGATCCTATCCTAAAGTCCGCCACCTCCCAGACTGCTTGTGGAACCGCTAAGTCTTCACAAACTCAGCAAAAAAACAAGCAGAAAACGGAGCTGGACCGGATAGAGGAGGAGCTCCTCATGGATACAGCTCCTCCCGTTGATGAAGTCCTGACGGAGATGACAACTCCGCTTCCTCCGATCATCTCCCCTCCCTGGTCACCACCGGAATCGGCCCCAATAACGGAATCCCCGAGATCGGTGCCAAAACCTACAGAGACCAGGGAGCCAATGAAGTTCCTTTTCACGGCTGAGCGGGCAGCGAACAAAGAGGCAAAGATGGCCACCTTGGCATCGGAGACATCAAACTCCTCGATGCTAAGAAAGCCATTCTTTAAGCAACAGCTGCCCCCTCACTCCCGCCGACACCCCTACACCCACACAAAAAACCGTCCACCTAGGTGTAGGGGAGAGGACAGTTGCGCCCAATACCAGGCACGCGCCGATGCAAGACGACAATCCTATGAATGTGTCAGCGCTGCAGTTGGGAGCGCACTGGCTAAGTGGGAGGCAGACCAGAAGAGGCGCTCATAAACCCGCTCGTCCCCTCAGGCCTTGCGCATTTTGGATCATTTTTGCGGCGCAAAAACTAGGGGGAGTAGCTGTGGGGACTCAATGGTATGAGGTAAAGGGGCTCGGACCCCTCAACAACAGTCGCCATCCCAAAGGGCAGGCTAATTACTCGTCTATATGACGTTAAACACACAAAACTCGTTCGATCGTAATTACCTGCATGTACTTGCAGGTAATATACGAGTACCAAATCGTGACACAATACGATGACATCACGATTTGTACACAAACCGGCCAGCCATCTCTTATCTCGATATGGGATGATGCGACCTGGCCGTCCTCACCAACCTATGTATTATCTTACGTATGTGTGTTTGTGTGCGTGTAAATAAGTCGTATATAAACCACCCAAATCGGCTCTAAAATTGCCAGTGTTCGCCTTGGTTTTGGCTTACCCGTACTTGTGTACGAAGTGGCTGAACACGCTTAAATTCTGTTGAATTTCCTTCTGGTGAGAATATCTCTCACGACAGGGTATTCCACGGAGTACATCTTTATTTCTTTTGTACAATTACTCTACTTCATCAATCCACAACCTCTAAACTGGTTTTAGAAGAAATTACAAAAAACTATTGATAGTTATCCGTATCTTTAACAAGAAAATTGATCTATCTATCTATGTTTCATCGCTAAAAATGCTTTTCAATAGATTTTTTGATTCCAGTTTCCTAGAGAACTACTAAACCGATGAGCATTCTTTCAGTCCTACTCCCATACAATAGCTATCTTTCATAAGAATTTCAGCCCTGCCTGTTGGGTAGTTTTCTCAAAATTGTAAAAGCAAAATTTTTTCAAAAATTTTTCTACTCCAATCTTCTTGGAAAGTACTGAATTAATAAGCACTAAACTTCGAAGAAACTTTGTACCAATATAAGGAAAGTCTATCGTAAAAGTTTCCCGATCCGTTTTGTCATTTTCTCAGAACCTTGGAGAAACGACTTTTTAAGGATTATTTTGTTCTCCAGTTTTCTCTGAAAGTAATTAACCGATAGGCAAAAAACTTCTTTCAGACCTGCTCCAATATGAAAACTATCTCTCGTAAAAATTTCAGCCCTATCTACTCTGTGTAGTTCTTTCAGTACCGTGAACACAAAGGAGGATACATACCTACATACATACATACATACATATACGCGTATATCACATTACATTGAGGTTAATATTACCTTTCACTCCAAAAATACGGTTGTAAACATATTGCCTTTTCTGATCATATATTATAAGAAATTCATTCTTACTGAACCTATTTCGTTTTGTTTAAATTGTTTTTATTCGAATAATTCGCATATTGTTCAATTTGGAATGGATTATTTTTCGACTTGAAATCAATGAATGAGTTGGTAGAGCAGTTATGTTTGGCACTTGGAGCTTTTCTCAGAATTCCTGCTATTTTCGGTTAATTTTTGCAATTATTTTGGGCCTACAGATACCCATTATAAGTGAATGAAAGATTCGTTGTTATACCTTATTTTTCCATTTTCTCGGTTACTTTGGAAGAAATATACAAATGAAACGCATATAAAATACGACAGACGAATAAATGGAACGATAAGGCTATCCCGAATAGGTGCGTTAAAGTGATGGAAGCGTTGAGTAGTAAAAATTGCCGATATGTCGAAATGAAAATGGAATGAGAAATTCTGTCATCGCTAATAATGGCGGTTGGAAATGATATTTTCCACTTTTTCGGATGTAAGGCGAGAGGGAGGGGGTGCGAAAATACGAACGTCGCGAAAATTTTTTGAGTAATTCATCGACACATTGCATTCAATGGGATACCATTTTCGTTTGAGAAACTCAAATTTCCGGTCCTTAAGTACCGTAACCTATTTTCTTTTTCTTTTTCTTTGTTTACTTTTTTGCGTTTTCTACGTTTTTTACGTTTTTTACGCTTTTTACGCTTTTTACGCTTTTTTCTTTTCCTTAGGTAGGTACCTACGCTTTTTCTATGCCAGTTTTTCACTTTCCCAAAATAAGCGATTTTCTTGACGGAAATTACGTCGTATCACTTTCGAATATATATATTATTTCCTTGTACGTGGAAACGAGTAAATTTTAGGTAGGGGCCTACATTGTTGGAACAATAATTTGGCATCCAATCAGGTCACTTTTAATGTTCAAGCTTCAACAGAATGAAAAACATTTTTTAACATTTAAGAAAATTGAGTTAATTTTCCGGAATAAAATTTAATTAAAAAAAACAAAAAAAAACAGCAAACTGATTTTGATTTGAGTAGGTTGACAAAAATTCTTTTTAAGTAGGTTTCTACGAAAATCTACTCATTAATATTGTGCTCGTGGAGGGACCCAGGGTGGGAGTAAGTACGTTTTTCATTTCATGACCCAAGGAACATTTTAGCACTTTTTTTGAAAATTCATATGTATTTTTTTATATATATATATATGTGTGTGTGTACGTATGTTCAATTCTTGTTAACACGATATAGGGCGTAATTTTTGTTTGATGGTCACGAAATTTAGACCAAACATTCGTACTAAGTCGAGGATAAGACCATTTGAATTTGGGAAAAATTGGTTTTAAGGTACGTCAGAAATGGGCGATTATGTTGCAGGTTTTGCAGTTTTATGGCTTTAAAAAACGTAATTTCGAAGCAATAGATACCAAATTTGGTATCAATATTGATTTAAATCTATTCTAATATCCTTCCAAGTTTGGTTGTGATTGGTTTTATGGTTCAGCCCCTGGGACTGTTGGAAAAAATAATTTTGCAATTGTTATCCAATAGTCACGAAATTCGGTATAATCAGCACATTTGACACAAGGGCAAGCCTTACTAATTTTGATTTCAATTGGTCAATTTGTTTCCAAGTTATAAGTTATTCAGTGTGATTTTCTATATTTTATTCTTCAGGTAACAGTCCTAAAAAATCTATTTTTCAAACTTCAAACGGAAAAAAAAAATTTTTTCAGCGCTAGAAAAGCAGAATTACTTCAAAAAGTCAATTTCATCCCCCTACCCACTCTAGTTATTTTGCAGATTTGAACCCTATACCTCTGAATTACCACAATTCTGTCTTAGAGTTTAACTAACTGGGACACAGTTTATTTCAATTATGTTGGAGAGTTTCGATGTAATTAGAACTGGCATTTTTCAAATTTGTTTCGTTTTGAAGTTCAGTTTATGATGTCCTATGTTCTGAAACATGTTTTATGAATAGAAAAGGTCATATTTTCTTTGGATTATAATTTACAGGGAAGACGTAGCAAGCATATTGAAATTATAATTTATTGCTCTTACCAACAAACAATAAATAGTTTTTTTAAAGAAACTCTCGATGCATTTGAGTCAGTTTTGTGTTGAGCATGGCAAACACAATTCAAATATGCCAAACGCTACGAGTTTAATTTTCTAGCAATGATTATGCTTGTTCGTAATTTACTTTATATTCTGGAATACTTTTATTTCTAACTTCGTTATTATTTTATTTTCCATATAAAAGTAATTATTTTATGACTAGTAATTAATGATTATGTTTTGAAGCTCCTCTAGCGTACATTACAATGTACACAGTATTCATTGTACAACATTCGTTTTGATGCGAATATACCTATTACACTATACCAGGTATCTAGTGCATATTTTTCATATTTGTATTAAAATATCGTGACAGTCAAATCTTGACTAGGTTACAGATGTATGGGCTAATTGACATTATTACTTCAAAAAGTCTATTTTCGTTCTGTCCAATCCAATTTTTTAGTAGATTCAAACCTCGACACCTCTGAATTACCAGATTCCCATCTTTGAGTAACCAACTGGTCCACAATTTTTTTTCTATCGTGTTCGAGATTTTCAACTTAATTAAAATTGGCGTCATTTGAATTTGCTCGTTATGAAGTTCAATTCTCTAATATGCAGTTTTCATTTTAAAGTTTTAAGAATTTTAAATATTCAGTAATAATGTTTTAATTATTTGAATCGTTATCTTTGAAAACCTACTTTCTCTGTCAGAGAATAGCTGCGTTAGAGTTTTATTTTATTTTTATTTTTTGAGATAAATATTAAATTCTTCTTTCTTGCACTGTAGGTAATACAAAAATAATTACGTAGTTAGACTAGGGAATGATGAATTTCTTATTGATACTTATCATATTTACGTATTTCTTTAGTAAGAATCATCTTAGAACAATCATCTTAGAACACCCGATTGTAAGTTGTAATAATTGTGGGAGAATTTCTCAAGTATTGGCCCTTAGACACAATTATTATATTGGTTCCATATGCAGGGGGACTGTGGCTAAAATTGTGCACTTTTTAGGTTTGTGCATTGGCTAGTTCTCAAAAATGGATTGTAAAATTTTCACAATTTTATCATCAATAAAAGAGGAGCTAAGTCCATTTGAAATATTAGGAATAGTCCCCCTACTGCGCATTCCAGTAATGAAGAAAACACAATACAGTTAAAATTTCTTTAATAAATACACTTATACTTACGAAGAAAGTGCCTACATATATAGGTACCATCGTCCTATTACTCTGGCGGTGAACTATAATTTATTTATAAAAATTAAGCCCACACTGATGCCAGAAATTCGGTAGGTATGCTTAATTTATTTCAACATTAGTCGTGCAATTATTTCCGCTACGCCTCAAGCAATTAATTTCGAACTTTAAATACGAAATCTTTCCGCCAAAAACTTTTTGTTATGATGTTTGAACGTCCTTGTGGAATAATTTGTTCGCTAATTTCATCGCTGCTGCGGTAAACGTTTGTCCAGCCAGCAGTAGGCTACATTTCATTAGTCGATTCCTATTACATTGTTGGTTGCTGCGACCGAAACCAACAGAAAATGACGTAATCTCGACCTCGTTCTGAACGTTGGCACTCAGCTCTGCACATTGGTGTGCACAAATACCAGGCGAATTATTTATCAAAGCGCAATTCTCGCAGGAGACATTAAAAACAAATGCTAAGTACCACGTGCGTTAAGTAAAAAAAAAAAAAAAAAAAATTCACCTTATGAAGGAGGAAAACTGGAGTAAAGTGAGAAATATTCGTTATAGTTGAATAACACAGTAGAGACCTCCCAGGAATATACGTTACCTACCTAGCTACCGTCTAATGTTTGTCCTCTCAACTTTGTTTTCCGTTTTTTCTCTACCCTCTGCCCCCTCGATAGTATTTACACCATATACGTATAATTATCGGTACGGCAGAATTTATGGTTGAAATCGGTTCTGACCCAGTTGCTGAGAAAAGTTTAAAATTTGAAATCGTTTGGACTTGCATTCAGTCGTCTTTGTGCGGAGTCAAAAAGAAAATTAGTATAAAAAGGGAAGGAATATTATAGGAATTTTAAATTTGTTACTAGCCACAGACTACTTACTGTAATGGTCCACCTCCCATGAAATTAAAAAATTCCAGCCAGGTCAATATCAAGACCAAAAATTCACATCGCAAGAGCAAATCCAAATGTAAAACATGGGAATTAAATAACGAGCGTTTCGCAGAAGGAAGTTTTTTCAGCAAGTTTACATTATGACATCATATTTGAAATTCAGTTGGAATGAGTGTCAAAGATTTGTCCACGTTTTAGTTGAACACATGAAATTATAATATTACTTTTGAAATTGGTTCATGGCAAAGTCAATAAAGATGTGCGCTAGCATATTGTGGGTTCAAATCATACGTATTCTTAGGAATTTTTTTATTTTATTTATTTTCGTTTTTTATATCGCCTTTTAGCGCTTGCTTTAACAAGTATTTAAAAATAAAAAATAAATAGATGCGCTTTGAGCATACCAGTTTCACCGCATAACTGAAAAGTGATAGAAAAAAATGAAAATAAATAAAGTAAAAAAATTCAAGAGAATACCTAGGATTCCAACCTGTGACCTGCAGCATGCTAGCATGCATCCTTATCCATCGTGCCACAAACCAATTTGAAAGTTACAGTTATAATTTCATGTGTTCAACCAAACAATTGACGATGTAAACCTGCTGGAAAAATTTTCTTCCACGGGACACTATATTAAGTATGAAAAAATTGTAAAATCTCTTGGGCCAAGTATGACTCAACTGTTACCAACGAGGTGAAAGTGACACTTTTTTTTCCAAACATATAGTGTGACACAGCTCTTTACAATTAGGAGTGAGGAAATATATTTGTCAAAACTGCGTCGTAGTCACACAATCAGACTTTTGTCATAATTCTGCAATAAACGTTATTGGGTCAATTTTGGGTCATACGTATGACACTCATAATAATTTTTTGTATTATTTTTGTGATTCCTCATTGATGAGTATGTGTCACATTTGCAGCAGAAAAGTGACATTAATTTGATGCTCGAATCATCTCAAGGCAAGATTGTTATCCATACTGTGGGATATATTAATGTCACATTTTACACATGTAGTACCTACCTATGGGTCAATAGGTACTGTCATTTCTACAATTTTTTGAGGGACCATTGCTAACATTGGACTTCCTATAGCAACAGTTAGTTTCGTACACAAGTGATACTACGTCAGGGATGATATTCTACACGTATAATTAGATATTCTGTATTTGTGATGTAGAATATGTAAAATATGTAGAATATGTAGAAAATGAGTAGAATATAAACAAATTGATAACTCTTATCAATGTTATTAGTACTTTGTCACCTTATCAGGATTATTTTCTACATGTTCTGTATGAAATTGGATTCTCTGCTTTACATATTATGTGTGTAGAATATGCGTGTAGATGTAGAATTTAATTCTGCATTGGCATCTCTGGCTTGCCCTGACTTTTGTGTTCCAGCTGAACTGAAAATGAAGCCTATGTGACTTCATAGCCACTCAGTTTTTACAGTTATATGACATTATATTTCATTAATGTTACTGAGATGTGACATGTATTCAAAATACAAGTAATGCTTACAAGAAGTCAGAATTTTATTTTATAATTATTTCAATGATGTAACACTTTAGTGAATCAGTTATCGAGTAAACCGTACGATTGACTCTTATATAGAAAAGAGTGACTTTTATATTATATTTTGATTATTATGATGCCATATGCTGGAGAAGGGTGAATTACATCACAAGACCATATCAGAATATTGATATCTAGTCTCATTTCATTGTTATATGCATTAAAAATGCATTATGTAAAATTTTAAGGTTTTGTAGCCCTGTCCAGATTCAAAATGTGCTTAGTCCTCTATTATTTGATCTTTAAAATAATAACAAAATTATTCAATTTTTTAGTACAATACTCGTGTTGCGATAAAAAATGGCTACAATTGATGATAAAAACACACTGTTAAAAAACTGCTCACAAATATAATTAAACTTGTATTCAAAATTAATATTACCAGTTTATAATTTGTTTACTACAACTAGAGTAAACCTTAACATTAAAGCACTGCTGCCTTAGACTATAAAATATTAATATTAGGTTCTAGAATTTATATGTAAGAAAATAAGAATTTATTTGGACAAATTTTCCTTACTACAACCCAATTTCAACACGTACTTAGTCCATTGTTTTTTTATCTTTGACTTACAATGATATATCTTCCAATGGTCTGACTTCATTTTCTAAAAATTGAATA
Organism: Ericerus pela; assembly: GCA_011428145.1. NCBI lineage: Eukaryota > Metazoa > Arthropoda > Insecta > Hemiptera > Coccidae > Ericerus > Ericerus pela. The sequence goes on from WOFM01001346.1 coordinate 248,424, forward strand.
TAATGTGTAAGAAGGTTTAGTGTAGCCATCCCTCCCACAAAAAAATAGTTTGTACAGTCAATATTACAGTGTTGAAATAGTTTTTTTTATTTCCTGAAAAATTGGTTTTTGGACTGAGAACTTTTTAAAATCAGACTCTTATTTGAAATTCCTTAAACCTGAAAATGCGACAGTCTCAAAAGTAGGGAATTTATGCATCATTTTCACCATACACATATAGGTATGCATCACATCACAGAGTTACATATAATTTTGTAATTAAGATCGGTGCGATAAGTTTCACAAAAAAGACATCTTCACATATGTCAGAAAATGGATTTTATCAGATTAGGATGTTTGAAATTTGGTTATGCAAACAGTTTTTAATGTTCCCTATTAAACTATCTCAACCATCAATTTTGAATAAATATTTGGTCGAAATTACCTACCTACTTATTTATTTTTGTATTTTTTCATTCATTTATTTAATTATTTATGTATTTATGATAAAATGATCTATTAGCCAAAACCCAAAAATTATAAAAATGCAGGGAAAAAAGATACCAATCAAATTAATTTTTTTGTTTCTCTGTTATTTAATAGTGTTGGTGATACGTTATCATTCTTGTAAATTTTAGAAGAGCATGAATGGTAGAGTTTCATTTAACCTTCAATAATAGTAAATGTGGGTGTGTGTGTATACAGATATGGCCCACCACTCAACAATGGAAGGCGGAGCATGTTTTTTGTAGATGTGTGTGTGAGCCTAGCTCAGTATGAAATTTTGAAATACAGACAAAATATAAAGCTGTGAGTGGAAAAGGTAAGTTTGTGGACTATACATCCACTGGCCCACTAGGTGATTGACAAGGGTGTAAACACACTCATTCACCTCGACAACTTGTTGCCACAGTAAAAATCATGTAGGCAAAACAGGGTCTATTTCTTACTTTTAATCAACACTACCTGTGAGGACTATACATCTCATATACACGTCATTCCTTATCAGGCATATTATGTTTGTTCATATGCTCTTACTTGCACACATAGGCAAGTAAGATGCAATGTTTGGCCAATGACAAAATGATAGATAAGGATCTCGGTAATATCTCGGACTGGTACACGAACGCATTATGTCATTTCTTATCAGTTGCTTTAGCAATGAATAAGAAATGACGTGATTTCTACAACACACATACATATGTATACGTACACATGTGTGTCTGTGTGCGTGTACCAAATCCTGTATATAAACTCTCAGAACCGGCTCTAAAATTGTCAGTGTTTGCCGAGGATTTAGCTCTCCCATACCTTTGGTATGAAGTGGCAGAACACGCAATTAATTCTGTAGAATTTACCTTCTGGTGAGAATACTTCCTCACGACAAGGTATTCCACACTACCTATAATCTATCTCAAAGTCACTATTTTTAGTTTTCCATTGACACATGTGGAGGATCTTTTATCTACATATTTAAGTTCTCTAGCTCGTTTAAAATCAGTGCAGAAAATTGTAGGATTTAGTCAATATGAAACGTACGTTCGATTTTATATCGAGTAACAAACTGGACAAATAATCGGCATGATTTCAAATCAAAAATAAGTTCAAAACAAACAGAAATTTACAACTCACGAATTTGTTATTTTTATTTTTGTTTTTTTTTTTCTTCATCTTTTTTCCTATGGTTTTGATGCTCCATTTTCAAACATCGATGTTTTCACTTCATAATCGAATGAAAATGAAGTAGTCGTCATTTGTTGAAACGCCATCCCTTCATTCAGGTAGTTTTCAAAATTTTAAGTTATCCATTCTACCTATTTGGAAATAAAATTTCTAATACTTTGGTAGGTACCCAATTTATTTTGAAGCGAAACAGTTTTCGTCGAAAAGCACTTTGAACTTCATTTGTGCTGCACGAATAAATATTCTTTTCCAGAAGCAATTTACGTACCTACCCAGCTTATACCTTCTTTCGGATGGAAAAGTAATTAAAGAATGTGTCGAACGTACCAATACGTAGGAAGGTAAGTACTTTATTTCGTCAAATTCATGAATAGCAGTTTTGCTTCTAAAACTATATTCGTTAAAAAGAAAATTGCAAAATAAAATTAATAAATTTTACACAGAAATATTTTTACCTTTGTTTTTTTTTATCGATTCTGATTGAAAACCTGCAGCTTTACCTGTTTACAAAGAAAATCATTTCAATCGACCAGTTCCGTTTGCACTTTTGCTTACAATTATTTGTTATGGAAAACATTATATGCTGTTCATTTTTCTTTTCGCTGGTAGAATACAAAAGAGATTTTCAAACATAAGTTGTTTTTTTTTTTTGTTTTTTTCCCCTCTTCGTACCTATCTGCCAACCTATCGCAAGCTGTACGTATAAAAGAATTTTCTCATCGTCCTAAAAACGAGAAACACGCGATTATTAATTTTCATCGTTGAAAATTAAAATCAAAAAGATTTACATTCTTTTCCGCCGTTGTAATTTGTAATCTGGATTTATCTTTTTAAGTTGTCTCAGTTTTTTGAAATTAGTCGAGCTTTTCTGTGGAAAACACTTACTTCGTTTCGAGTTTACACCGTTTCGACTTTCAACTCGCTTTCGTGTAGCGTGAATTATATTATATGCTGTAAATATAAGTTATACTTATCTGCCCGCTGTAGTACAGCGTAAAAGTGGAAAGTTTAAGAAAATTTATCGCTGCGAAAGCTTTGTGAAAGAAAACGTTTCGAGCTTTTGTGACGAATCCGTGCCGCAGAAGTTCGACTTTTTCAGTTATTGAAATTCGTGAAATTTTCTTCGTATAAATCAAAGGCAGCGAAGAAGGTCTATTTTCCCAGCAAAATCATAAAGGGTCTCTCCAGTCCTCTCCTTCCATCCGTTGGAAAATATTAAATAAGTGAAAATTGTTTTTCAATCGTTTCTCTTTTTCTTATCTCCCTCGTTTGTTTTTCATTCCTTATTGGCTAGCAGGGTAGCTTTAGCATGTCCATCCAAGATTCTGTCATCTCATTTCCATCTCACCCATCGTCACTTTTATAGATGTTCTTTTGTAAACATGGTATTAAAAATTTATTTCTTGGCAAAGTTTTAATCTGAAGCCTAAATTAATATTATTTTGAAACACCAACGTCTAGAGTAAACTTTTCGTGCGAAGGTGCTCTTTGACCTTTGACTATACTATACTCCATAAACCATATTCACACTTATCGGTTTAAAATACGATGTTAGTTTACTCCACCAAATGATGCTTTCTATTGTATGAAAATGTGCTTAATACATTTTCCTCTTTCCCCAACCAACCACAAAGTCTATTGTGATTCCGACATCACACACTTCTTTGTGTGAACAGAGTATATACACAACATTTTAGATGGGGATGTTTCAAAAAAAGTGTGTAATACACGTGTATATAGTGGCTGATTGATACTCGTGTAATTTGCATCACTAGCCCTCAGCTCACTCGAATCAAAATCACTTACTTTATACACTTGTATAATAAATAATTATTGTGACACTTGCAAAGTAAGTGATTGTTATCTACTTTTGTAATTAAATTTACAACACTCAAATTTGTCTTTTGCCTAAAATTTCACACTCGTATCAAAATCACCAGGTATTTTGTTTTACAATAGAAAAAATTAAATACTTGAAATGATAATAAGGGAAGTATATTTGGTACAATCTACATAAATGTGTACCTATACTTACATGTGTAAAGTTTTAATAGAAGAAATTGATCCTATTTATCTTGGCAGAAATTTTTAACGGAAATATATTCTTAATAATTGAATGATAATGTTTTTAATTTTTTTAGGAGGGAGGAGGATTTGATAATTGTATTAGTTAATATTCAGTGGACTGAAAAAATTCTCATTGTCTCATTAGCTCTGTTTGATGCACTACACCAACTTACACCAACTTACATCAACCCACACCAGGAGGACAATTCCACAAATGTAGGAATGTTAAATGACTTTGTGACCAGTTTTACTTGAATATTTGTGGAATATCCCTACCAGTGTAGTTGGTGTACCTAAGTTAGTGTAATCCTGTCAAACGGAGCTATTATGTTCGATCAGTTATTTTCAAACCATAAACTTCTTCATTTAAATAATTTTGTTAGAATTGATTTCTTAAGAATAGCCTTCATTGGAATAAAAACATAGTATGAAACCTAGTAGGTACACTAATTCCAGAGTCATACAGCTACATGTCAAAGATGAAAACAGAGCTATGAGAATTATTCATTCTGCACATCTGAAGCTGTGCACATTTCATGAAATTTATCGTTGAATTTTTTCAGGATTTCCATTTTCACGTCATTAGAGCCACAAGGCGCTATCCTGATCCGAAACTATTCATATTTGACATGTTTTTAATCAACTTATTGGAGATCTTATTAGCTGTATCAGTATGTTTCTTGCCTTGCACAGACTTGAGTCATTTTCACAACCATCCATATGCAATACAAAACATAAAACATAAAAATAAATGTAAATTTAAAATAGAATAAACATTCCAAACTTAAAAATAAGACATTAAGATTACAAAAATATGTACTGGTTTAAATTCCATTAAGGAATAAAAATACCCACTTCAAAATACACAAGTTCACATTATCACAACATTCCAGTTATCAGTCATTCACTATTGACCCTCATCTCGCATTGGCTAATTCGATTTTTGGTTATTAAGATTCCCATTTTTGCAGGTATCTTCTATTGTCACATAAGTTTCACAAAATTTTAGTGGGTAACTGCAGCTCTTTGAACAATGCTATATATCAAACCAACGGAACTGAGCATGCATGTAAGGAAATTAGGAAACTGGAATTGAAAATCGGTGTATTTGTTGGCCAATAATGATGGATCAGTACATTTGTTTTTTGCCATATCTTTATACTTATATGTATTATGTTTTAAGGTTTATATTTATGCTTGTGAATAGTACTACACTTTGAGGATACATAATTATCAGGGATTGAGAAACAGAAATGGAAACCAAATTTTTTGGTAATAGAAACTATAATTTGCTTTTGCACTGGAAACTGAAATAAACAGATATACCAATAAAATTCTGAAATGGAAACTCAATTGGAAACAATTACCTAATTGGTTTCAAGACAAATAATGGAAACATAATGGAAACTGAATGATCAATAGTTCCCATTTCTATTTCTTACTTGAATAATTTTTGATCTGGGAGAAAATATTTGAAAAAAATATGGGTAATTTTTGAGAAATGTCGATTAAATATTGATATACTTATCGATATTTGAACAGTACTTGGAAAATTTTAAATAAGTACAGAAAATATTTGTTCCAAATGGAAATGAGATAAAATTTTGGTAAAACGAGGAAATACAATGGAAATGAAAACCAAAATGATTGAAACATAAGCAGGAAATAAATAACATTATGGTAAATTTTAGAAACTCAACTAATAGAAACAAAATGAAACATGGTAGGGTTTTCTCAATCCCTGAAATTACATGATGGAGATGACAACACAGCTGGTGGTTTGGTGTCTTGACAATAGACAGCGCTACAATGACCATGTGTACTGTTTTATAAAAATTTTATCAGTAGAAAAAAATCCTCTACATTTGTTTGTAACCAATGGTATTCAAAATACTTCACTCCGGAAAATCTGATTGATCGATGTGAGGTATTTTGTATGCCAGTGTACTCACACATTAGGAGTAGAGGTTCAGGACATTTACTCTTTTGTAAAACCTATAGTATGTCATCATCATCCATACACACTGGAAGGTTCTGTATACACTCATAATATGAGGACCACAGTGCTAAACAAAATAAACGCAAATAGTCTACCTCGTAACTGCATTTTTGTTGTAGAGTGAGAACGCCATCTAGTTTGCAGTCATAAAGTATAAATTATATTACTGATCTTAGTTAAATAAAAGCTAAAACAATAATTATAATTATGTGGCAATCGCCATACCTTGTCCTATTAAAAATATATTCACCAGTTATAGCCAGCAGTGAGATGGTCTTGTGGTTAAGTTCATGGCTTTTAGCTGGTGAATATGTTGGTGCCAGGTTCGATTCCCTGAACAGACCAAGCCTACAAATTATAATAATAATAATAATAATGTCACAAAATTTTTAACTGCCTGACTCCAATTCACTTTTTTGATGTGTAAATATGTTAGCACTTGGTCTACAGTAAGAGAGAATAACGATTGTAACTCTCGTACGAGTCACATCGTAGTTGCGCGCATGCGCAACGTGCGCACTCACAACCCCACTATTAGGGTGCGTATACATTTGCGAGCAAAATGCTTGCGAACCGCTCGCGAACCGCTCGCAAGCACCATGTTCGCGTAATTGATACGACGTTTTTGCGTCGCACGAACTGCTTGCGAACCGTTTGTTCGTCGCTCGTTGTGAACCGCCGGAAGTCAGTTTTTTCGACGAACACAAAGGATGTTCGCAGTTCAGTTGGGACGGCGTTCGTATGCAGCGCGCCACTCATCACCAACATTGTTTTATTTTCTTCATGAGAAGTCATCATGTTTCCATTCTATAGGTTCGCGATAACTGCGGATGGTTCGCAGTTAGTTCGTCTCTTTTCCCTGGTTCGCTAGATGCTCGCGAACTGTTCACTGAAATAATATTTTATCGAGCGGTTCTCGAGCATCTAACAAACGGTTCGCGAACGGTTCGCAAGCATTTTGCTCGCAAATGTATACGCACCCTTATATTTACACATCAATCCTTCATGAGTATTATAGCCCCAGTGGAACTGGCTCCTTTTTTTTTGTTCAGCCTACTTAAATTGATTAAATGAGGTTTTTTTTTTTAAATCTTCTACAATTTATACAAGCTACTTCACAAAATAAACGTATTCTTTACAATTTTATTACAACGTTGACGATTATTTTCCATAAATTTTTCTTATCGTATCAGTACGTCGATTTGTGGAGTACCTACTTCGAAACAAAATTTTTGAAAGCTCGTAGAACATAATATCGGGTACTCATTTTAAAAGAGGTGATAATCTTTAGATACCTCCTCGCTAGGATGTACATGTACGAATGTAAAGTCTAGTGAGAACTTCCATCCAGCTGCAACTCTACCCTTTAAGCTTTACTTTCTCCGAAATTAAGCATCAAAACAAAATTAGATCATTTCCTGAGATGATCCCATTCGCAAAATGCAAATGTAGGTCTAATGATTAGGAACGGCGTCAAATAGCCTAGGAATCGGCTAACATCTCTAAAATCGTATTCTACTCGTAGCATAGGTTCCATAGGTAAGTAGATAGGTTAGGCCTATCGTTAAAGATTTTCTTCACCCAAAAAGCATTTTCAAAAAAAAAATGTTTATTTCTCCCGCTGGTAGGCACAGCTAGTAAAATAATGCCGTCTTCGTGGACCATTTCTGAGCAAGTAATATATACTCTTCGTCGTCTCATTTCATCGTACCAATATTAATATATCAACCTCCACTAATTTATATTGACAGTCAATTTTTCTGCAGCCATCCTTTACAAAGTAATATAAAAAAGCGTTTTTCACAACCGTTAATATTTCGCGCGTGAATAATGATTTAGAGAGAAAAACTGAAGAGGCCCAATAAAAAATGCGGAAATAATGAAACTTTTCGTCGTATTTTTCCTACGTGAAAAAAACAAAAACAAAAACAAAAACAAAAACAAAAACAATAAACTTCATAGATTTTTTTTTTATATAAAAGATAACCTCGTTGTTGGCATCGTGTAAGGCTGTCGATTGTGAGTTACAGACGTCACGACAATTTTCAAGTAAATTTATCAAAAAATGTTTATACTCTAGAGACAGGAGTGGAATAGTTTGCAACTTTCTCGCTGTAATACTGTCGTTGTTAAAAAGGAATATCAAAGATGTTAGGCGGAGAAAACAAAAATAATATAATACCTACGTAAGAACAATATAAATGAAAAAGCCAGTAACTTAATGGACGTGAGATTATAGAGAGTGAATTTTCAGATGTTTCATCGTTTAATGATATTTTGTGTATCGTTACCATCCTTATTTGATGCCTCACAAACCCACAGACTGCACCGATACATTAGGAGGGTATCTTATCATTTAGGTATGTCATTTACGCACATAGGTAGACTCTCTTAGTTATTGTTTTTGCATCTCATTCTGCATTCGTCGTTTTTCTATAATAAATGCATAGGAGATACCGTTTTATTGAAAACCTGCAACCCTCTCAGATAAAGTTTAATTCTCTATGATTTTTCGGTTGTCACCCCTCCTTTTGTATATAAAACAATCTTATAGCCTAGTTTGTTATACTATTATTCCGATAGAAAAATAATTTCAATAGTCAGTGAGAAAATCTTATCACTCTAAATAAGCCTTAGTATCGTTTGCGATTCAAATTCCCTTCACTTTGAATTGAAAGTGGGATAATTGGTGCCAATTAAAAACTGATGTCAGTTTTATTACACTGGCTTTATGGAAATGCGTCAGTTTGTCTGAATATTCTGTATAACTTCATAGTACGCACCAAGTACAGCAAGCAGGAAATTTGGGCTCAGCAAAGGCATCGACCTCAGTTTTTTTTCAGTATTGCCAAATTTTGTAATTGTAATTTGTAAATGAGTGGAAACTATTAATTAGATTGGAGAAAATAATTTTAGGGTTGGTAGAATGAATTTTCAGTGTTGAAGTTGTACTTCATGTGTCCTTAAGTTGGCACATACAGTACCTAGTCAGGGGGAGAAATAATTTATGGATCACCTAAAAAACTGAAAATCGTATCAATGTGCAGATATATTAACAAGGATTTATATTTAGAAAGGATTTTATAATACTGGAAAGTTCATTATCTTCAGCGAAAAAAATTTTTTGACGGTTTTTAATAGATTTTCTCTTCGTTTTGAGAATTTTAGGCTTCTAAAAACCTCAAACCCAGGAGAATCCCTTTCCCTCGCCTCTTGTCTGGCTGGCATGTAAGTTACTTACTTTTCTATCATGTCTTTATACTATTAAAAATTACATTGGGTTTATGGAGCCTTACTGAGCCTTACTGAGCCTTAGCCTTACTGAGCCTTACTGAGCTTAACTGGTCCAGTACTAAGAATCAAAGGGAACAGCCTGCTCAATCAAAGTTATTGATTGCAGTTGCACGATAACTATATTTTATAGACAGCTGAAATTTTTCTGGAACATTAATGTATTATATTTGTTGAAGATTCTGCGAAAATTTTTCTGAAATCGTGTTATTGGTTCTCAAGATATAGCTGAAATTCTGAAAGGGTTGTGTGATTCAAATTGAGCAAAAAATGGTGGTTGTCGTACTCGTATTCATAGGCCTCTACTTTGATTGGTTCGATTACAAAACATATCCAGTGGCTCGTGTTGCAAATTTAGCATTTCTTTGAGGGTGAATGCTCTCGTAATAAAATAGGCTAATATTTAAAAAATCTATAAAATTTCCATTTTTTTCAGCGATTTTATTCGTTCATTTTGCATTAAATTTCTTGCATTTTTTTTCATGTGTAAACATCATATTACTCGTCCTATAGTAGGGGCTAAGTGAGAATTACAGTCATCAGATTCCCTTAACTGTAACTCTTACGATTGTAACTCTCATTTATGTGTTACACAACATGTAGGTGTGTGGTTGGATGCGTAACACATTGCACGCGCATACAATCACTCTGTTATTATGTTTACACATCAATCCTTCATGAGTATAGCCTGTATAGCGAGCTCACGCCTTTTTGAATTTTCTTTGTAGTCAACGCACAAAAATCAAGCCCAGCACTTTCAAAGTAAGTAAGGATTATTAAAAATTTAAAAAATTGATTTTTTTGTCATCCACTCGTGTAGGTAGCCTTTTAGCCTCGAAAAACAAGTAAAAAATTCACTAGTTATGTTATATTATTAGACATGGCGATAAAAAAAAAAGAAAAAAAGTGGGCTAAGAGTGCAGATTGCTCATTTGTTTGATTAAAATCTGCTTTTCAATGTGCGAGAGTTGTGAGTGAACAGTAAATGAAAATTTCATTTGCATAAAACACAAGTGTAATGTATCAAATTTTCCCTCTCTTGTTTTTCGATTTAACGTTTAAATTATTGACAGTTTCGGCTGGTTCAAATTTTTTATTTTTTTTAATCATCTCTTCATGGTGCCTTTTCAACGAGGCATTTGCTGTAAGAAAATTAAAGAAGATTAAAAAATACGCAATTTTTTTTTTTTCGCTTTTTAATCGCATTTGCCTTAATTAACGCCATTTTAGCGAATTTATCGTCGAAAAGTAGATTTTACCATTGGTGGTTAAAAAGATCGTTGTGTTATAAACAAAAGAGAAGGATGGAAAAAGAAAAAAGGAGGAAAAGAAAAAGAAAAAAGTGGCCTTGTAATCGTAGTTGGCATCATTGTACAATTATTTTTCCTTTTCTTCGGGCAAGAGAATACAAAACCAAAAACTTCCTTAAAATCCTTCGCCAGTATTGTTTTTGTTTTCTTTCTCCTTCTTATTTTCTGACAAAATCTCTATTAATCCGCACATTTAAGTCTTCATTAAGGAAAAAAATAAAATAAAATTAATACTCGTCGTTTTAGTTTTACAAGCAGCGTGAGGTAACTTTTAATTCGTCGTAAAAAAAAGAAGTAGAAGAAGAAGAAGAAACCAGTCTCAACCGATAGTTCACCGTCATAATTCGTACTTTTAAATTGTTTTAATTATAGTTTATTCTGGTAAACGATACTTGCATAAAATAAAAATAACTAAGTAATAAAAACCAAACGATTTATCAAGTTTATTGTCAGACGTAAGTTTTTCACATTTCTAGAGAAACTGTAGAAACTGCACATTTAGGTTCTCGTAGATGTGCCGAGTGTGGGTCTGTCAAATTTGTACTATGTCCATATTGTTCATTGTTCGCATCAAAACGTATAATTATATACCTCCACACTTTTATTAGGCTTTGTACAAAAAAAAAAAAAACTGCCAATTCAAGTTCGATTTTGGTCAATGACTCATTAGGCGTTTTCGCTGGTTTGACGTATAGGTTGGTTATAGCCTCCAATGGCCTTCAATGTACAAGTGAAAGAAAAGCTGTTAAAAAATTTCCATTCTTACGTAGCAAAGTAATGAATCTCAAGTTCAATGTCATTCGGTATATTCATCACTCAAGTTTCTGTAGTCTATTTTTGCTGCGAGAAATATCTGGAGACTATAAACTGAAATCATTTTCTAACACATAAAAGTAAGAAACAATTTTATTTACCTATAAGTTAATGAAGTTTCATTTTAAAAATGATGAAAGAATAAAACCACCAATAGCAAACCTTGAAAACCAAAAATACTAAAAATACTTTTATTCCCCAATTATCTAACGGAGTTTGATTTAAATTCGTCAAAATTTTCTGAAAATGTACTGATTCGATTCTTTGCTGGTACAGATTGGAAAATAAAAATTTAAAGAAGTCCAGTTTTTCTTGTTTTTTTTTTTTTTTTTTTTATTTTTATTTTTTTGGAAAGAATAACACGTAACAACAGACTGAAGTAAAAATGAATTTCTAACTATGAATCGGAATAAGAAAAAATTTCAAATATTTCTATACATTACCTAACTATATGAAACATTGGTTCCGAAGCTGAGAGTTATTATCCAAACTTGGTCACTGCAGCTTTCAGAATGGATTTCCTCCGCCTCCCAAAGAATAGGTATTATTAGTACATTTCTTTCATACAGTGTCCATGTGAATTATTAGCCTGAAAATTGACCATATTTAGCAAATTGTGACTGGTTAGATACTTCGTTTTTGGGTGAAGTGAAAAAAGGTTAAAAAAAACTACGACTAATAAGCATTGACTTGAATAATATATAGGAGCCCATACGGAGATATTTCAAAATTTCTCAACAAAATTGTGGTGATGTAACGATTGATAGGTGGCAATCGAGTGTATTACATACTCTCCAATCAAACGTGTGGTGTTCCAACTTATTTCGAGCTCATGATGCTTCACAGTCACTACGATGCTTTAGCAGAGTATTTTATTAGAAGTGGCTTGGTGACATCTACAAGTGGTGATCCCGTTATGATTTGAGTAGTGGTCCCGACTTTTCTTCAGAGAGAGAAACAGATGGATTTTCGTCAAATTTTTTTAGAGTGGGGTCAGGTAAAAATATTTTTTTACCTGCTCGCAATGTATTGATTTGATCGAATTTCTGGAGTGAGCAAAAAAATGTTTTTGCTCAACTCACTCGCCATTTATCTCAAATAATATATAGATACTTAATAATAACTTATAACTTGACAAACAAAATGACAATCCAAAAATGAACATATAACAAAAGGAAATTACATTCTATGAGTGATAAGAGTCTTATCAAAATAATCGAAGAACTAGTGGTATGATATATGTAGGTATCTGATAGATTGGGGATTAATTTGTTGGGACCACCAATCCTCCTCTCCTCACACACATGCGAACACTCGACTTAATCATATTAACATTTTCTAAATATATACTTGGCTACACTGATTATCATTCCACCCCTCATTTGTGAGACTTTGTAGGTACATGTTCATTAATATATACATACTTTGTCATTATAATGGTATAATTGTTACAAAATGATACACAACACATATATTACTTTTCTATGATGTGTATTTTTATAAGTACATGAAAATATTGAGATGTTTTGAATTGTACAAGAGAAGTGTTAAGAATGAATTAGGCTTAAGAACGAAGGGTACATCTTCGAATGAAATTTACATTGGTGTTGTGGGAGATATACAATGTGACTAGTTAAAAGATTCTACGTAATTTAGAATAAACTATAAAGTAATATATTTATAACATTCAGTGGGTGTAGTTATAATTTTAAGGAGAATTGGAAATAGTGCAGAACTGTGTATAATATTAATGGAATGAATGAATTCACGATGTGGATTATGAATACATTAAAGTAAGTAGTGAGAATTGGTGATATCATATAACAAGTCTTGACATGTTTCAATAACATGATCAAGGCAAGATATTGGAATAGAGAGTATATTCGAAATGGTTTTGTTAAGATGATAGTTATAATATACGAAAGTAATTTGGAAACGATATTAATTTAGGAAATCATATGGAATTATTATAATTCACAAAATTCATTCAATTCCATTGTTGGTCATACTCTGTACTTCAAAAATTCTATTCTTTATTGCAATTATTATACACTCGGAGATGTAACTTCGACTAAATCTTTCCTTTTTTTTTCAACTACATAGAATCTGTCAACCTAAACTGCAATATAATTCAATCAAATGTCGATACTTTCTTATATTTTCACATATTGATACCTAAAATATCAATATTTTCTTCCACAGATCGATAGGTATCGATAGAAATCAATATTTTTTTAACCTCTGTGAAGAACTACTCAATCAGTAATCATACAACAAAACTAGTATTGTATTATTTTCCACGTGGTGCTATTCCACTCTTGTAAAATAAATGCATCATATTGAAGAGTTGAAACAATTACAATGTAGCGGAATAGCTTCCCTCAGTGTCTACCTAGTGTCATTTTTCTTTGGAAAATAAAATAAACCTATATCGTTGAATGTTTAAGTACCTAACATTTTTGTCTAATCATTTCAATTCTTTATGAAGCACGCTGCTCAAGGATTGCCATGGAGAATGAAGAAGGAAGACCTGAATTTTTTTTTTGTTAATTTTCTTAGAGAGGAAGATGAATTCACAGGGGTGAATAGCATCCCTATCACACCTATTAAAAATGATCGATTTTGAGTAATTGATTTCGCAAAAGTTTGATCAAGAAATGTCAAAAATCGATGGTAAGAAATTGATCAAGCCAAAAATATATCAATTTTTTTGTGATAAAAAAACAGGTAAAAAAAAGGCGTATGAGGGTCCCCCTCACATATTTAATGTGTAAACATTCAGCTGAGTGCCGCCAGCTTGCCACAGATGTCTGTTTGTGAGTGTGTGTGTGTGTGTGTGTGTGTGTGTGTATGTGTGTGTGTGTGTTATGTGACAAACAGAATTTGAAACTGGACAGTGCACTGTGCAGTTTTTTTATGCAATCTCAACTTTTTTGTTTCTAATATTTTTTTACACCCGGGAGGAAGCGGACTAGAGAACAAGAATGTTTACATATTAAAAACCTGTTAACTCTGGGTTTGTTTCTTTTTTTTATACATAGGTACTATATAGGTAAATTTGGTTCCTACAGTATATGTTTTTCAACGTTAGACATAACATCCTGTTATAATTAAAAAATGGTTGCTCAAAGTATTTCGAAAACAAAACGTCACCTAAACAACATTTCACATAATTATGCAAAAAAAAAAAAAAAAAAAAAAAATCAATTGATCATACCCGAATTGACAAGTTATCGATTTCGACTTGGTAAAGATCGATCTTCTTGTGCAATCAATTGTTTTCAAGTTGATTTCAATCGATTGATCCAGGATCGATTAAAAATCGGGATAAACAAATTTAGGAGAGTAGCAGCACCTGCAACACTAATCTCTCAATATATTTTACCTTTCTTGGTCATTCCAAATGCCTCCCCTTGATGGGAAAATGTTGAGCACAGTGGCACAATGGCACAGTAGTAGAGGCTATCGAGGAAGACAAGCTGCTCCTCGCTTTCTTGAGCTTACATTTGGTTATTCCAAACTGAGGTGAGAGTAGTATGGAAACAATATAATATAAAGTGCTTTGTCACCTGTTACCCATTGGTATCCACAGCCAACTGAAGCGGTGCTAATTTTGGTGTCGGGTGGGGCACCTAAAATGGCAGACTTTACGAAGATAATTTTTTCAAAACGGACAAAATTTCAAAGTCTTTCCAACATTAGGCTATCTATTCTCTTCTATGAAATATTAACAATTTATAGCCAGTTGAAAGTAAATAAAAAAAACATCTATAAACCAGAATTTTAAATATAGGTATACAGTATAATTAAAGCACACTTTTCAATCCTTTTCTAAATTGTATTTGTTTTTACGTTTAAAAAACATTTTCGGGGGTATAAAGCCTCGGACAGGTTCTTCAACACTACGGAGAAAACCATTTTACCATTTTAAATAAAAATAAAACTTGAAATTGGCTCATGAGAATTTATGAGTTTGGATCAGTGGAAAAGACGTTACTCAGACACACGAAGTCAGCCTTATTGGAGAATAGACTAAGATTTCAAGGGGATTAGGCCCACCGCTAAATTATTTTAAAAGTAGATTATGCCTGATTTTAATAGAATATTATAGTAATCGTCTCTTTTCAGCAACAAATTATTCGTTCGTTTGTATTTTTTACAAAGATTCGGTATCTGTGCTCAACTTCCTTTCTTAGACCGAAATCAAACCATTAATTGGTCACTTGTAACTTGAACATGAAATTTGTAAGGAAAACACTAAACGATAAAAAAACATGCAGCCTAATGTAAAAGCAAATAAACCACAATATGAAAAAACAATTGAGTAATTTGTCCTTCAGAACATCATGTAGTGGTCTGTAGGAAGCAACTAAAGAACTCGCTGGACAGAATCGGATTACTTCGAGACAAATTCATCGTTTTTTCTCACGGTTTAACAAACGAAGAACATTTAAAAGAATGAAGGTGAAAATTCTCAGTTGCTTTATTTTTTATTTGACTTTAGCTTCATGCAAAATAAAGCTTAGGTATTTCGTTGTGGAAGGTTGGCAGAATGCACAAGTAGAGAATTTTTTTTTTAACTTTAATTTCATGCTAAATAAACATTATTTCGTTGCGGAAGGTCGAAAGAACCTTTGAGTATACATGTAATGGAGTGCTGATTCGTATAACATTTATATAGGTAGGTATATGGTTACTATCAGACGTGGATAGCGTTTTCAAGGAATGAAATTACTCTGTTTTGCACGTTACTATATTTATATATATACAAATATTATATGGATATATATCTTAAAGTAATTTTATTCCCGGAAATACTCTATGGTTGAGGACAGGAACAACTACAGTCAGCCCTCCATTACATATATACCTACTCAAAAATAGAAGTCATTTTGTTTTTTGCTTTAGCTTCATGCAAAATAAACACTATTTCGTTGTGGAAGGTTGGCAGAATGCCTAAGAATAGAAGTTCGTTTTTTTTTTTGCTTCAGTTTCATGCGAAGTAAACATTATTTTGTTGTGGAAGATCGGCTCCAATATTAATATAATTTTATAATCGCCGTAGCGAGTAGAATAAAAACTTATAATGATACTTATGCAACATCTATGCTACTGGCATTAATTACACAAAATTAATTTTTACCTAGTAAATTAGGTGTGCATAAATCTATCCTAATAATCAGAATCTATTACTTACATTGGCACCATACCCCCAACATTTTTTTATCAGCTTAGTTGCAGAAAAAATGTTTTGAAAACAACCAACTAAAATCATTTAAAATTGATGTTTTTGGTTTGGAGCTTACCAAGTGTTTGAAAGTACCCAAGTCAAACTAAACTTATGAATCAATGGAAAGCTCCTGTATTGTCGAATCAATTCTCACAAATTACTTCTGAAAATAATTACAATTTGATGGCTTTATGCGAGTCGACGTGGCAAACCTGAGCATGCATTGTAGAATAACACAATTTTTTTTCTCAAACAATTTCGCATTTTTCAGCCTTTAAATGACCATTTGCAGCCAAAAACATTTTATTTTATATGACAGTAGTTTCTCGTTCGAGTATTATCAGATTTTAACAATGCTTTTAAAAATTAGCGACGCCGGAGATATTGAACTTTTCTTGTGTCAAATTACACCATATGCCCCTTTGTAAGCGTAATAGAGGTCACTATATTTTAGTCCAAAAGAGCTGAAATTTGGCATGTGGGTAACTTTGAGCATAATCTCGCATGAGAATGCTTTGGGTGCAAAGCGGTGGGTGATATATTTCTGCTGATTAAATAACATGAGACTAATTTGAGTAAGGATAATTCAATAAACATATTATAATTTTTTTACCAACACTGGTATATACGTATTCTCCCAAATGCATTGTTTAGTGAGTTCAACATTCGTAAATTCGACCTTTTCGAGTTACCTAATTCTGCAACATTCACCTCAAAAGGTACCGAATAATGTTTGAAAGAAAAATTTCCTTGGATATATTTTCACTTTTCTTTTGTTGAAATCTATTATTTGGAAAATTTCTTTTCAAAATTTGTAGCCCAACTTCGTCGCTTGATGAGTCTAATTAGCATCGAAAGAACTACATACCTAACAGTGTAAGTAATGTCAATTTCTTTTTGAAAACATTTAATAATTTCCAATTACCAAACTGTTGTCGATTTGGCACAATTGACACAAAAAAATGAAAAGAAAGTGATAACGCATGCGGCCTATCACATTTTCAAAATTAAAAATAATAATAAATAACACTTTTGAAAACCCCCCTTCAAAATTATTTTCTCCGTTGTTTTAGATTTAACTCTTCATAAAAAATTCTGTCGTAGTCTAAAACTTCTAGGCTACATATATATTTTCGTCTGTTTTTTCCATGTTTCTGTTAAATTATTATTTCCATCCATACATACACCTCTGTGGACTGGAATCTTCATTCCTCTCATACATTTCATGTTTGATTATTTCATCCTTTTCACTCTTTTTCTTGCCATTTACCTCTTACTATACTTTTTGTCATTCTTTCCTTTCACTCGTTCATTGCACTCTCTGTACTTTTTTCCTTCTCTTCATCCCATACAGATGCTGTACTTACAGTTTACAGTTTATCTATGTTTCATCTACTTTTTAACTTCCTTCTTCTCATTCTCTGTGGTTGCTGCCTTGGCTGCTGCTACGGACCTCTAAAAATCTAACCAACTGCTATTTTTTCTATATTACCACACAAATTATTTTACCCTCTCTTTTTTCACAGACCATTTTACTTTTAGATTATTATTGAAAACTGTTCACTCGCTTCTTCTCACTGGTTTTTATGCTCTGTATACATATATACACACCATAATTATTACTGTACTCGTCTGTCATTTTCAGACTAAATTTTTATGTCAATTTTTTAACTTTTTTGAATATATTCACTGGCTTTTATTTTCATACAACACGTTCTTTTATAATTACGATGTGTTTATTCTTTTTTTAACTGGCAATGGGCTAGTTTTTGCTTTGTACGGTCCATGGTGTCTGATTCTATAGCATTAAGTATGGTAAGTTTGTCTGTGGTTTTGGTAATAGCCAAAGTTTTGGGAAGTATGAATTTTTTCCAGGCATGCTTGAAATTCGAGTCAACGGATACCTGGTAGGCTATTTAGTGTTGGGTGATGGTAATTCTGTGGCCACCATCCAGTGTAGGTGATTTATCCCAAAGTTCTTATCTGTGTCAATGGTTGTAACAAATATTGTCGGGGCAGTAGAGGGATTGTCGAATGTACTCCCCCTGGTATATCACAGTGAATATAATGTTATATTATGTTTCGATTTACTTAACAGTCAAGTGCCCATAAGTTACAGCATGTTTATACATCTACGACGGACCCTTAGAAATCCGTGCGCAGAATGCAAAATCTATTTTCAAAATGGGTCATGGGTCGGTCCGTGATGCTCGTTGCTATCAATTTCAATTTTATACGGGTATTTGCTTGATAAATGTTACATCGTCTTTAGCCTTTCTCTGGTACCTAAGCCGCAGGCTGTAAACCTACATGTTCGAACAAAATACATACTTGATCGTGTGGCGCAAGTAGTCTACCGTGTCACTGCAAAAGGATAATATAAAAGCAACATTTCCTGACGCGAATAGGACAAAAAATAATAACTTCCCCTTATTTTCCTCCAGAAAACCTACGCAGAGCAGAATGTCATCTGGACTATACGCGAGCGACTTGAATTTAGATGAACAATTATGAACAAAATGCGGGAAAAAAAAGAACGCAGTAGGAAGGAAATGTATTATCGAAGGAAAAGAATAAAATGATTACCTTCCTTCGAATTTCAGTTCCTACTCATTCAAATGCTCAGGAATAGGCCTGCGTACTTCATGGCCACGAATTATTAGTCTGGTGATCGAGCTGGCTGATGGCAAAGAAAATGTATTCGTTGCAACGTGAATATAATTTTTGTAATTTTGGGCTGACGCAGCAACTAAGTTGAATTTTATCGAGGCCATTGAAATTGTGGCGTAAATTCACATCGCATGAAAAACGTGTCCGTCATCAAAAGTAGCAAAAATTGTTCACAATTATTAGCATTATTTAATAGACGGATCAATGCGAGTTTCAAGTTATAAGAATAATAAAAACATAGGTTACTTTGAAAAACATTAAAACAACCAGCCCTAGTTATTGCTTCCTAATTATTGAATTAATATTGTGCACAATTAGTATCGTACTCAATTAACATTTATGGACACACAGGTAGTTGCTGGTTCAGGCTGTATTATTCATGTTGCCAGGTCGATGAGGGTGAAGTTTCTATTTTGAGGAGCTTATACCCCAATCGAATTCATGGTATTATCAACATTCGAATGTCTAAGTTACATTTTGAGACATGAAAAATATGAACCAGCGACCAATGGTATGTCAGTAAAAGGTAATCGAGAAGCTATGATAGTAATTTTGTACAATATTAATTAATTAGTACTTAGGAAGCAATAATTAGTTTTTAACCTTTTAGTTCACATTTTATTTATGTTGCAGCTGGTCATTTTAAATTTATTTTTTTATTTGAAACATTTTTAGTAACATTGGAAGTACAGTGAAATATCCTAATAACGGACATGAGGGGCAGCAAGCATTTTGTTCCCTTTTGGGAGCTATCCATTATCGGGAGGATAAATTCAAAATAAAATAAAAAATATGAAAAATTGAAAAATTGGAAGTATGTAACTTTATTAGATGGTACAATAATCGAGTTTAGGTATGGTAGTTACTTTTTACAAAAAAATTAGGTCACTAAAGATTGTTTTTGGAATTTAAAAATAGTTTTTTGTATATTGAGTTGAATTTTGGCACTAAGTCAGCACTTTCAGGAGAGTTAATCCCCCAATACGAGCCTACCAGTCTGCTATTCAGAGGTGAAATCTGGCTCTCCAGACCGTTTTACCGTGTCCATTGCCCATTAGCAGAGGGTCCGCTATTGAGAAGTGTCTGTTGCAGGAGGTTTCACTGCACTTATTACTCCAATAATTTATAAAAAGTTTATTGTAAACCTATTTTTGAACCTACCAGTAGCGGAAGAATGGGTCAAATAAAAAATGATGGACAAATTTGAACTCAACACATTAAGAGACATAAACAATGATATATTACACAATACGATATGAACGTCAAAATTTTCCCCATTTTGGGAACCTCTGGAGTTAGAGAATGGATTGAATTAAAAAATGAAGGTCAAATTTGAAATTGGTACGTAAACAACACCAATTAATAAATGACACAATAAAATATGAAAAATCAATATTTTACCCCTTTTTGAAGCTCCTGAGGATCAAAGAAAGGGTTGAATGAAAAATGAACGTCAAATTCGAACTCAGCACCTTAAAACACATACCCAATTATAAATTACACAACAATAACATATGATGTTTGTAGTAAGGTGTTTTTTTTTTGTCTGTGGTACTGTTCTGAAGAGGTACCTAATTTACACCAAATACATAATATATTTCCTTTTGTTACGGTGATCGTTAATAAACAACATTGTGATTTTTTCTCTGATTTTACAAACAAGATATCTCAAGAGAGTCCCTCATAATTCACCATTTTGAAATTATTACTTCTCATCAAAATAAAAAACAACGTTTGTTCAAAACACTCTTGTTTCCAAGTTGTGGGCTCTTAAAGTTTCAGTTAATTTCCCACAGCAAAATCAAACGAGGAAATTCAAACAATTATTTTAATTTTTAACAATGGAACCTTATTCTACCAATTAAGCACATCACAAAAGGATCTCTTGATCAAATGCCCACCTTCGATACTCACAGTTTGCACGTAAAAAATACGTAATTGCCTGATGAGTTGCCTAATGCAACTATGCAATAAGGCAACTTATTCAGAAATTCAAAATGCATTTTAACGCCGTGAATATCGAAATTTTGGATGTAAAGCCTCCGCTAGACTGAGCCACTAGCGCTGTTGATTTCGGGATAATGGGCAGTTTTTTAACATTAAAAACATACAAAATCACAGACATCGAAAGTAATTACAGAAAAACTGTGAGTAGTAGAAAGCTGAAATTTTTAGGAGACATCTGCATAGATTATTCGAAGATTCTCTGAAATTTTGAATAAAATCGTACATTTATTTCTGGGGATATCGTCGAATTTCCGTTCGTATTCCCCAACTTGATTGAATTCTTCTCATTAAAATCAGAGCATCTGAACAGAATTTCAGCAATATTTCGAGAAATAAATGTACGATTTCAGCCAAAATTTAAGAGAATTTTCAGATAACCTGTGTAGATATCTCCTAAAAAGTTCAGTTTTCTACCATTTACGGTTTTTGTGTAATTGTTTTCGAAGCTTTGAATGTGTATGTTCTCAATGCTAAAAACAGTAGCTATACATAATTCCGAAATCTGCATATTTGACAAATGGGCCATCGGAGGGCGACTACTTTGACTGTGGATACCAACAGGCAGAATTAAAGTAGTTGGTCTGCAGCCCTGTAGATACAAACACGGCAATACGCCATTTTGTACCCACAGTTTGAACCACATAAGCATTTCAGAATTTCAGCTATATATCTCGAGAACCAATGGTACCATTCCACCGTAAGTGTCGCAGAATCATTACCAAACATATATTAATGTTTGCCGAGGCTTGTTTCTTTGGCCCTTCAGCCTGTTAGGCGAAAGTAGATTTCAAGTGAAACAACGATAAAGCTCTATAAAATTAATGAAAGCGTCAAAAACTATTAAAATTTTGCTAATTTAAAATAAGTATCAATGAATCCACTTATGAGCTGTAAGATGAAAAATTTAGTTATGCCGAATTCGTATCTGTAGGGCTTTAGTATAGTCTTTGAGATTATTCCAAGCGGAGCTTTTATCACAGACGCACAGGAGCACGTGTATCATCTTATAAAAATTTAAAATCAATAAGTATTTCTATCTTACAGCTGAAAATAATTTGATTTATTTAACAAAACTTTTAACCTTTTCTTTTTTTTTGTTTTTTGTTTTTTTTTTGCTTACATCAGACCTACCACCTTTTAAATTAAAAATAATTTAATTTCGTTAATGGTGCTCAAAAAATCTGATTTTCTTTTTCCGAAGATTTATTTGTCTCTTGGAATAAGTGGGTGGTTTATAAGCTCTCGATTTTTTGACCTTTATTGTTTTTTGTTTTTTTCCATTGAAACAATTTTAGAAGAAAACTTAAGTAGATACATCCGTCGAACAATTACGAGTGTACAGACAACAAAGAGCGCCAATGGCATAAGCACTATAGAAAGATGGGGAAAAAATTGAAAATTTCGTGCAAAGCGTAGCTATATTCCCAATTTTTAATTGAATTTACGGACAAAAGATTTTTTTTTTCCTTTAAATCTTATTCTCGACTCAACGTCAGAAATGAAGAAAAAAAAAACTCTTGCGCACCAAACTTCGCCAGAAAAAGTAGATTTTCTTTGTTTAAAAATTACCTCTATCACCAACATTCTTCTAATAAAGTAATATAATTATATAATATTTATATTGTTTGTAAAAAATTACTAATATCACTCAAATACGAAGCAGGCGATAAAATATACCGATTCCGTGTCATTTTTTCAAAATATTTTATGAATTACTTTATAATTTTTGTGTCAAAAATCATTATTTTTTTATGAAATGAAAAATTATTCCAGGTTCAAAGTAGCATGATTTCAAATACCACATTTTCAAACCTGCTAAATAAGACCATAATGGTTGGGATAGTTCTAACAAAATCAAAGTTTACGGGAAAATTTTAAAATATTAGGCCGGTAAGGTTAATGGTTTCAACTGCAAAATTCATCTTAAACGAAAAATGGTTTTCAGATTATCGAATAAAATTGTAATTTTCTAGCTTGATGGAGAACCATAATACCTGTGGAATAGCTTGTTGTTAAAAAGATATTCTCACCAGAAGGTAATCAACAGGTATATTGCATGTTCTGCCACTTCATATGTAAACATATGGGTAAGCCAAAACCTGGGCAAACACTGACAATTTTAGAGCCAGTCCAGACAGTTTATATACGGGCTTATTCACACACACACAGACACACATATGTAGTAATTAGGTACATTTGTGCGAATGGGTTGGTAAGTCATTTCTTGTATAGGTAAGAAATGGCAGACCAGTTTATTTATGGAATTGTGACATCATCGTCTTTATTAAATTAGTCACAGTTTGTTATTTGTACATTACTTGTACGTGCAAACAAGTAATTACAATTAAACGTAATCGTGCCTTTGTTTAACATCATGAAGACGAATATTTGCCAGCCTTTTGTCGGGAGTCCAAGCCCCTTCACTCATATGAGTAATGTCCCCACAAAATACCAATAAGAACCAATCTGGAAGCATGTTAGAAATACTTCAGGTCAATACCTGTACCAAATATTGTGACTATGGCTTGAAAATTACTCATTTTGGAGCCACTAATCTATCAAAGGTATGGTGAGGCCTATCCGCACCAAAATTAGTAGGTATTTTCCTTGATCTAAAGCACATATATAAACCAAATTTTAGGCTTATCGATTGAAAATTGTGACCTACTGTTCAATAGAAAATGCATATAAACCGACCTACCAGACGGACTATAGGCTCGATCCGAAGAAAAAACAATAAGATTCTTCCTTAGACGGATTCAAATATTTGTTTCAAATTTCGAAACAATCCGATCAAAATTACCCCTGAAAATGGACTTAATCTAAAAGGGAGTACGTATAAAAAAAAAATGAATACTCAAAAATAGTGCCAAAATACTCAGAAGATCGTGAAACGAAATTTTTTTCAAAATTTTACTTAAAAAGGAGAAGGGCTAAGAAGAAAAAGTATACCTAATACACGAATACAAAGGACAATGTAGTCAGGATAAAGGGTTCTTCCACTCTCTCTTTCCTACGCCTCCTTCTATCTGCAGATAAAGGATGAAGCTTGTGGTCTTAAGCAAAAAATTTCAATATTAGGCCTAAGTAAATTCGCCGACTGCGTCAGTAGATTCGTCGAATCAGCTATTTATATGCGAATGGGCGTCGGAGTTTATTCAAGAAAACGAGAGCTAATTTTCAGTAATTTTTTAATGAGCGGCTTACACGCTGCAGCACGTCATGCGGCAATTTATATTTAACGAATGAACAAAAAAAAATTAATGACAAATTTTTGTTAAAAACGCCACAAAATACAGGTTACCGTACAGACGGAAAAGGTAAAAAAAAAAAAAAAGAAGAAAAAGAAGAAAGTAGAGATTTCAAAAACCAAATTAAAAAAAAGTCTGACCAACTAATTATCCAGTGAAGGGGAGGGAGTGAGAAATTTTTCTTCGACGTCAGATAGATCGAAAAACTTTTTCAAGGCATTATTATACAGGCTAACGCCAACTCTCGACGAATTATAGCCCAGTGGTGGTGCAGAACAATTAAAAAGATTTTTGTTCGAAGACAAACAGCAGTTTTGAACGACGTCTTTGACAACTTATAGGAAAAGAAGAAATTTTGATTTCCCTTTACCGTCGATTATAAAGCAAAAGCCATCGAACTTACAAAGAATAAGCCATTTTAACTTTTTTCTTGTCGTTACACTCGAGCTGCTACAGTTCAGAAGTAAGCAAAGTCTGACATCTTATAATACTGACAGTTGTCAATATTTTTCCTTACTTGACAATGTTCTCGATAAAATGCTCTAAAAAGAGAAAAATAATTATCATAAATTTCTCCCGTAAAATCTACTGGAGTTGAAATGAAACGAAAAAGCACTTACTATAGTTGAGGTGAATGAACAATTTTTTTTCAAAAAATTAAACCGACTTAAAAAAAAACAATAAAAAATGCACAAAAAGATAAAAAAAGATTCTTTTAAAATTTCTCCAGCAATATGTAGGTCTAGGAACTGGAATAATTGAAGTCGGCGCTCTTTTCTTTTACCATGTAGGCTTTTTACGTCAATTCCTTCCACCTTTATGATAACACTTTTTAATTAGTGCTGACTTCGAAAATTCCAGTCTTTAGACCTACATCTTGCTGGAGAAATTTTAGAAGAATTATTTTTCTCTTTTTAGGGCATTTTGCATTTTTTTTTTTTTTTCAAGTCGGTTCCACTTTTTGAAATAAATTATTTATTTAGCTTAATACTTTTTTGCTTCATTTTAATTTTGGTAGACTTTACTGGAGAAATTAAAAAAAAAATTATTTTTCTCTTTTTAGAGTATTTTTATTTTTATTTTTATTTTTGATCGAAAAATTTTTCAATGATTTTTCGTTTCTAGCGTTAGCGGAAATATTACATTAAAACTAACAGTTTTTTTGATTAAATATAACTCAAAAAAAAAAACTCTTCATCGATTCTAATAAAATTAAATTAATTTATACCTTATTAGTGACAATCTAGTTTCTACTTCCGGACCAATTTTAATAACGTTCTTTAAAAAAAAAAACTCCATTTCTCTGAAATGTTGGAAATGATTTTTCAATATAAGTACCTATATTAAGAATTGAGATTTTGTGCGAACACAGTATTCAGTGGCAGTGAATTTTTAATTCTTCAGGGTGGCGCTTAAACACAATTTTGTGATCAAAAAAAATTTTTTGGTGTATTTTATTTTTTATAAAATTTATATATAGCGGTTATATTCAGAGGAGCATACAACATTTTTGTACCAAAAAAAAAAGAAAACAAAGTAAAAGAATTCTTCCTCAGTAAGCTTTGCAAGAAAAAGTAAATTTTCTTTGTTTAAAATTCACCTTTATCACCAAAATTCTTCTAATAAAGTAATATATACATATAATATTATATAATATATTTTATTTTATTTTTTATCAAATAATTACCACACAAATACGATAAATGTGATAAGATATACGGATTCAATATCACGTTGTTCCATCCCATTTTTGCAGATGATTCAGTTTGTCTACAAAAACGTGTCGAACAAAATATAGACAACTATTATTCATAATTCTTGGAATAATAGCTGTCTATATGATACCTAGCTTCTCACGGATGAACACCACCAGATATGCTGACAACAAAGTGTCATCATATTTGGCGATGTTCCATGTCACGCCACCTTTTTGGTTGGCCATTTTTGATTATAACAAAGGAAATGAAAGTGATGTCTTGTCTTTTATTCGAAGACATATTCATTCCTGAACTGGCAGTCGAGTAGAAACGTTAAGGTCCATACTCGATGTTATGGATATCAGGTCTCACAATTATCAAGTTTTAGTAATAAATTAAAAATCTAAATGTGTTTGTAATAACTTGAAGTTGAAATTTAATAAAAGATAATATTTAGAAATTATCTTATTTGTTGAGATAATTCAAACAGTGAATTACTCTCGCAACACAAGTTTTCAGAATATTTTATGAATGAATTTTTAATTTTTGGGTTCAAAACCATTATTTTTTTGTGAAATGAAAAATTATTCCATATTCTAACCAGCACGATTTTAGGAAATAATTCGATGGTTCTCTTTCCTGCAGTGGCGAGAATTGTGGATTATGTAAAAAAGAAACCAAAAAAGAATTCACAAGTTTCACACTTTGTAAGAAGGAGAGGAGAGAGTAGAAAACAAATAAAAATCAAAATAATTTAAAAGTTGTTCTTTTTTGTTTTCTTTCATTTTCGTATTCATTTCTTAAAGAATAAAACAACATTACCACCTCCACCTTATTTTTCATTACCATTTTCTCCTTCCACTTTTTTTTTTCATCGTTATCTACCCATTTCTCATACAATTCACGCATAAAACATTGGTAAAAATTAGGTGGGGTACACATTTTTACAACTTGACTCAGGAAGCATTTTCAATTCTAAAAACAACAATTTTAACCTATATGAAAAAAATCTCCCACATTTTAAAATGAAGTATAGTGCAGTTATGTATGTACTGGTTATGAAAATATTAGCAAAGATTTTAGTGTCCAAGTTCAAATCTAGTGGATACTAATACGTGGGGGTAGGTGAAAATTTACCTTTACCGGACGGACCATGCGCCCAATCCGGACCAAAAACAATAGGGTTCTTCTCTAGGAGGATCCGAATATGTGTTTCTGATTTTGAAACCATCCGATCAACATTACATCTGGAAATGGACTCAACGCAAAAGAGGATACATGTAAAAAACAATATAAATTCTCAAAAATAGTACCAAAATATTTAGATCACAAACAAAAAATGTATCCACTCCCAGCCCTGGGTTCGAATACTCAGATAATATTAAAAAATTAGTCTCATGCCGCACCCTTGTATATATGTATAGCAAATTTAGTGGTGCTCAAAAATATACTGAAAAATCAGGTTTTGTAAAACGAGAGGAAGGCAAATGCTGCAAATCGCATGCGTATCAATTACCTATTTTGCCTGCAAATTATACACTATTTTTTGCTACAACCTCCTACTCAAAAAAAAAAATGAAATATTTTTTTTGTTTTAGAGTTAAATATAATAATGAATAATTTTATATGTTTTTTAAACCGAAAAATTTTTGCACCCCTCAACCACCTAACTCCAGAAAAAATTCCTCAAAAAATTGTTTTAGGACCAAATAATTAATTTACTGATTTTACATAAAAAAAAGAAAAAAAAAACTGAAACAGTACTTAGTAGTCGAGTCGTGCGAGAAAGTCAACACGAAAGTGCGCATGCGCCCAAAAATATTTCTTCGCGTCGTATTGAACTTTGCTACGTTTTGTTCAGTTACGGGGTATTAAAAAACGTATTTTACAGTTGGGTATTGCAAAAATTGCCTACTATTTTACGAGTTTTTGTTGATTTCATAGTTACATTTTCGTTCATTCACTGATGGGACACCATGTATACTTGTCCATTATCGCAAATCGTTTCATCAATAATTTCAAAAAGCAATTCTGAAAACGATCCTAATTAAATATTAGTAGGTACGGCTTACTCAAATTTTTCTTTCTTTTCGAATGGAAACTAAATTTTACTCGATAACTGATCGTTAATTTTTATTCCAAATTCATCCGACCGGTTTTTTTTTTTTTTTTTTTTTTTTTCAAGATTACACAATACAGTAGCCCATAAAAGGTCATTAATACGAATAAAATTGTCAGGAATTTATGTCAAATTATTTGTAAAGCTTGTTTTCCAAATAAAAAATTGAAAAAAAATACAATCCCTAATGGTTGAAGAGAGAAGGTGAGAGAGATAGATGGGAGAAAAAAAAATAATGCAAGTAAAAAACAAAACGTAATCAAAATTTTATTTTAAACAACGAACCTCGGTTCATTAGCAATCGAAAAAATAAAAAAATAAAAAAAGGTTAAAAACTTCCGAGCTGCTAAGTGAAACAAACGTTCATTCAAAAACAAAAAAATAAAAATAAAATAAAATAAAAATGGTTTTCGATATTGACATTGTTTTTCGAAGTAGTTAATTCGTTCATTGTAAACACTTGGGAACGAAGGGAAGGTCTTAGGAGGATTAAATAAATAAATTAAAATCGACATTTCGGAATGGAGCTTGTCGGATCAACTACGTACCTATACATATATGTTTTCTCTCGATAAGTGGGGGCTGCTGTTTGTTTATTCGATGCTCTTCCACCCTTTCCAGGGGAGGGGGGAAAACAAAACGAAAAAATCGAGTAGAACGAATGGCAATTTTGTGGTTAGATATTTCTATTAATTGATGTCTGCTTATCAGATGGATAATCATTTGAAAATACGTAGCTTATTTTCATTCGTATCCCTTTGCTATATCCCATTTTCTCGCATTAGCATAATATATGTTATTCACCAACACCATATCGGTATCGTCCACTCCCACTGTAGTCTTTCGCTAATTTTGTTGGAAAATCGACTCAAACTGTAGGTTGTACTTCTTCACATAATTAAAAGGGATGAAAATACAAAATTTTAAATAGATAACTTATTTGCGTAGGTTTCCATCTCGGAATTGATGAATGCGAATTTGTTGATAAAAAGAGATCATATATAAATTGAAACGAAAGAAGCGGCGAGAAAATTCATTTGGGACAGTTGCGAGGGTAGCTTTTTGTTTCAGAATTCAGAATGTCACATTTTTGATTTTCAAAGTTTTAAAGCAGATATAATATTTATATGATACCGGTACTCGAAGTACCTACCTATTTTGTTTTGTTTTGTGATTGCTGCACTCACCTGTGACTGGTACTGACAAACATCGCACTGGCTGGGAATCGCTCACTTTCCTCCAATGTTGCGTGCAATATTTTTTGCAATACACGTTGCAAAAAATGCCCGATTAGGTTTCTGTTTTCAAGGCCCAAAACGTAGAGAATTTTTAACCTGGGAACGAACATTTTTTTGAAAAAGCAAAATTTAATAGCCGGAGCAAAACATGTACTCGCTGCGGCAACTAAAATGTTTGGCTCCTCCTTCCAACCTATCAGATGCCTTCCCCAACACCGCAAGCACGTCGTGTATTGCAAAAAATAACGTTTGCAACTGGAGAGCAATGTGAGCAACCTTAACTTATGCAATCTACAACACTCGTCGAGGATCACTCTCTTTGCTCTCTAACAGCGAAATATACTACACTGCAATAAGTGTTAAGTCTACAAATGCAGTATTTAAGCCTGGGAGTAAGAAAACGGGTAAAATGAATGAAAAAATCAGAGAATTGAAGGGAAAAAAAATGTGATAAAAATGACGAGAAAAGAACGATATTATCAGAAATGCACTAAAATTAGAAAGGAGTATAGAAAAACAAAATCCGAAACGTCCGTCTCCCACCCGGCACCCCAAAAAAGTTCTCGTTGTAATTGTAACTGACATAATAAGCAGATTATCAATGAAATTGGAACTAATCAACCGATACGAACAAGCACAAGAAAATTCTCATCTGTTTGCGACTACTTCTCATTGCCTGGTTGGTGGAATTACTACCTTCCAACGTGCAAATTAGTGAATCGAGTCCCTATCGTGACGAAGAAAATTTTTAAGAAAAATAAATAAAATTAATAGTTCGAAATAAACTGCGGCAGAATCTATAGCCGTTGAAAGGTGCGGGGAAACTGAGGGAACCACTTGAACGTGAGAGAAAATAAAAAAATGGTGAGATTACTTATTGAAGGAGTGAGAAAAGAAATGACGGATGCGAACAAAGTGGATGGCAAGCAAAGGTTTCAGTAATTGGCCACTTCTTCAGGCTTTACACGCACCAAAACATACAGTAATTCGTACACACGTTGCAAAATGTATTTTTTAAAGATTTATAATCGGAAAAATATAAACTATAATCGTATCATTTTAGTGAATATAAATAATTTTAACCGGTAGACGACTCGTAATTAAGAAGGAAAATGTGGAAAAACACCCGTCTCTATTATGTATAACACAAAACTATTAAAATAAATTGATCCACGTCGCTGGAAATTATTAATACTCCTTTCTTTTTTTTTTCTTTTTTTTTTTGTCGAATAATGACAAAAATTCAGTTTTTAGTACCAAATTTTAACATTAATAATGGCAAAAAATTTGCGCTCCTGTTATATGTTTTTGTTAATCTCTCATGGTTAGGATTTACGTTAAAAATTTTTCTACATTTTTTATTCTCATCATTCCATAGTTCCAGGCGTTTTTATGCAGATATGGCCAAAAATTAGAGGGGCCATAGATGGCGGGTTTTATCCCAAATTGTTGCTGAAATTATTTTATTTTCATGCGTAAACTTATGTGTGCTATCTAAAAAATTAGACTAAAACTATAAACAAAATATTTTCACTGATAACGTTTACCAGTTGAGTCGTAGAATTTGAAACTGCGTTAGCTATGATAACTTGATACAGGAAACAATATTCGCTCATCAACGATGTTACTTTTGAGAACATGCCAATACCCAAACTTGGGAAGTACCCAATTTTGAGCACATTGCTCCTGTAGTTCTTACATTACAAGAGGAACAGGGTAACTAAAACTACCTGTACCTACTGATTATCTTTCCTTAGCCTCAAACATCATGAAGAACAATTTTGATAAAAATAATAATTCTCATCACTAATCTAAATTATTTTGATTAGCGACGAATATAGAAGCTGCACGTGAACCATTTTACCAGCTAAGGTGGCTAACCTTAAATTTGTTTTCTCTCTCTCTCTCGGTCTCTCTCTCTCTCTCTCTCTCTACATCCTTTTACATGTCTGCCCCTTTTGCTCTGTATTTAGCATTGCTCTCTATATTATTTCAATTTTGTCTGCAGTGCGAATTGCTCAACCACTTTTATTTTAAATTTGTAGCCTAACTTTGATTTGCTGCTTCTTACCTATACATATATGATGCTTGTTTGCAGCGGCCAATAGAATTGCTTTCTCTTTCAGGTATTTAGCTGTAAAATATATTATACGATGTACGAAGAGATGTGGTTCGATATGGTGGTGGTTCAGATAACTGATCCGGACCATTTTTGGCATGAGTCTTTTTTAGGCTAATCAGTTATTGTCTGGTTTTCAAATTTTGCTGTGTAGAGGACTTTGCTCTAAATGTGCTCTTTTTTAAAATCTGTAATTTCTCACAAAATTTTTTTTCATTTGCTTTTTAAAAGTCGCAACGTCCGATGAAATAATTATCAAACGTGAATTGTACGTTTAAAATTTCTTTGTTCACAAAGTTTCGAGCCAAATATCTGAGTTGTGTATGAAATCACGATGCCATTATACACGCCACTTTTTCACCCAGTTAAGGCACTGATTCACAACACTTTAGTATATAGTTTGAAATTGTATTTTTATTAACATTGATCTGATTACATCGATCAGTGGCAACATTTTATCTTATCCGAATCAGAATTTAGTTTTTAATAACCTCACAAATCACAAATCATGCTTGATACTACATTAACTATCAGGTGGAGCATCTTGAGCAAGTGGTGAGTTTTTCAAATCTTGCTGTCAGAGGTTGATTGATCATCTATCAGCGGGGTATCTATAGTGGAATTGACTTGAGATTGATGTTGTACCATATCCACAAAAGATCGCATCATTTCAAGGCCATTACTACGTTTGTAGACTGCAGTACAGTAATATAAACTTCATTTTTATGACTTTTGTTCTTTTCTATTCATTCGCTTGAGAATCCGAAACAAATATAATAGTCTAAATTAATAGGTATGTGGTAGGAGGGGGTGGTTGGTTTTGCTGGTTCATTTTGCGTTCTGTTGGTTGTGATGCTTCCCCCTTTCCCTCCCAAAAACATATTTTCCTACTCTCGGCCATGCACGTATCTGTATCTTTTTACTTTCGCCTTTCTATTGGTTTGTTTTGTTTTGTTGTGCGACTTTCTCAGACGTCACAGTACCCACCAAACTAACCCAACTTTTGCCAGTACTATCAAAACAGCTGCTGGCAAACAGGCCTGGTGATAACAACCTTAAAATGATTTAGTTCACGAAACTTTAGGGAGAAACGTTAATTCGCCTTTACTCGATCTGTTTCGCCGATGGCATTACGTTAACCTTAAAATTAAAAGCATCGAAGAGAAAATAAATCCGAGGGCTCGGAAGGAATCGAAAAATTATTTTTTCCAACGCTGTTGGCAACTTTTGGAACCGCACTCTAAACGTTATTTGAAGCCTTACCGAATCCCCAGGGGAGGTAGTAAATCGCATGTTCGTGCGAGACAAGAAGTACAAAAAAAAAAAAAAATGAAAAAACAAAAATTTTGAAAAAGCACGTGTACTGCGATTACAAAACGGATTCTGGTACAGGCTAATCTGAAATACACCCGCTGATTTCGTAATCTTGTTGTTTCATAAAAAAATGAGATTAGAAAAAAAAAAGAAAGTTTTTATTTTCGTTCACTCTTCAATATTCCCCACCCCCATCATTCTAAAAAATTTCCTTTGCACTCGAAATTACGCTGTCGTGTGTAGCCCACATAGGTTATAATAAACTTCCTTGAAGTGAAATTGCATTAATGGGAGACTCGAGTGGGAGGGGGAAGGCACGGAAAAATGGTAAATGGATAATAAAATTTCAAATGGTTTTGATGGACGAGTTGTGCAAGTTCACCAAATTTATTCATTCTAAAGTCACATAAAGAGTGTATTATAAATGTACACTTTTAGGCACGTGCGTTTCTTCAAAAATCTCGTATAACATACGTTCGTTTCGTATTTCTCTCCAGGGATGTGTGTTTCAATTTCTTATAAGTATCAGATAATAAGGGCTACAGCCAAAGCGTACTGTTTCTACGATAAAACAAACCTTTTTCTACATTCAAAACGATTTCAGTACATAAATTTAACGACCCGTTTTATTTGAAAGGCGACAACAGAAGGGTAAGTAGGAAAAGAAAAGAAAAATAAATTTTTTTACGACACACTCCCGAATATTTAAAGCCCTACAAATACGAGTCCGGCAATACGCCATTTTGCATCCTACAGCTCATAAGTGAATTCATTGATATTTATGTTAAATTTAGAGAAATTTTATGGTTTTAAATTTTTTTTTTTTTATTACATAATTTTATAGATCTATTTAATTGTTTCACTTGAACTCTACGTTCGCCTAACCGACTGAAAGACCAAAGAAACAAGCCTCTGTATCATATACGACAATTTACGAGACCAAACTATACAATGAAAGTTACCGAGTGCGATTGTAAGCGAACCATTGCTTGTGGACAACTGAAATTTTGGAAGAACATTAACGTATATTTGTTAAAGATTCTGTGAAAATTTCGCGGAAATCGTACTATTAGTTTTCGAGATAATTCTGAAATTATGAAAAGGTCGTGCGAAATCGACATGCAGATACAAAATGGCGTATTGCCGTACTCGTATCCATAGGGCTCTGGAATATTAAGCGAGCGCGCAGACAGCAAGAGGCGAGCAGAAAATTATCAAATTTCGAAAGAAGAGGACCGCTGAACAAATGAGCGTGAAAATTCTGTGGAAAATTCAATGAGGTTGAAAATTTGAAAATTGAAAATGTTTTGCCACCGTCATGTCGGTGTCGTTTCGGTGTCGACGTCGACGAAACGTCGATGAACATATTTCTAGTCCACCTACAATTAACCTATACCCAGCTGACGCGATGATAGACTGGAAAAGTACAGGATAACTTATTAATTTGGCGACTCTTTTTCTTGAAACGGAAACTGTCATTACGCTTGAATTGACTCGTATTTTAGCGTTGGCAATTGCTAAATAGGTTTGAAAACGAAGCCTATTGTCATTGGTTGACTGCCACGATGAGATTTTTGTCGAATAAAAAACCGAACATTTTAGCCACAAATAATGTGATAGTGGGTTCTATCGATGTTAAATTTCTCAAATTTTATGAATTTCAAAAAGTGATAGGAAAAAAATTGTTATCAATTTTTTTTTTTACCTGCCCCTTTCGGAGAAATCCTGGCCACGCCTCTGGGCCAGTGTAACAAGTAGACTAAACTGATTACTTTTATTACCCAAGAAACTATCTTAATCTTCAATTTGAGGTCAAAGGTGTAATTTTAAGGAGTGTATGGGAGTGATTAACTCCACTGGCTATAAAAACACGTACTAGCAACAGGTATACGTGGGACAGGTTTAATCCCCCGAAATTCTGAACCTTGATTTGTGCCTATGCGAAGTAGGTATTAGATCCACTGAATATTCCATCAAAATAAAAAATTAATGAAGAATTCCTCATTTGTCTGCGTGGGGACTCTCTCGTATGAGGTATAGGGGCTCGGACCCCTCAACAACAGTTGCCGCCCCAAAGGGCAGGCAATTAATCGTCCTTGTGACGTTAAATACACAAAATACGTTCGATCGTAATTACCTGTACATACTTGCAGGTAATGTACGAGTACGGAATTGTGACACAATAAGATGATGTCACAATTCGTACACAAACTGGCCAGCCATCTCTTATCTCGATAGGGGATGATGCGACCTGGCCGTTTTCACCAACATACGTATTATCTTACATATGTGTGTTTGTGTGCGTGCAAATAAGCCATATATAAACCACCCGAACCGGCTCTAAAATCACCAGTGTTCGCCTTGGTTTTGGCTTACCTGTACTTATGTACGAAGTGGTTGAACACGCTTAAATTCTGTTGAATTTCCTTGTGGTGAGAATATCTCTCACCACAAGGTATTCCACAGTGGTGACCCCAACGTGATATTTGGCTATGTCATGAGGTGTCCTTAGGCGCATTGCGCTTTTACAAAAATTTGGCGCAGTGCGCTGGCAAGAAACTCGCTTGCTCGGCAAATATAAAAAAAATTTTTTTGCAGACTAAGACACCTTTTAGGTCCTTGAAGTGGAGTCTGCTGAAGTGGGAATTTATACCCCTCTCCTTAAAATATACAAAGAAGGAGAAACCAGACAGTAGACCTGGAGGAAGAAGGTTGGACTCATCCCCCAACTCCCCCAACTTCGACTCGACACTCTAAGAATTTACCAAATCTGGAAGAAGCCCTCAACACCCAGAATTAGCACGACTGGGAGCTGCAATAAATAAAGATCAATTAGCAGTAAAAACGTTGAGAAGTGGTCGAACTTTAAGCCAAAGTTCAGACCCAAAAACACCTGTCCTACAAACACAGGAGCCAGTGTTTTCGACCAGCAAGGAAGGAAGTAGTTCTGTGGAATACGCTTGTCATCAGAAAGACAGCAATGGTCCCACCACCAAATGGAAATGAAAACCCACAACCATCACAGGAAGGTAGTGCTCAGCCACAACTGACGCCTTAAGTCTTGGCGCAGATTATGCAACTTTTACAATTGCAGCCAGGACAGAACCCCAACTTCTACAGACGAAGGATAGAGGTCCCGGAATTTCTGCCCATTGAGGTAGATTTATGGTTGACCCTATTAGAAGGTAGGTTCAAAACGGAGAATATAACCCTGAACCAGTGGTATCTACACATCTGTGGAGGCATGCCCCCACAGATAATCCGCCACATTCTGGACATCATGGAATGCCCTTCGACAGAAGATGATAAATATGCCTGGTTTGTCAAGAATATCAAAAATGTATTCGGAAAAACAAAGAACGAAATTATTGATGATGTGATGGGTGGTATGAAGATGGGGGACAACAAACCCTCAATCCTCATGGCAAAATTGAGGCAGAAGGCAGATAACATAGTAGCCCCTTCTGTCATAGGCAATCAATTTTTCAAACAACTTCCCCAAAGTGTTGTGCAATGCCTAGCTGCCGTAGGTTCAACTGTGATAAACACATCCACAGACTTGGACTTCCTTGCAAAATCCGCAGATAATGCACTCGAATACACCAGGTCAAAGCCCGTGTTCAGTGCAGTATCTGCAGAGACTGGAGAGATCGCTCAACTTCGAGCTCAAATAGCTCAGTTGACTGATGAAGTAAAAAGGAACAAAGGCCAAAGCTCCACGAAATCCAATAGTAGCTGGCGAAAAAGATCTAAAAGTAGAAGCAACAACAACAACAGTGGCAATAGCAAAGGACGACAGTCCCGGTCCAGAGACCGCAGATCTAGTTCCAACAACAGGGGTCAGAGTTCAACTCCCTCGAGAACATCATCTCCCAAAAACCAGTCTCGAAATTGGGATGATAAATGTTGCTTTTTCCATAACATATTTGGCGCAGAGACCACCAAATGTAACAACAGATGCAAATGGTCGGGCAAATCTTATACCAAGGAGGCATCAAACTAGAACAAAGGGCCATCTATGCAGCCAAAGACCCCTCGGATAAACACTCATGCCGCCTGTTCATAAAGGACAGGACAAATAGGAGATGGTACTTGATAGGAGTATATTGCCAGTAAATAAAAACCAAAAAGTACTTCCTCTGAAATACTATCTCCGTACTGTGAATGGTCAAAACCTTCCAGCTTACAGACTTGAAACCAGCAAAGCTGACATCGGACTCAAGAAAATCATGACGTGGTCCTTCACAGTTGCAGATGTTCCAAACCCGATCCTGGGTGCAGATTTCCTTGCACATTTTGGCCTGATCATTGACCTCAAAAATGGCAAATTGATCGATAGTGAATCTAAACATTGTGTGGACGGCAAAATGCTAGCTTACAGACTGGACACAAATATATCCAGCTGTACCAAAGTTGATGGACAACTCTTACTAATCCTGTCTGACTATCCTGGAGTCACCCAACTATCAATTCGCAGGCATCCTACCTATAAACATGACACAGTTCATTATATAGAGACTAAATAACCGCCTTGCCATGCTAGAGCACGAAGGTTACTGCCTGACAAACTCAAAGCGGCACGAGAGTACTTTCATCGCATCATTGAGGAGGACGTATGCCACCACTCAAAAAGCTCATGGAGCTCCCCTATCCACATGACCAAAAAAGCAAGTGGAGAGTGGCAAATTGTTGGAGACTACAGGGCCTTAAATGCCAAAACCCGATCCTGATTGCTACCCAGTCCCCAATATAATGGACTACAACGCGAATATGAAGGGTAAAACAATGTTCACCAAAATATACATCAACTGGGCATTCCACCAAATTCCTATTGCTGACCAGGATGTACCAAAGACAGCGGTTATAACCCCCTTTGGACTATTTGAATACCTTAGAATGCCATTTGGACTTCGCAACTCAGCACAAACTTTCCAAAGATTTATCAATGGACTGTTTAGGGGATTGCCGTTTGCATATGCATACTTGGATGATATCTGCATTTGCTCTGAAGGCGGTGAGCAACAGCACGAGGAGAATGTAAGAGCCGTTGTAAAGCGTATACATGCTGCCATGCTTACTATCAACGTAGGTAAAAGCTTATATGCACAGACCGAAATTGACTTCCTCGGCTACAAAGTCTCGACTGAAGGCATTTCCGCATTGAAGACCAAAGTAGAGCCAATATTGACCTTCCCCAAGCCCTCAAATGTTGTTGAACTTAGGCGTTTCTTGGGTATGGTGAACTTCTATAGACGTTGCATGAAGAATGCAGCAGCCAAACAAAGTAAGCTGTTTGCACTAATTAAGACAAGTAAAAAGAAAGATAAGGCTCCACTCGAATGGAATGAAGAAGCCGAACAGGCCTTTGAGAAAATCAAAGATACACTGGCAAATGCAACTCTATTGGCTCATCCAGACGAAAGTCTGCCATTATGCGTGAGTACCGATGCATCTGATTTTGCTATTGGTGCAACTCTGTATCAATTGGATAAAGACAACAAGAAGTTACCGCTAGCTTTCTTCTCGAGGAAGATCTCAAAAACAGAAAAGAACTATAGCACATACGATAGGGAATTGCTCGGAATCTTACCTACTTATGTACGAAGTGGTTGAACACGCTTAAATTCTGTTGAATTTCCTTATGGTGAGAATATCTCTCACGACAAGGTATTCCACAGTCTGTGCCGAGTAATTAATTAATTTTGTGAATACACAAAATTAATTCTTAAAAATGTGAATTAGAGAAACAGTTTTATAGTTCCAATTTATTACAAACACAAGTTCACTCCCAACTAAACACGATGGGGATCTGTCTCGATTGGTCGTTTGGTGATTAAGTTTATTATGGATTGGTTGTCCTAAAATGGCAATATGTTCAATTAGATTCAGTTCATGTGCACATATGTGATTAAAAAATTAATGTTTGAACACCAGTGAAATAATAAACAAAGTAGAGCCATATACAGAGCTTCGCCACCTGAACCTCCTGCCTTATTGATGAAATCCACCACTTCAACACTTAAACACCCCATGAGTCTGTTTCATTTAGGTCTCTTGTGTCTCACCAGGGGCTCTACCCACTTGGAAAATACTTTAATAGCGGTTATTTATTCACATTTAGAATGAAATTAAAGTTAATAATTCGTCTGAATAAAAGTATTTTTTTTGTTCTAATTTGACTGGACTTACTCAACACCATACGTGGAAAAATAATTGTAATGAAAAGCCGTAGTTCCTACCTGTGGATTATAACCCATTTAATTGTTCCTCATGATCTCAATGTTATACAACTCAGCATTTGAGAATAATAATTTGCATACACGCACACCACCAAAATGTCATTCTCAGTCACCTTCCACGCTCCATATAATATTCGCTTTGTGAAAAAAAACTAATCCATCATAGAAAAAATCAATATAGTTATTATTTTACCTAATAGCCACAAATGGCAACATACCTTTTGTGTGGAATATATATATATATATCTCATATGCACGATGTAATCTCTTATCAAGTGCAACCAAAATCATATATACACTTTGTTTGTTCGTATGTTCTTACTTGCAGATACAGGCAAGTAAGATACAATGTTCGACCAATGACAATATAATAGATAAAGATCTTGTCGATGTCTCAGACACGTATTATGTCATTTCTTATCAATTGCTATAGCAATGAATAAGAAATGACGTACTTTTTATAACACATAATTATACATATGTAAATGCACATATGTGTGTCTGTGTGCGTGTGCCAAATCCACTATATAAACTCACAAAACAGGCTACAAAATTGCCAGTGTTTGCCGAGGATTTTGCTCTCCCATACTTTACAGTATGAAGTTGCAGAACACGCAATACCTGTAGAAGACCTTCTTCGTGTGGCAAGGTATTCCACACCGTTTATCTCCTTAAAGATTCTGATGTAATTTGTGGGACTTATTTTGACTCTTTTCTTTATTTTCTTTTGTTTCCTGCGCTCTTTTGACAAACGGAGTTACTTACTGCTGGCCACCAGGAATTCAGACCACCATATTTTTCTTATTGCCTTAAACACTTCTATTTTAAATTCTTCATTTGGCACTAGTGTTGTCAAATATCGATATTTTTTGTATCGATACGATATCAATATTTGTGGGAAAATATCGAAATAAGGATACGATATTGATATTTTATAAAATTTGATAAAACATTTTTGCAGATGGCTCATCTGAATTATTGTCATTTAAAACTATGAAAATAAAATGTAAATTTTAATTTGAGGAAAATAATAATGGAAGCAAAGTAAGTCAGGGTATTTACTTGACATTGTTGATGTAGTTGTAGATATATATATATATGTGAACTATGTTTGAGAAATCTCCTCATTTTGGACTGGATTCAAGATCAAGTTATTCTTAATTCATAATTTCATAATTCATAAATATCATAAATATCATCTGTCATCAGTTTCAGTTATCATTCATTCACTCGTAATTTTGTCAATACCACAACCACAACCAGAGAAAAAATAATTAAAAATTGGCATTATAAAATATCGATACGCAAAATATCGATATTCCTGGAAAAATATCGATACGTATCGATACGTATCGATATTTTTGACAACACTATTCGGCACTTATGTTCTTGACACCATGTCTTGCACAATGGCCTCTTTTTCATATTTCATTTTCAGTATTTATATTCATAATTTAATTGTTTTTGATACATTTTAATTTAATCGTGGTCCTAGTTCGTGGTTCTTGCCTTTTAAGTATGTCGGTACCTCCTTTCTGCATGAGTAAATTCGTGCGCGATTGCATTAATTTTGAAATCAATCGACATGTTTTGTATTTTCATTTTCATTGAAATTCATCACGTGCTCTTCTTCATTCGTATGTTAATTTTTCAATATATGATAATGTCTCTCAAAATGTGTTGATCCTTTTATGAGTCCTTCGTTGTGTAAGTATGTGTGTGAAGCAAGTCTGTGTGCGGTTGATCGCAATTTAATTTCATTGTATCGATCATCATATACAATATATGTCCGTACCTTACTCGCTCTCTTCTGGTTTTTACTCTCGATCTTTCTTTCCACTGTGTCTGCGCTTTCTTCTGGACTTTTGCACACTACGATGGATCTCGAAAAATTTTATTATGTAGAAAAATTGTTTTTAAATATTTTGAATAAGACTGAAAATGATTTGATCGAACAACATTTGAACAATATTTGTGCACCTTTATTTGCCTCTAGAAACAATTTGTCAAGCACTGCTTAATTTTACCAAATTATATGGGTATTAAACAATCTGTGCTCAGCTATTGAGCCCCTCAACGCACCCGTCAGTTATTAGATACCTGAGAACTGGTTCTCCAAAATTATTGAGCATACAAAGTTATCATAGCCTAGTTAGAATGTCAGTTGTGGATTTACACATAATGTAAGTTACACGAGCTAACGTAATGACATTGCGACTGCTTCGAGGTGATTTTAGTGACACATGCGAAGTACCTATAGTTCCTTTCCAGAATGTGATCGAAGGTATATGGTATTTGGGTGATTAAACCATTCAAGGTGAATATTACCAATTTGGCTGAAGAAAATCGAGGTGTATGAGTGAGTGAGGAGACGTGTAATTGTCTAAGTAGGCACTCACCTAATTGGTACGACGTGAGATGGAAGATGTGTGTACGATATGACGTACGTGTTGTATCGTGTATACAAGGTGTGACATTATATGATGACTATGTTACGGGTAATGATATACATATCGTTACGCAAGCATTGTATTCGTTGGCGAATAATTAATTTTAATTATCTTTTGTTTTTGAATTTTTTGTTTTAATGGGAAATGCAAACCTGAAACGAGAAAAATGACTTTTTAGATTTTTGGTTGGAAATTAAAACTGCATTTCAGTGTTAAAATCCGCGAATTCGAATACTGATTTTTCAAAATTTATTCTCTTAGGAAATTTTTTACGTGGTAACGTGGTAACAGTCAGCCGGCGCCTTACCACGAAAATAAAAACGCCAAGTTGGTGAACAACTTTTTGCTAATGTCCAAGCATAATTTAACGATTTTATCGAAATTAATACTCGATGGAAGAGCAAAAAGAAACAACCACCTTCTAAGGAAGAAATTAGCTCAATAAGCTGTTGCAAAGGAACAATAATTATTGAAACAATTAAACTAACTCAAAACCAGGGACCAGACATGAGTCTTTATGCAATATTAGAGAAAGTAAGAGGGTGAGAAAATTATGTATTGTGCCCCCAAATCAGAAACCAGTGGAAAGAGCCAAGAAAGAGAAAGCACACAGTGCGAACGGTTGTGGCTATATATAACCAGTGGCGGTTCTAAGGAGGGAAATGAGTAAATTTCCACCCGAACGCCTAAAACAAAAAGAAAAAAGAAAAAATATTAAAGAGAAAATGAAAATTCGTACCCAGCGTCCAGAAAAAAACAGTCAAAAATTTGTTGTAATGAAGAAAAAAGTTCAAATCAACCAAAAATTTTGCCATTTCCATCCCACCCACCTAAAAGTAAGTCTTTGGATCCGTCAATGGCTATAGTATAGGCAGTATAAAAATTCCTTCACCAAGTGTCTTTTCTTTTGAAACTTGGTAAGATTGGCGGGTTGCATGCAAACGACAAAACCACATCTGAAGCAAAGTGGGTAACCGTCAACGACTCCTCCCCACAAAAAAGTGAACTTGAGTCACGTCACACATGTTAGAAATGAAATTTTTCTTTTCAGTAAAAAAATTCGAGGATATAGCACCCAATAAAATGTAAAAAATTTTCCGAACTAACCCTTTTTGAGTCAAAGAGACAAAATAAGTGGTTCAATCTGAAAATTAACTGTAAATTTAAATTCGACGCCTCAAAAAACATAAACGACGATGTTTCATACACTTTAAAAGAAAAATCCTATTAACCTTTTTTAGGATCATATAGTGGTCCTGAGTGTAGATCTATCCAAAAATAAACTGACAATTTGAACTACGTGTCTCATAAAACATAACCGACGATGTATCATTTGATTTTTTAAGGCAAAATCATCCAAATATATTTTTTTTGTTGGGGATTCATAAGGAACCCAAAGTGAGTGATTAAATTCAAAATTGAACTTAAAATTTTAACTGGATACCTCGAAAAAACTTAACGTACGATATGCCATTCAATTTGCATTCAGAAAAAATAATCCGAACCATTTATCTATCAAAATTCGAAATTTGAAATGAAAAAATTTAATTTTACGAATGTCTAATAAAGGATGGTGCGGCGACGACGGTTCAAATCCTTGTAGAGAAACAGGATTTTTTTTTAATACATCGAATTTAAAAAATCAGGCTTTGTCACGACATTACTCTCAACTTGAAATAGTTATTTGAGAATTTTGCTGTAATGTTTGGTTCAGCCATCTATGAAAAATAGCGTCATCACAAATGTTGTTGTGTGAGTGGATACACAAGAATCTTCGCTCAGCTTCCCTTCGCTCTCTTTCGATAAAAAATGTAATTTCTAAAGGGTAGTCAAGAAAATGCAAATTTGAAATTCCATAAAAAGTTTTTTTTGCAACACCTAACCGAAAAATACGCCTTTTAATGCTCCTTGACTGAATAAAAAATAGCGAATTTCAATGCGATGCAAAAACGTATTGTTGGGCACATGCGCACTTTTGAGTTGATTTTCTCGCACGGCTCGATTCCTTTTCCAATTTTTTGTTGTTTCTAAAGGAAAATTATTAAATTGATTTCATACATTTAGTTCTACAAAATTTTTGTGTTGAAGGGATGAGGAGTGCGAAGTTATTGATTTAAAAAAAATTAATACTATTCTGCCGTTATCTACGTTCTGGTTACGAAAATATAAGTGGAGATTTTAGTATTCGTGTGCAACTCTGGTGGAGGGAAGCGGGTGGGAGTAAGCGAAAATTGACCTTTTGCTGAGATCGGGTAGTTTTTAAATTAAAACCAGTGCTTTCCTCGATGAAGCCTAGTAAATGAATTTTTCACGACTATTATGAGAGGGGTAAGTTAGGAACAAATTTACAATCAAAACCAAAATTGGTAGGTTATGCCCTTGTATGGAAAGTACTGTTCATACGGTATTTCGTAACTATTGAAAGAGAATTGCAACTTTTATTGAGATAATGTGAAAAATTAGCCTCTCTAACAGCCTCAGGGAATGAACCATAATACCAATAAAAAAAAAAAATTGGAATCATGTTAGATATACTTTGAATCAATACCTGTACAAAATTTTGTGACTATAGCTTAAAAATTACTCATTTTAGAACCATTAATCTACAAAAAATGAAATAAAATCGCTCCTAACAGACGTAACATGAGGCCTATCGGCATCAAAATTGGTAGGTAGGTATTGTCCTTGACCTAAAACACATTTGTATACAAAATTTTAAGCCTAACGATTGAAAATTGCGACTTTTACATCGTTCAATAAAAATTGCATATAAACTGACCTACCGAATGGACTATGGGCCCAATTCGGACCAAAAACAATACCTTCTTCCTTAGGTGAATCTAAATAATATGTGTTTCAAATTTCGAAACCATCCGATCAAAATTACGCTTGAAAATGGACTCAACGCAAAAGGGGGTACATATTAAAAAAAAATTAATTTTCAAAATTTACACTCCTACCGAAACCACCTACTTTACGCACTTGTATCACAAATAATTATTACGATCAGTTTAACGACCGCGAGTAGCCAATAAATTGGTCATCTATCTCAAAATTCAAGTAAGATTTTGGTAAAAAAATAAGGAGAAAGAAGAAAATAGGAAAATATCTCATCCCCAATCAGCTAACCCTGGTGCCATTTCAAGAAGAGTTGCTAATTTGAACCAGGAACAGATCGAGAAGTTAGAGTAAAGGTGAAGGAAAAATTTGGAATCCTATCACGCGATA
This sequence comes from Ericerus pela, assembly GCA_011428145.1. Lineage (NCBI taxonomy): Eukaryota > Metazoa > Arthropoda > Insecta > Hemiptera > Coccidae > Ericerus > Ericerus pela. The sequence goes on from WOFM01001346.1 coordinate 293,128, forward strand.
CAATTCATGCTCAGGTTTGCATAGTTTTGAAATAAAAAAATGGCTGCAGTTTTCGTGTATCATTGCAACTTACTTAAAGGTAATTGCGAGTCGAATGGTTTTTAAAATCTTTAAATCTGTCGCTTCTTTATGGGGTATCAGCCTTGAAGTTGGCGTACAAAGTTTTATTTTTTTATCTACTCGAGCAGTTGTGCTCGAGATCTGCCTCCTTGTCTACTCTTTCACAAAACGGTTTCACTCTCAATGGCAGTTTTTTATTAAATTATTTTATCTACCAAGTGTTATAAACGTTACGGTAACCGAATATACTTACGTCTACCATATCGTCTGTTCGTTAGAAATTTGATTTTTTTTTTTCATCTTTTGTTTTGATCTTCCAACAGCTGTATTATTGTTGGCTGCTACAGCAGATTTGCTCGAATCACCTTAAGTGTAGTATTGCGATGCAATAAATACACCATTACGCATAAAAAAATATATTCGATTAATGTAATTTTGGAAACGAGGAAGAATCATAAAAGAAAAATGTTTTGAATACCACCTTTTTTGTTTTTTTCTTTTCTAAACCCCCTTTTTTTTTTCTCCATTTTTCTAGAAGCTTTGGGTAAACACTCCGCACAGATTTTTTTTTTTTTTTGGATAGAAACAAGATTGATGAGATTGGTGTTGTACAACGAATACGACTCGGATATAGAGCTTAAAAATTCTAAATTAAGCAAACCTAAAAGAAAAAACTTTTCATTTTCTTTTTCTTTTTTTTATTTCGTGCCAATGTTACATTTTTTTTTCCTTCACACTTTTTGTCGTCAAACTGAAAGCGATTTTTAACGAGCATATATTATTTTTGTATTGTCGACAAAGACGAAAAAAAAAAAAAAGGAGAAGAAGAAGAAGAAGATAAATTCGACCTTTTGTGACGAGAATTTCGAGGGATGAATATGTATTTTCCTTTATTGTGCAGTTAAAAATGAAGAACCAACAAAAAAACTGCGATGGAAAAAAAAAAGTAAAATTTTCATGTCTCACAGTATTGAGCTACAAAAAGAGGCTTCTGGAAATTAATTTTTCGAAGTGAAATTCAAAAAGTTAAAGCTCAATTTCGCGATACATTTACATAATCCACGATTTTTGGAGGATTTTGGGCTGCCAAGAACGGTGAAGAAGATTATGAAAAGTCCATGTTTTTCATGTATATTTTATCCTTTCGTGCGTTTTCGCTTTTTTCGACTAATTTCGCGTGAAGAGAAAACGTCTAATGTAACTAAATTTTTTGCCACCTAACAATGTAAACCCTCTGAAACAAAATGGCCGTGATTAACGGGTCATAAGAGGTTCTGTGTGAACGTTGAAATTTGCGGATTCACTCTGTAATCCCTTTTTTTATCCGTAGTTAAAGGCTTGATAAAAAAAAAGTCAAAAAGTTGGTAGGCCTATATCGTAGATCGAGGTTTGAGGGTGGATTAGTTTCGTATACCCGGAATAAGAAAAAAACTACTGAATTTTTGTAAAATACAGGAAGTGATGTAAAATCCTGAAACATTCCAACTTTAAATGACTCGTTTATTTTCTGAATAAAGGTAAAAGTAGGGCAAAACTGTTACAGATTCAAAACCAACAATAAAATAAAAAATAAAAATAAAATAAAAAAATAAAATAAAATAAAATAAATAAAAATAAAAACAGAAAAGACAAAAATAACGAAAAAACGTCGTAACACGCAAACTGATAAAACTGGGGTGGATGGTTTCCTGTTCTTAAAGAGCCTCATTACTGATAAGACTGAGCAAAAAGGTGTAGCCTTTGGACAATTTAATCAAAATAAATGTGTTTGTCGCAGCTTCTATTTATTTTCTTTCTTTTCATCTTTTTATTTTATTTTTTTGACGGTTAACATACCTACTCCTACAAAATTCAGCTTTTACTGTCAAGGTTCAAAGCTTTTTGAATCTTTACAAGTAACCAGATCCCAAAAAACAGTGATATAGTTTCACTTGTTCTATTGAAGGTATAACAGATATAATTATTATGTATTTGAAAGCTGGAAATTTTTATCTTGATTGGGCCTTATCTTTGGTAATGGAGGCGTACCAGCTAATCACTCTTTTGTTCAACTTCGATTCTGGAGTGGTCTAACTTAGCTTTATATTAGTGTTTTTTCTAGCCTTTAACTTCATCTTTACTTTGTAATATTTCATTTACTTTTTGTTTTTACTCGTTATTATCTCGCGATTGGAATGTTTTGTATTTGAAGATACCAAATTGTTTGTTCCTTTTTTTCAATAAAGGTTCAGATAATTAAATTTTGTTTCATTTACAAAATGATATTGTGCTGATTAATTTGTTCTTCTTGTGGGCAATTTGGTGAAAGCAGTCATGTTTTCCGTAAAGTAGTGTGTTCTATTTTTTTGCGGGGGGGGGGGTCTGAAATTCAACTTAGCTATTTTTGTATGTTTAATTTTCGAATTGTAAGTTTCAGTGGTTTGGGATAAACAAATTTTTGAGAGGCGATCCGAGCATACCAGACTTTAGACCCGTATGTGCTGTTAGTCTTCCATTATGTGTTTTTAGACCTGGCGTCTTGAAACTAGAGGATGTTTTGGGAGTCACAAGCTGTGTGAAAGTCACAACCTGCATACAACGTGTAGCAAACTGGGTTTGCTTTGTTTGACATGTCACCATCCTGGTTGGCATACCGTACAGTTTGACAGGTAGTGAAGATCCATATGACAATATAGCTGCTGCTTGCGAACTACATTTTGACCATCCCTGTGTTTAATTAAGCTTTAAAATTTGTGAGAAAACTGTCACAGAATTTCACTTTAAATTTGGTTTTCCCTATTTAACAGTATTTCAAGGTATCTTTCTTTATGATCCTGTGTACTTTATACTCTCTCATAAAAATAAAACTCTGCAAAATATTAAGTGACATATATAACTGGTCTTTAGGATTTATATAATTCATTACATAAATATGGTACATGACTCCCAATGAGAGTTGTTCAAAAACATCCAACATTCTGTCATACTGTCTCATTAACTGGTCAAGCCCTTTGGTTGCTTTGTGCACTGGTTTTCAGATAGTTATATTTTCAATTTCAGGGTATTTTGGCCATCGCTTTGACTTACAATTGTCTGCAAAACTTCTAAAATTTTCAAAATGCTCCTCATGTTTCTATATTTAATAGTTAACCAAAAAAATAGAACAAACAGCTAAGATACCACCTACCTTCAAAAAATATAACCTTAAATTCTTGGCTAAATGCCTTAACAGCCTACACGAAATAGCAAGTTAAAAAAGTTGGAAAATTTTCGTTTAAATAATATTGTTCTTTTCCGAAAATTAATGGAAAAGGCAAAGATATTTTCTAAGCTAAAAACAGACGTATCGTTCATAATTTTCCTTATTTTCCTACAGTGTAATTACTTTTCGCTAAACCTTCCACATTTTTATAATTATTACAAAGATGACAGCCTCTCACTTCGAAAACTAAGCCAGCGTAGTATAATTAACTGAAAATTCCTAACATTTTTCAAAACATAGAAAGATAGTGAAGACGAGAAACAGTTCGATTTGATTTTAAACAACTTATATTAAAAAAAATGGTATCCTTCAGTAGATTGAATAGATACGTAAGTATCCATTAAATGGTACGTGAAGATACCTTAATAAACCCAAATTAGGATTTTGATATAGAAAGACTTTTAAAAGAAAGAAAGAAAAAAAATTCAAAAAATACAATTTGACAATATTCCAAATGATCAGATATTCCACCAACTTCACGAATTCTGAAAAATAAGAGAAAAAAAATTGATAAAAATAACTTTTAATCACAGACACTATATATATAACTGAAACTTATGACTGCCTTAAAGCAAAAGATAATCAATGAAAAGAACATTTTTTTTGGAAGAAATAGAATTATAACACAAATATTAGAGAAATCAAGACATTATTAAATAAAAAAAAACTCAAGTGCAGCATCACTTCGTTGAAAACCAAATTTTCCTATTCATCTATAATTTAGAAATTTGGAATTATAAATTCAACCTCAATGTAGATTAAATAAAAATTTTTATAAAAATATAACTTAATAAAAAATGTAATCAACACACTGTTCTCATAATATTTGCTTTATTTTCATTTTTTTTAATCTTTTAGTTTTGAGAAATTTTGTTTGGCGACTGTCGCCACTAAATTGTTATTGTTAACCTACAGGAAATGGCGACTCAATCATTTCTTTTTATATATTCTTCTTTTTCTTTTCTTTCTCTATTTCATGCCTGCTTACTCATTTTTTGCTATAATTTTTCTATTAATGGAAACATATTGTATTCTGTATTGGTTCACTTCTAAAATAGATTTGTTACAGTTCACTGTTGTTCTTTCATCTAACAGTTTTTGGTCCTTCGGGCCGGATATCATCTAACACACACAAATAAATTTGTCAACAAAAAAAAAAGAAATCCTGGCTCCTATTTTAACCAATTCCAGAATACCGTGTCTTCTGGATTATAATAATATGACAGGGCAATCTATTGCGCTGTAAATACAAAAAGAGATACTTCAAGCAACACATGAAACTTGCTGGACATTTTTGCCATTTTTTTTAAGCTTTTTTGGAAACCACTGTGGTATGCCAGAGCTACAAAATTCTTTGATCCAACTTTTTGAACAAAACCATGGACTTTTGAGAACCCACTCACAAAGAACAGTGGCCACATAATTACCATTGCCTGACCAGATAGCCTGCCAGGTGTCCTTGGACTCAAATTTATACTATATCTGAACAAAGCTTTTTATGTCCATAAACCAAAAGTTTTTCTATATCCATGTAATTTACTTACGTGGATTACCTTGTTGTGGGACTCATCAGAAGGTAATCAATATATTCTGCATGTTCTGCCACTTCATATTTAACATATTGTTAAGCCAAAACCTGGCCAAACACTGGCAATTTTAGAGCCGGTTCAGACAGTTTATATACAGGCTTATTCATACGCACATTGACACACATACATAACAAATACGTATGTTTGTGTAAGTGGCCCGGTTGCGTAATCTCTTATAGTGATAAGAGATGATTGGCTGATTTGCGTACGGATTGTGTCATCATCGCATTATCAAGATTAGTCACAATTTGGTACTAGTACATTGTGCAATTTGTTTAATGTCATGAAGACAAATATAAGCCTGCCTTGCAGCAGTAACTGTGGTTGGGGGTCCAAACAACTATACCTCATACCAGTGAGTCCATACAACTTACTTGGTTGAACACTTTTTATGGAAAACACAAAGAAACACCACCAACTTTAACCCATTGCCCAAGGAATAAAACTCAACACATGATAATATTCATAGTCATATTTAATATTGAAAAGGAATTCGTCTGTTCAGATATAATTACAAAATATGTTATTCATCGAGCAAAATGAAACTAACTGTGCAGAGAGAACTGCATCTAAGACAATCTTAGTAAGAGAAAAAAATATGTAAAATGTAACAAATCAAGTAGGAGTAGGTACAAACTGGTTGTTTAAATGTATATATATATTATCTTAAGATACTATTCCACGGACAGGCAATTTCAGTAGGAGAAAATGAAATATACTGTGAGAAATGATAAGATATTGAGGAAAGGACATGAGAGGAAAGAAAAAATTAGGAGAAATATACAGAAACGTGAAGATTTACGTTTCTATAGGTTGGAGTCTATATAGAAAATGAAAAAGGAGTGAGAAAAATTGAAAAAGTCCGTAGAAAGTAATGAGGGTAGTATAGAATAATTTTTAAAGGAAAAATGTATAATACATGAAAAAGAACAAGGCTATTATTAGACGGATACATCACCACTGAGGTGTTAGTCACAAAATTTTTGTCAGTTTTGCACCCACACAAAATCTATCTACCATCAAAATTGCTCCCATATATCTTCAGCACTTGAAAAACCATTTTCCAATATTTTTTTCATTTGACTGTATGTACCTATTTTTCTCAAAAATTTCGTAAGGTCAACTTTAACACCATAATTGCAAGAAAACTGCATTTTATGGAAATCATTGAAAACAAAAGCAAGAAATTGATATTCGGTTTACTTAATATTTTTTTACTGATGAATAAGGATAATCTAATACAGACAATTTTTTGTTAATAACTTATTCTTAAATCGGAAAATAATGAACTTATATGCAGAATTCATGAAAATAATACAAATCTTAAGTAGGGAATGTTCTTTACTCCTTATTACTCATTTGAAGAAGACATCGGCAAGGAAATGTTTAAGTGGGGTCCTGTGGGTCTGAACTCTTTCTTAGTCAAGAAAAAAAATTTTGACCTCTAAAAATTGTGTATTTTTATCGGTTTTGGTGATTTTTTATTGGGGGGGGGTTGTTAGAAGCGACCACTGAGAATGTGTGGATTCCCTCTTATGCCGGAGCTATATATCTACCTACGTATTCGGTCATCGTCATTAAAATTGTGACAATAAATTAATAATTGCTAAAATTCCTAAATTTATTCTCAATTGATCCTTCAAATTCTTCAATATGTTATCATTTTTCGAGCCCGTTATAATGTGACAACCGAATTTGTCAATATTGTAATGTGTTAAATTGATATTTACGAAATTGAATTTCACTTAATTATACGTCCTGTACCGAAAACAGCACATTTACTACTCAGGACTTGAATTATTTTCATGAATTATGCAGGAGCTCATTATTTCGTCTTCAAGAATTTTTTGTACGATACTCCATTGCTGTAGGTATTTCATCGAGTTGTAGGATTCGAATAATATAGTCTCAGCGATGAAACTCATCATCAAATAGGTAACCATTTTCGATTTCCTACTTCAGTTCTCTATGAATTCTAAGAAGTGTCTCTAAGGGTTCGACAATTTTTGACGTCTCACATTTTTCTTTAAGAATGCTTTGATTTCTCTATTACGCCATACATACATAATTCTATTTTAAATAAATTCTGTGGTTTATTGATAGGCTATTAGTTAAATTGAAAAACGTCATTAAGCAAAACAATGTACCAGTAGTTGATGTTTAATTCAAAAATCGTATCCTGTCGATTTAACTGCATTATTAATCAGTAGGCGAGGTGAAAAAGACCGATTTCTCAGAAATTAATTTGCGTCAATAAATTTAGAGGAGAGAGAAAAAAATTAAACTTCCATTCATTCGAAAATTCGTAACAGACTCGTGAATGAAAATTTCACGAAAACGAATTTAATTTTAATTACCGGTCCTTCTCAAAATGGCGGGTGTAAAGAATGACTAATGATACATTACCTACTTAGGTAATCTGTAGAAGTTGTTCAATTCCAGGAGCTACATAAATTCGATAAAAAGTTTTGTAGCCTAACTGCAGAAATGATACAGGCAATGAACTAGCCTAAGTATTAAGCCGAACATTTATAGGTTGTGTGAAGAAATAGATGTTCATGCGATAAAAATTGACGCTCAATCTTTGTCTCTATGAGTGAGTAAGGATGAATCTTTGAAGTAATAATGTACTGAAAGTCTGGTCCTCCAATATGGAAAATGCACTTTCTAAATTAGCTGTTTGCGTAAATTGGAGTCAATATATTGTTTTATTACAAACATAATTCAAAAACATAAATTTTAGTGGCCTTAAAGTTGACAAGAGCATCATGTCGAATTCTAGTCTCTATATATTATGATGTAATTTTCTGATCATTTTGACATGGATATGTCTTATGGCTGGAAGTCTACCCAAAATTTTTTTTATCCATTTTTTGTTACTGTAAAGTTTATGACCTCCTAATTATGAACTTCCAAATTGTAGCGGAAAGTTGAGGGGTTTGAGGAACGTTCTAATGATTCAAAGAAGGCGGGCGACGGGCCTGATGGTAGACAATGCCTTCTGGTTTTACCAAAAATATTCTGAATAGTTTTGATTTCTTCAATAATCCGTTCATTTGGGCTTCTAAAATAAAATTAAAAGTCACATTCTCCTTGTCGCGAGTTTCTACAGATGTAGGGGTGAATATGCCCCCAAAACGGTTTTTCACACTCATCTCAACAAACATTAATTATTGCAAAAAGTTAATAGGTATTTGCAACGCATATAGTTGGCCATAAAAATTATAGCGACTATATTTGTACACAGACGATATTATTTCATTTCTGTAATAATATCCCTAAATTCCATTGACTCTTTTTCTTCTTCATTTACAAATTTATCTTCTCCTTCTTTCTATTGTTTAGAAAATACGGTATTCACTTGCCTATACCTAATGGTATTTGGTGACCTCATTTACACGGGTCCCTCAAATATGCGAATCCCTGCATTTTATCTATTACTACCTACTACACACTAACCACAGTATAAACACCATATCCCTGAAAGGGTACATAAACTCATGTTTCCAACAGAGAAATTGTACTTTGTTTTAGTCTCTCTTAGGATGCTATTCTCTAATAGAACTCTTACATTTTACCATAGAAACAGTGCGTTACTGTTCTCAAAATATTTACTTGTACTGTTGTATGTACAAAATATTATTTTATTATATTGGGATTTTCTAATTATGTTTTATTATTTTATTTAAAGACTGAATCCAGAAGTTAAGGTCCACCATAAGATTTTTGGATAATAAATTATTTAATTATTTAAATATTACAAAGATATTGATATTCATTTTGGTATTGATATTTTGTGTATGGTGTAACACATAAAGTGGTCCTTTCTAGTACCAATAGATCTCTTTTATGCCATTACAGTAGTACAGTATGAAAATTTTTGGTACTTAATGTTCTATTAAAAAAAAGTCATATTCATTTTAGTCATCTGATGTTTCTCTTCCCCTGGCAAATGAGCGCAAAAGATGGTACCTTTGCACTGAAAGTATAGATAGGTGGAGTCGCTATAAGGACACAGTAACTTTAACTTATAATGATGCAATATGCATGATGCAATGATGCATTCATTTTTACATGGGGGTCAGAATGGAAGAAAGGGGGTTCAATGCCAACAGTTTTTCATTTCTTAAGTTTCTTTTTTTTTCTCTTTTATTTCACCAACAGACATGAAAAATTTTCAGGAAAAAAAGAGGAATACTCAAAAATTCTACTTCACTTCAACTTTTCTTTAGTTTTTAAGTTTTTTGGGACCTGGAAGAGCCTCTTATTTTACCCAGGACCATAAGGTAGATACCACAGCCACCCACTCCTCTTGTTAGATCTGCAAAAAATTAGGGACAGAATATTTTTTAAATATTCCTCTTTTTGTTTACCTCTTTGTTTGTAATTTTGTTCCCTTATCACCCTCTTAGACCCACATCCATAAATGAATGTATTGTGAGTAATGCTTCATTATGAGTAGAAATTATTAAGTCAATACATATTGTAGCCACTGTAATTGTATATATTTCAGTACACAATGAAAAGGTAATTTTTAACTCATTTGACAGGAGAGGTGGACAACAAATAACTAAAATAAATTTATAACCTTTTTCATAGAAAATTTAATGCCAAACATTTTAATGTGGTACAACTTTTTTGAAAAAATCACTATTTTTTGAGATAAATGTTAAAAACATTTTGAGGCCATATTAACCCCATATCTGTGGATGCTAATTTGTCCTAATAATAAAAACTCTCTTGACTGGTGTAACGATATAATCCTCTATGTCAAAGATAAGAGAACATTTTGTCATTCATCAATTCTTTACCATAATTCATGGTACACTTTTCATCATGCCATATTGCATCAGCCAGTACACTAGCCACTGCATCTTATCTGTTTTGCTCATCTCAAGATCACCTGTGATATCACCCACTCTTGTCAACGCCTGTATAGAACAATATATTTTTAATAATTGGCGCTTATGCCTTGATTCCAAGAAAGAATTATTGCAATGATACGTTCATATCGTGCATAATTTTATTAGTATATTGGCAAAGTCTTACGTCAAATTCTTTCATTACATTTAGCAGTATATTCATACATCCCGTATCACATCATTTGGACAGGTGAAGACCTGTCTCAGGACATCACCTTTTTCCTAAACTGACATGTTTCTGCACACACAAAACATAGTTTCACCTTTTCTATGAAACCTTTCTGCTTATATTGCCTAACTTCAAATTCTACTTATTTCAATTACTACACCCACCTATGTCATTTCTCTCTAATATTACTGCCTTTCCTGTACTTTCATGACAAATTAATTTCCACCTTAAGACACTTTATAAAATCACTGGAACTCTGTCCCTTAGAGTTAGTATACAAACTTGCTGCACCTTATGTATTTTATCATTTATTTATCATTATTTTATTAGTCTTTAAACAGTCACTAATACTGTAAATTATTTTCTTTAATACAGATACCTATTTAACCTTTATCACGTGTCTCATTATTCTGTACAAGCCATTCAACCATTGGTTACAACTATTTTCATTGCATCAGCGCATTAACTCATCTACATGCATTTGTACAGGACCACATCAGTCCTTTGATTTATGTATTCATCCGCTCGTGATTCTGTGAATATCCAAACAGAGACCAATCACTTCTATTGTAACCACGATACGTTAAGGAGCTCAATAGCTGAGTTCGCAACGTACCTCTTAATTATATTTTTATAGTAGTTCACTTAAAGTCAAAATACAAGTGCAGTAACTTTGTTCAAGTCTTTTATTTATTGTCGCTAAATTATCGTCAATCAAATTACCATCACAACTGAACTAGTTCGACTGTGTAAAAAATACAGTCGATAAGCTGGAATGAGTAAATTAGTTTTTTTTTTTTTTTTGTAAATAAGAATGCACCCCCTTCGCAAACCATACCACATATTTCGTACTTTCGTTGTTTTGGAATTAACGCAACGAAATTGGGGCACGTGTGCCAGCTGGGGTGGTCACACGCCGCAACCAAATAATTTAACTGACCCCACAAAAAGTAAAACACCACCGAAGTCTGGCCAGACCTATTTCACTATGCGAATCCGACCCAACAGAACGCACCCCGAGTCCGTAGGTAAATTAAAGCCGTCGATTTGGCAGTTAACAAACGCAGATGGCCACCCCCAAGACGCACGTTTATATAGTGGAACGACCAGCGTTCGCAATTCGCCAGAATGCACTAAACCGCATTCCCTTTATGATAAGCTGAAATCCCATAATCTAATGGTCTACTCCGGTAGACAGTCCGCGCCGATCCTTCATCTAGACATTCATTCGGACTACGATTGTCTTGTGCAAAATATGCCTTCAAGTATTGCAAAATATCAAATTTTACGCCCACTTGTATACCAGTGCGAATGTCAAATACGTTCTTGACGAACAAAGCCAAACATTAAGACACCAAAAGCCATTCGATATGGTGGTCGCGTATAAATACGCATTTAACCTCTTCATGTGAAAAGTACACGAAATGTTTCTGCTACGCCATCAGCCCGTCGCACTGACGTGAAATACGCTGCCCTTACGGTACACCTACCCCTTCGCTTCTCTGTAGGCGAAAGTGAAAAAGTAAGAAAAAAACAAGAAACAAAATTCTAACTTCGTTTTAATCCGAACTTTTCTTTCGCCCCACCCCTCGTGCACTAACGCTTGCGCGTCCGGAAACAAGCGAATGATTAATTTTTATTTTTACAAAATATACTACGGATTACACCGTCCTACATCGGCAAAATGTCGCCAAAGGCGCGTTGCTATTACCAAATTTTGTGTATAAAATGAAAAATTTTCTCTACAGTTCAACTTATACTCGTCTTACTCACTCGATTAGGGAATGGAATTTTCAAAAACGAACCGAACATACAAATGATATTATTTGCCCACTTCGACAGCAGTCTTCGTAGAATATCCGAGTCTGCAACATTTCCAGAGTTATTGAAGGCTGATTGCCAGTGGTCGTAGACTACCTACGTTTGGCCAAATAACAAATTTCAAGAAAATTTGTTAAAGTAATGTTTTTAATATACCAGACTCTTTGATAATTGAGAACAGAACGCAAATGATGGGAAGTGGAAAAATAAGAAGTGAAAGACATTTTCATTTCTTAAAAAGTTTAAATAATTAGTTTGTGCTTTCCGAAAGACTTTTTTCCAATGTAGAAAAAAGAAGACAAATGATTGTGTGCCCATCAATTTTGGAAGAATGGTAACATTGATTTGGAAAATGAAATTTCTTTGTATTTGATGAAAGAGTGGTTTGATTCAAAGTTCAGTCTGGGGAGGGTGAGGTATCTACCTACCACGAGACACTGGGTATGATGAACCAACATATTTCAAAAGGATTTATCCCTAGGAAGTGACATTATATCACAGTTTTGCTGTGACATCATAATAAAATATCCCAAACTACCGTTTTAAGTCTATGCTGCGAGCAACAGTTGATGTTTACAAAAATTATTAAACAATTTTTGCGAATATTTTGTGCGAGTGTTCACAAAAAACATATTTTTGCAACACATGCACCAAAGAACAAGTTTTACATGTATGTACAGCGAATGTAAACAAACGAATTTTTGACCTGTGAAGTAGACGATAATTTTACAATCTCTCGCGCATCCAAATCCTGCGCAAGAGTGTGTAAAGTACTTTGTATACCCTTGCGCATCCCAGTCCTGCGTAACAGGGTGTAAAATATTCGAACGTATAATCATTTTGATACCTACCTACTATTATTCAGTTACTTTGTGAAAAAGTATTCTATCAAGTTGCCAATCCAATCAAACTCAACATTTCAATTTTCAAAAAAAAACATATCGAATGATTCCTCAGCCTCTAATTAAGTTAGAGAGCTGGGGTTCAATTATTGAGCCCAGTTCGATAGGTAAACGTCGACAATTTTTAAATAGCTTTGAAATTTTGCATTTCATCGTACCTCACTCTCCATTACTTCCTCAGTTTACCATTGGATATTCCCTTTTGAAACGCTCGCTTACACATTTAAGTAAATTGTAATTCCGTATACCTATTCTTGAAAAAATTCATCGTTAAAGAAGAAAAAAAAAATTCAATTAAAATTAAAAAACGAACAAAAATAAAATTAATTTGTTGCTCAGTAATTGCAGTATCATTTGAACTGAAAATGAATATACCTACACTTGAAAGTGGTGCTTCATTTACATCATCGGGAAGCTTTTAATGCAAGCTATCTATTTTTTCACACTTTTTTCCTACTTTTATTTATTTTTTCCGTAAGATAAATGTAAGTACCGATTATAGGGTATGAACCAAATAATATGGGATACCATTGTTTTTGTTAAACTGTTAACGCAATCTGCTGGAAAAAAAAAGTTGGTAAGAACGTTTTATTGGACCAATTCAGAAAAAATGCAAAAAAAAAATGCCTCAAATGAATTTTTTTCTCTTTCGGAACTTTTTCATTGTTCTCTCAAATTTTTGGTCATTTTTCATAACTAATTTGGACCAAAAAATTAATATTTTGAAATACGAGCAATATCAACAGTTAGTTTGAACATTTTGGCTTTATTTTCAAGGATTTTCTGTCTTGTAAATTGATTCATTAAATTTTAGGAATTTTTTATTTTCATCACATAAAAAATTGAGAAGATGAATTCTAATGTAAAGTATCAATTATTTATGTTTAAAGCTACAAATAATGCAGTCAGAATGTATTAAAAGGCATTTGTAACCTACGTGAGAAATAATAATTAATTTTTATAAGTAGTCTAATTTTGATGTTTCGCGTAAACTTCCAAGTACCTCATATTAGGAGAGGAGAGGTCACATATTGGAAATACTTTTTGGGAATCATTATTTTGAATCTCGGTACAAAAAAATTCATGTAGGAGCGAGTGGTACACAGTGGAATTTTTTAAATAAAATAACCAATTTGTTTTGTGCAGAACACTACTGATAATGGTTAAATATGTCATTACTTATACCCTAAGCTAAAATTAATTTAGAAAACTTGCATTCTTCCTTTGTTATCGGTAATTTATTGTTTTTGTATGCCTGAAGTTATTTTTTATATTTTTTTCAGTTCATATACTTGAAATTTAAAAAAAAAATTCAGAATGCAGGTCATTATATAATCACCTTTAGTTATTATTTCTTCAGTTTATATGCACAATTTCAGACCAAAATGATGATAATTGTAAAGTATTTTGAAAATTGACTTTATGAAAGTATTTGTGTGGGTACACAGTGAAATGGGCAAAAGCGTGGTAGGTACCTACAGAGTGGAATTGTATAAAATCCACACAGTGAAATGCTAATTTTTTAGTATTTGGAAGGTTTTATCATTCAAATATTTATTTTATTAATTTATTAAATTTTATTCAAATACTTTTAAATTTATCACTTTTTTATATAATTTATTAATCATTTGGCAATACAGTTAACTTGCAGAAAAACATTTGGATTCTTCATTTTAATTATTATTATTTTGTCAAAAATAAAAGTCCATTGATGTACCATACCCCTAATTATTTTTCTCAGTTACAGCATATTTTTTACCCGATTTGTATCATTTATGATTATCCCACTGGAACAATTTTTGACTGTTTTAAAATCATGTCTTCCTAACTGTTGATTATTTCATTTTGAGTGTTAAGTAACTTCATCGATGCAGAAAGATAAGCTCTTTCCAACAGTATATTTTAAATTTTGATACAAGTAAAATTTACAGCCGAAAAAATAAAAACTATACCACTGTGTACCACCCTCCCCTTTGTAAAATCAAAGATTGATTCCATGGACTTTTTGATATTGTGAACAATAACATCAAAGACCAGAATGATCCTTGTGAAATACCTTGTTGTGAAACGATACTCTCACCAGAAGGTAATCTACAGATTTTGCATGTTCTGCCACTTCATATGTAAACATATGAGTAAGCCAAAACCTGGGCAAACACTGTCAGTTTTAGAGCCGGTTTAGATGGTCTATATACGGGCTTATTTGCACACACTCCTACACACATACGTAGTAATTATGTATGTTTGTGTGAACAGATTGGTGCGTCATTTCTTGTAGTAATAACAAATGGTGGACCAGTTTGTGTAGGGAATTGTGACATCATCGTCATTGTTGAGACTGGTCACAGTTTGGTACTCATACATTACTTGCATGTAGGGGCAAGTAATTATGATCGAATGTAATTTGTATATAATTTAACGTCACAGAGATAATTATTTGCCAGCCTTGCAGCAGAAACTGTCATTAAGGGGTTAGAACCCCTTTACCTCATACAAGTTGAGTCCCCACAATTCTGATTCCTTTATAAATGTTAATTTAGAATGATTTTTCAAATTTATGTACAATTTCGATTGATGATTGGTTTTCTTTCTGCACAGCTATCCCTCTGTAATTCCGTGCCTGATTCTATGTGGGAGAACCAACCACATAATTGAAAATAAAATTTAAAAAGTCATCAAAAAAGCAACGAAATATCGAATCTTTCACTATAGGTACCTACATAATTTTTGTAAACACTTTCATCCAAAAACTAGTTGTTATAATAGAACAACGAACCGGTTTGTGGGGCAGTTATTCGGATTTTATTATAAGAAAAACGCCCCACAGACCACAGATACGGCGTAATTTTCGGTAGAATGCAAAATAAATGAATAAGGTGGGCGTCCATAAACTATGACGACTGTATTTAATATCATATTATTTTTGAGCGTACGGCATCGTTTGCAACGTGGTCACGTGTTTGTGCAGAGTAATTTTTTATTTATTATTCGAACGACGCTTTTATACTGCCGACCAAAAATTATTTCTTCTGTCGTCTCACGTCAAAGAAAACGTAGCATCCAATTAAACGCGACAACGTTTTTAAACATTATTGAAAAAGTAGATTGCCTAAATTACACATTACGCGACGAAATTCTTATATTTGCTGGACGTACTTACGTATTCGGAGCAACAGAAAAAAAAGAGTGAATGAATTTAAACCCTTTTTAAATAATGGAATTTTTTAACAAGTTTTCAAAGAGCGAAACAAAACAACAACAAACATTGTTATTTAAATAATTTGTTTTGTTCAGGTTAACATATTATGGGGGTGCGGAATAGGCTACCGTTTAATAATCTTCGTGTGTGGATGGAGACTACGAACATATGTATAGCTTGGTAGCTTTGCCAGCAAAAAACAGAAACAAAAGGTTACCAGCTGGAGTTGCATTATCTGCAGGTAGAAATTTACAGTTAGGTTGCTACCCTTTTTTCGCTGATGCGGTTACATGATAAAATTTTGACGTATTTCTTTGGGATGTGAAAAAATTAATTATGAAACTCGAGAGAAGAGCATTAACCTTCGCGAACTAGGAGAGAAAAATACTGTAATCTCACTTATTCGAACGTTGTGGGTTGGGTATGGGTAGGCCTACGATAAGACTATGCGTGGACTATAATGGCTACCCAAGTAGGTACCGACCAGCTAAACGACTTATCGTGTCTCTACAAAATTAATCAATTTCGAGAGTGAGTAAAAGTGAAATATTTTGTAAGGGTTGAATAATATGGAAAAGTGGCGAGTTCGAAATAAACGAATAGGCTTCGAAGGAAGGCTGGGACCAAACTTAGACTCGATTAAGTTATACAAGTAAGATTGATTAGATAGGCTATGCCTTACAAGTGCGTTATAGTAAGCCGAATTGTTTTATGATTTCACTTGGAGTGAGCTGTGAAGATCGTCTTGAATTACGGTTTTGTAAACTATATCAACGTTACCTGTCTGACGAAGCAGAGCCAAGTTATTAATGCTCACGGATGTTCTGAATTTCGTTATCACTCTTTCTTTTCAGGAAATTCAGGAAAAGAAAAGGAACTTAGTCTAGTCAAACGAGAACAAAAAAAAAAAAAAACACTTTTATTTGGACAAAGTATAATAGATTTGATTTCTTCACTAATCGGTTGAATTAGGCTTCTAAAAGAAGATACTAAAAGTGACATTTCCCAGTAGCGAGTGGCCACAGATATAGAGGTGAATATGCTTCCCAAAATGTTTTTTCACATTTGCCTCAACAAATATTGATTTTTTTGAAAAATTAGTACAGCATGAAAATGTAAGGCACCAAATTTCCTATAAAAACTGTTATATTTATTTTAATCATCTGACATTCTTGTCCCCTGCTAAATGGGCGTGAAAGATGGTACCTTTTCATCGAGCACTAAATGTATGAGTAGGTGAAGTTGCTGTAGATGCTGACGCAATAACTTTGACTTATAATCACACAACACTGACGATGCATTCATTTTTGCATTACTGTCAGAATTAGAGGCAAGGGGATCTAATGCCACCAGTTTCTCATTTTTTGTTCTTAATTTGTTTTTTTTAATTGTTTTACTACCTGCAATGAAAAATTTAGAGGAAAAAAAGAGGAATACTTATAAACTTTACTTCGTTTTAATTTTTCTTCAGTTTTTAAATTTACTCAGAACCTCATTGTTGGTAACTGCAACCAGTAAAAAACAAAACTGGAGGTACTTACACTTGTACAACCCCTTTTAAAGAAAAGCTTATACCCGTTTTTTCTTTCTCTCTCTCTCATCTCTTTTCATATGTCACCTCACTTCATCCACGACGCCTTTTGCAAACTGGTGGTATGATTTTCCTTCTACTACACGCAAGCTGGAAAATTAATGTTGACATTTAATGAACAATTTTGCCATAATTTTAGGTAAATTAATCTCAAACACTGATTTGCATCAATATCGAAGTGTACTTACCATCTTGGAAAGCTAAAATATTCATACTATAGCAATCATTCTCACTTAACTGAGCATTATTCATCACCTATTGTGCAGATTTTTTTAAAGAAAAAGCACTTTTGGCATTTTTCACAGCAGTTGGAATTTTATTGGATTTATGGTTTCATCTGTGTCACAGATGAAGGATTGAAAATAGATGGGAATCAAATAGTATGCTTTATTATTTGTGATAAAAGTACTTCCAACTGATAAATCTACTTATTCTTCCTATTCCTAAGCCTTAAACTTCGAACCGTTTCAAACTGGTGCATCTATTGTATTGGTTCTTCCGTAGCCTATTTCTAGTTTTTTCCATTTTCTTTTTCAAGTCAAAAACACTACTAATTATAAATTTTCAAACAAGCTTCAGATTTTTCAGCTTTTAAAGCAATTTCAAATGTCTTCTGGCTTTCAGGCAAGAACGTATATGTATAAGGGTGCGCACCGGAGGTCTGGACCCCCTTAATAAAGAAAAAAGTATCAACCTCTAAAAATTGTGTTCTTATTTCGGTTTTGGTGACTTTTCTGTTTGAAGGAGAAGGGTCAGAAGAGTCCACTCAAAATGTGTAGACCCCCTTATAACGGACCGATCCTTGCTTTCAGAATCGTTAGGACAACTACATTCTTTACACAAGTAAAGAATGAGTTGGATAATTGGTGTAAAGAATGTAAAGCAATAGTCATTGCTTTACACGTTAGCCATCATTACGTACATACTACTCCAATTGATACACAATCGACATCCAAACATCTTTCCAACTACTTTCATAAAATTGGGTCCACTGACCATTCAAACAGCTTGAAGCAACCTCTTCAACATAAACCATGATAAACAAGTTCAGCACGTTTATAAATAGAATGATTTAATCATTGAGATAATGCCAGGAGTTTCATATTTTCAGTACTTTAATTGGGTAAAATCCTCGTGTATGAAAGTATGTTTTAAGAGATGTTTGGACGTTAATAATAGCGTGTAATCTTATCAGCGAGAGCGGTCAATATGCAGTAATATAATGAAAGACATACATAAAAAATTGTAAATAATATTGCAAAGAATTAACTTTCGAAAAGTGAATAGTTGTGAAAGAATTTGCAAATTCAATAATTCTTCACTACAATATTCTTTACATTCTCTACATTCTTTACACTCTTACATTATTTTACGTTGTTTAAAAGAATTGAAATTCTCTTCACATTGACAACACGGCCGGGAGGAAATGAAATTTCAATTTTGCTTCTGACCTTGAAAAACAAAACCTTTGTTTTTTCAACATGTATTTCGCTTTCCATTTTTGCTTTTGGTTTTCCAAATTGAAAAAAATTCGCTTTTCAATTTCCACTTCTGGTTTAAAGTACGTTCGTGTGATACACAATTGGTTCCTATTTAGCCCCGGCATGTTTAACTAGAAATCATCGTTCTTTATTGCTCCAGTACTATATGTACAGTCAAAGTGTTCGACACATTAGATTTGTTTTATTTGCCATAAAAAGTGACACCGAAGCGACACTGAAGAATACTATTCCGCTGCTTTTGAGTCATTAACTCTCTTTAATTGGAGCGTTCGTCTGTGTCAACACTGCACGTCAAATCAAACAAATCTATTAACTACTTGCCCATCTCTGAAGATCCCAAAAATTTGTCTAAATGTGATCTAATTTATTTTGGTGGAATCAACAACCAACAGAAAACGTGACAGAGGAAATGGAACCAGCGACGTCATTTGTGTTGCGGGTTGTATTTTCGTGTACGTATATCGAACTGGGTTGACCCACACAGATTTTATAGACTTCGACAATATTTGAAGCTAAATAACACCGTAAGTGTAAGCAGTTTATCCAAACGAAAGCCAAGACTTCGATTTGGCGACGAGAAATCAAAACGTATAAAGGGACAATTTGTAAGGCAGGCCTATTGCAGCTCTACTTTATAGGCCTGTAGCCGTTTATTCGGTGTGATAATATTTCACATTGACAAGGTGGGTAATTTTCCGGATTCAACGTCAATA
Source organism: Ericerus pela (assembly GCA_011428145.1). Classification (NCBI taxonomy): domain Eukaryota; kingdom Metazoa; phylum Arthropoda; class Insecta; order Hemiptera; family Coccidae; genus Ericerus; species Ericerus pela. The sequence continues at coordinate 312,837 of WOFM01001346.1, forward strand.
ACGGTGGAAGTGAAATGAATAGAATTCGTGTTCAGGACACTTTGAAAAGAGGAACCTACCAAAATTCTGTCACTAGCTTTGCAAAGCTTTGACAGAAAAAAAGTGAGACGACCTCGAAATTCACTTTTTATTTTCGACGAATGAATACTTTCGTTACGTTTACGAAGAAAATATTTTATCAACTTTTTGAAAGGTATTAGTAGTGGCTTTCAGATTGTGAGTGTCATAGTATAGAACGATTTTTTTGGTTTGTAATTAGAGATCGAGGAGAGGGAATGTGTCATAAAATCTCGATAGGCTTTTTCTGTCGTTAGAAATGATATGCCGAAATTTTTAGAAATGACATTAAATAAGAGGAGTAAAATAGCTTTTCAAGTAACTATAACGAAAAGTTTGGTTTGCATTATAGAATTACAAAAATTACACTTTATCAACATTTTATGCAGTCCTCATTCTTTATTGATCAATATTGCCAGGCCTACGTGAAGGGGAAATTGGTGTAGAAAAAAATCTTCAATTACCTACGCATAACAGATCACGTCGAGGAAGTTCAACATCCCACACATTTATTCTCGTTTGATTGCTGCATTTCTCCAACACAATGGGGTTACGTTTATTTTTTTGACCTCGAAACACGTTAACCCACCAATATTCCAACGTCGCCCATAAATTATTAAGCCTAATGATATACTTGAATTCTGCTCTGTTAGACATCTAACCAAAAGAAAGATTAATATGTAAGAAAAAGGAGGGGGAATGCGGAAAAAAATTAACAATAAACCATCTAAACGACGAAAATTAATAGACGAGCCAGAGATGAGAGAGAATTTTCCAAAAATAAAAACAATATATATGTATATGGTCATAATTGCATGAAAACGAAGGACAAAGTAAAAATAAATTTTAATAAAAATCGGTCGAAACGAAAAGCGTCTAAGGAGCCACATTTGCAGACATATTTCTCCATTCTATATAAACAACCTTCTCCCCCCCTTACCAACCCAACCTACCCATTCCAATAATAGCGAAAAAGAATTTCAACTACTTTCCCAGCCTGTCAAGATGTCTTCGGCAAAAATTTCATTCAGTGTGTGTGAACGTGTTGTAGTGAAAGTGGATGCAAAAAACCAATAAAAGCCGACGAAAACCTAAAAAAAAAAAAAAAAAACCTATTTTGACACGTTTTCATGTTGAAATTAAAGTTTGTAAATGGGTAGGCTAAATGAATTTTTTCGAACGAACTAAACGACTAAAAAATAAACTTTTCGAACGTCACTAAATTTTTCCACCAATAATATCGATGGCTGTTCGAGCAACAGATGTTGGCAAATTTTAAGGTTTTTCAATAATTTTTGTTTTTTGTTTTCAATCATATCTTCGAAAAGTGTTTTCAGACTAGAAAAGCTGAGAACATTTTAACTAAAAAACACAAATGGGGTGCTTATGACCATAAGGTGAAAGTCAGTGAACACACACAGATCACTTCTCACTCCTCTTCCCCTTTCTCCACCGCTCTCTTTCGCTTTTTCTCTTGTGAAGAAAGGATGTAAGAGTCAACTAAGATTTTCGTCATATTCGCCTCCGCAGTTCACTGCCACGTTCACTTCTAACATGTGTAGTCTGGCCAAAGGTGAACTTTTTTTGTTGGTAGGGGGTATTCTTAATAACCCACTTTGCTTCGGTTATGGTGGCGGAGTTCGCTTGTGACCTGCGAATCTTACTCAGTATTTAAAGGGGTGTATTATTAAGAGACTCTGTAATATTTTTTCTTTAATTAATTTACATTAAGGAAATTAGATTTCGAATGGACGAGCTGAATGGTTACAAAAATAATAAAAATGCCACCTTCACTGCACGATTTTACGTGAAAAAATAATAGTGACTGCTCTCCACCGTTTAAATATATATGATATCAACATTTAACCGAAAAATACAATTTTAGCAACACCTGTCGATAAAGTAGACGATTATGTGCCCCTTGATGGTGTATAAAGTGGACGATTTTAGAACAATGTATAATGTAAAAATTCTTCTAAACATTAAACATCCTCTTGTGAACATGCGTTTCTTTGCACGCGGATGGTAAATTCTTTATGCACAGGCTTGTGTGCAGACGTTACTTTATATACTATGGATTTCTTTAAAGAAAAGAAAAAAAAAAGTTATGGAATACTTTGTTGTGAGAAGTATTCACACAATGAAGGTAATATATAGCTTTGCGTGTTCTGCCTCTTCATACACAAATGTATGTGAGAGCCAAATCCAAGGCAAACACTGCGATCTTAAAGCTGGTTCTGAGAGTTTATATAGGGGATTTGGCACATGCACACAGATACACATATGTACGTAAACATATGGTATTATGTCATAACATTCTGTCGTTTCCTGTCTCCATAAGGTGATAAGAAACGATGCAGCGCATTTTGGTACCAGGTCATGACATCACCGAGATCTTTATCAGGTAATTCTTTATGGTCCGTATAATGTATCTTACTTGTATGTATGTACAAGTAAGAACATACAAAGGTATGTGCGTGTATTTGTTTAACATAATACAGACAAAAATAAGCCAGCCTTTTGGTGGCGACTGTTGTTGGGTGAATGAGCCCCTATGACTCATATGAATATTGTCCCCACAACAGTATTACATAGTATTACACAAGATCACACAGTACCACTAATAGTATTTGAAAACAGGAATTACAGAGTAAGATTACAGGAGAACACCTCTGTCCTCTGTGACCTTTGTTGAGCGAGGTAATGAAAACTGTGTTCTAATTTTTTCTTGATTCAACTTTTTTTTTATTTTCTTAGGGGGTTGTTGCAAAAAAATAGCGTGTGACACATGTATATACATTAAGTGATTTATACTCGTGTGATTTGCATCACTCACCTTTGGCTCATACAACAAAAATCACACCTGGATTAAGATCACCTACTATATACACTTGTATTGTAAATAACTATTTTGTAACACCTGTTGATAAATTACATTTTTGTACACACCTTGATGATGTATAAAGCAGCTGATTTTAGAACCATTTAGGACTAATATATAAAGTAAGACTTTATGCATCGGTCTTTATATATCATTTTGGGCGCATGCGTCATTTTATAGCTGGTCCTACTTACTGCACATAGCTTTCATGTCATTTTATTAAACTATTTTTTTTAATTTTTTTTTAATTTTTTTTTTTATTCACTTGTATTATAAATAACTATTTTAATGCTCCTTGACTGAAGAAAAAGTAACAAATTTCAATATGATGCCGAAAAATATTGATGGGCGCTTGCGGATTTTCAAGTTGACTTTCTCGCACAGCTGAATAACTTTTTTGCACAACTCGGACGACTACTTTTTGTTTTTTCTAAAGTAAAATATATTATTAATTATTATTTGGTTCCGAGAAAATAAATTTTTGTCTTATTTTTGTGAGTGGTGAGGGGGCGGGTGTTGTAAAAAATATTGTATCACGAATACGTATTTTTCGTTTGTATTATTTTCCTTTTTTCCAATTTTTTCGCCATCTTTCGATTAATTTTTAATTTAAAATAATAATATATGTATATTGGAGCCAACGATGTGGAAAGGAGAGAAATTGACCTTTTAACAAATTTAGAGTTCTCAGAAAACAGATTGCCTTTGTAATCGTACGAGTACGAAGAAAATCAGACGAAACAATAGTCCTAATTAATTAGTCAGTTAGGTACCATACCCACCCTTCTTGACAGCCCATGTTTTCTGTTTCTCCAAAATGGAAAAGTACATCTACGCTCTCTGTGTACTCGGATGCAAAATAATCAATTAAAAAACCACGCCATCCCTAAACGAATAGGCTATCGTACATTTTCACCAAAGGAAAGCCCAATTAAAAGTGTGACGAAGACTTTAAAGTGCGTCCTCATCTTCTTTTTCTCTTTTTCTTTTTTAGCTGTTTCTGTTTATTTTTTTGTTTTTTTTTTTTCGACATCATGTCCGTGGACATTCAATTTGTTAGACTATTAAAATAGTTATGATGCTGCCGGCTAAATTTGTAACATAGTCGTGTAAATTGATTTGTGTTTTTGATACCTACTACGAGGGCGTAAATTGTTCTTTTTTTAGAGGCGTCACCCAAATGGCTTCAGATTTTCTTTTTCTAAAGCCTTAATAAAACCAGAAAAATTTCAATTTTCAAACTTTCTTCGAATGTAAAATTTCTTCTATTTTTGTAAAATGTAAGTTGGTACAAAAGAAGGTAGCCTAGTTTCTCAATTTGTGGTTTTAAACATTCATCTGACCCAACCATAATCATATGTGATATAAAGTTTGAGTAGCAACCCCAGAGTTCCCATTCAACAAATGGGAATGGAATATTCAACTGTGCAAATTCGCCTTGGAGTTCAAACTAAAGAGATAAAATTCAAGAATTTGTTTATTTTATTAAAAATTCATGAGGCTTTTAGCTGTTAAGAGAAAAAAACAAAAGACTAACCCAAATTTTTCCAACTTTCAAAGTTGAAAACCAAAAGAAGGACGTAGTTACCTAATTAAATAATAATTTAAAAGAAATCTCTTTAACTTGAAATCAGTTTTTATTATTTTAGGTTTTGAGGTATTAAAAACAATCAACATACGATATAAGTTAAAATCTATATAAATAAAAATTTTAAAGTTTTATTGCTAACCTAAGATCTCCGAAAGTTCTTCACCAATTGCTTTGAAATTTTGAGGAATTATTTGTGTTGTCGCAAGGGATATACGTAGTCCGCTGGTGGCAAAGTTATATATGTTTGAACTTTCGGAGATCTTAGGTTAATAACAGTCACATCTGTCAAGCGAACTTACACCGCAGGCAGTTAGTTATGAATACGTTTAATGAAAATGAATTTTTATTGATAGCTTTTATTAAGATGTGTAAAAAATGTTGTGTGAAACTGAAGTGTTAAGCCTAGTGCACTAACACAGACAAACACTCATAGTATGACGATCATAGCGCCAGGAAAACAAACACTGACTTGATACTACGCATTTCTTTTCTTGAGTGAGTATGCTATCCAGTTATCCTAAAAAGTCTAATTAATTCTGTCTTCACTTAAAGTCTTTCTCAACATTACTATACACCATTCAAATTAAGAAGGTAATTGTTTTTAAGGCAGGCTGCTGCGCAATCGTAGTCTGTAGCAGAGTGTAGCACTTTTTCTCATCAATTTTGAAGAATATGTAGCTCACTCTTGCTCAAGTGTGTGAATCACGCTGTTTTTTTAGTGTTTACAAGTGGTTAATTTACCTTCCTATTCTGAATAAGGTACTAGTATATTATTACACAGTATGGTTCAAAAGTGAGCATTTGGATGTGAGAGAAATTTGTAAAATGAGCGTATAGCGAGTGGAGAATTCCCGAGTCATGTAAACTCACTTATGAACCTTGTTGAAGAAGATATTTTATATTATTAATGATTAGAAACTAACAAAACGTTAAAATTCTGTTATAATGATGAGTCTTTCACAAAAATTATAAAAAATGAAACATAAATATGAACCTCCTCATTGTGGAAGATTTAACGTTTCATTTAGAAAGTGTAACCTCTACCTGACTGTAAATTGATCGTGCTTCAGTGTAAAAAGATGCTTCATGTTTTTACATGGAAGTTTGTTCACATTACATCGAGATTACATTTATCAATGATATGAGCTATTTTTCACTTGTAAAATACCAGCGTAAATATTGCTTAATCATTCCAAATAGGAAGGTAATTTTTTGCAGACATCTTGGTCAATAGAGGTGAGAGAAAAAACTTAAACAATTTGCATTTCTTGCACAGTTGAGAATACATTGGTAATTATGTTTGTATTTGATTTCCTTTTTGTTAAATAAACATAGGTGAGTAGGTTTTCTATTGAGAATCTACTTATCAATCTTTGTGTCATTCTGGGGTTGGTGTTGGGCAGGTTTTTTATTCCATAATTCAAGGAAAATTTTGACACTAATAACTCAAATTCATTTGTATATAAGCCAATTTCTCGTTACCACAGTATCAATCCCAATTTTTAGCCGATAGTCACGGAATTTAGAATAATCATTAGTACTAGCCTAAGGACCTGACCTATTGATTTTGCTGTGGATTGGCTATATGTACCTACTTCCGATATGGCTATTTTCATTTTTGTTTTGGCTATAAAATTTTCAATTTTCAACCAATAGCTAGAAAATTTAAAACAAATATTTACTATGATTTATTATAACTTGCAATAAATTTTGGTGCAGATCAGGGGTATAATACCTCCAGTATGACTATTTTTGTTTTTATTTTGACTATAAAATTTTCAATTTTCAACCAATAGCTATCAAATTTTAATCAAATATTCATTATGATTTATTATAATCTGCCATAAATTTTGGTGCAGATTGTTTGTTTGGTACATCGGGTAATACTATCTTCGTTTTTATTTTAACTATAAAATACTTAATTTTGGACCAATAGAAATATAATTATAAACAAATATTTATCATAATAAAATATTAATAACTTTTTAATGATTGCCAAATTTTACAATTTTTGAAAACCTACTTTTTCTAATGGAGCTGATACTGCATTAGAGTTTTCAAATTAGGGTAACACTGCTAAATTTGTCGAGTCGGGGAAAAATGTATTTGGTTTTGTATTTGTGTGCGTGTGTTTAATCATGAATACAATCAAGTACACACGCACACTAACAAAACAATCATATGTTAGTTTAGTTTTGTTTACATTTTTCACTTTTTGTTTCACATGACATCACGTTTTTACTATATACCTCAGGTTAAACATTTTCAATGTTAAAAGTTATGATGTAGACTGGATGCATAACAAAATATGCTTGTTTATACTGTAATTTTTATTTTGCGTAGCAATATTTAAGTTAACTTCAGTAGGTTATGATTGTTAGAACCCGCCTCTTTGCACATTTGAAAAATAATACTTTCTGATTTGAAATGGACTATAGGGGCTATATTCTTAGTCATTCAGTTCACCTAAAGAAAAAAGTTAGTGTACTTAGCAGATTTGGTATTTTTAGAATGTCATTTTTTTCCACCTAGGTATGAGTAATAAGGGTAGAATTTATCTCTAGTCAGGAGGTTACTTAAGTTAATTCACTCAGCTAAACGCACTTCAAATTAAGTGAATACTAAATGATGACTAAGAATATGGCCTTAGATATCAACCTCCATAAACAGCACCATATTAACATATAGGCTGAGTGGGCTTCAGCTTATGGTAAAAAATTTTTGAGGATGACAAATTTTGAAAAGTAAATGAGAAAAAATCCAAATTGTCTTAATTTGTTTGTTTAATTAATCAAAATTATCACTTATTTCATTTGATTTTTCTCAATTTCGATTTTGTAACCACCCTACTATCAGAGAAAGTTAATTTTTTAAATGCAGGTAGGGCGCAATGAGATTATTAACTCAAGGTTGAAAAAAACCCCAATTCAGCCCTTTCCATAATCTTTGACTTGGGCATAAACACCGTATACCTAAATATATTCAAGTCCAATTATATTTTATATGGGGTAAATTGCATTTATTTTTGTTTTAGCTTTATTATAATTAGGCTACCTTATATTAAAAATAGATGCAATGAAGTAGATTTTGTACTTTAAAAAAAATATTGATATTACAAAAATAAATGTATTTTACACTTTGATTATAATTATATTAACGGAGCAGTAAAGCTCTATAAGCCCAATGTGATTTGTAGTGTCGCAAGACATAGTAGCATAAAAGCAGGCAACTTGCGAGTATGTGGTGCGTAATTTCGATGTTTTACATGATTTCACCGATGTAAAATACATTTGATAAGGTTCATTCATTAAATTCACAAGGATAGCATACACAAACGTAGTTTAAATTGTGACTATGTGGTACACAGTCGTTGCCTATTTAGTGCCATAGTGCCAGCGTATTTAACCTGAAAAAATTGTTCTTTACTGGTCCAGTGCTATATAGTCAAAGATTTTACCCCATCAGTATTTATGTAAGCACCTATATGAGAATGAAACGGTTTTTTATGTCGAAAGTTGACTCCAGAATTGCTGAACCGATTTGAATGAATCTTTTACTAAATTAATTGTCCAGATCCTCTACTGGTTTAAAATCAATAAATTCAAAAATCTATGTGATAGAATTTTGATTATCTTTGAAAAATTACTCTTGAAATAAATAATTACCTGGGTCTGTGTGCCAGTTGCAAGTATAAACATAATATAACATAGGTATTAGGCGCTCTAATTTTGTTTATTTTGTCGTCCCCTTTTGATGTTTTTGCAGTATGCCTTTGTGCGTCCGTGTGGGTGCAAACATATTACGTGGCTATTATTTTCTTTTGTTCTATAAAAATTTTCATTCTCGCAAAGTAGGTCTAAGTAGGCTTAAGCAAGCCTAAGTGGCTAGTTGTGTATGAAATTGTAATGGTATAATTGTTACAAAAAGTACACGACACATATATTATTTTCTTATAGTATATATTTTTAATGTGTACATGAAAATATGAAGTGTAGTGTAATGTACAAGAGAAGATATCGGTAAGTGATTAGGCTTAGATCTAAGGGTATGGGTTCGAATGAAATATACATTGGTGTCGTGGGAGATATACAATGTGATTGGTTGATATAATCTACGTAGTTTAGAGTGAACCAATAGAATAACATACTTATGACATAAAATGGGTGTAGTTATAATTTTAATAGGAATTAGGAATATTGCAGGGTTGTATTCTGTATTCAGGGAATAGATGACATCATTATATTTAGTAAGAGAATATTGTATTAGCTGGAAAAGGTGATGTCAAGATGCAGATCTTGATAAGTTTTACTGACTTCATTTTAGACAGGATGTAAGAATGAGGTTATAGACAAAATGGAGATAGAGGAATAATTGTTAGTAGAATACGAGATATATATTAAAATAAGAAATGATATGAAATTATCATTATAGAAATACAATAACTGGACTTGAAAATCCTATTCCACACGTGTATTCATATGGTGCTTATGCCAAATACACAAATGGCGTAAACTGGCTTCATTTTTCTCGCCGAGTTCGATAGATATCTAGTCAAGTAAATATAGTAGGTATATGTATACATCTTTTGGAGCAACTGGACTGAGTTCAAGGCATTTATAAGTCGGCTGCTTGGCTTTTTATTGAATCAACAGAGCTGATTGGATGGATCTTACACTAAGTATATTATATTCTAATTCATTTTCCTACATATGACTGCATGAATGAGCCTCGTACTGAGTGAATGAGATCTATCTCCTCCAACATCCCCATAATTAATTAATTTCTGTTCTGTTACGCTTTTATGGTTCTATACTGGTACCACAGGACCTCAAAAATATACAGTGCTGCTTTTAATAAAATTATAAAAAAAAGCTATTACAGTTTATTTTACAAAGGAGGGACGTTGAAAATTTCAATAGTTTTGTTATTATAAGTACTGATAAATCGTGCAGATACGATAGATTTCTTTAAAATTTTAGGAAATTTATTATAAAATTTTCCAGACTTTCACAGCAACCATATAAATCATCGGGGTTTATTTATCGCCACTATTATGTGGGAATAGTCTTTGAGCACGATTATGTTTGAATAAGTAATTATACATACACTCGTGATCCAACGTGTATGTTTGGTTGCCTAAACCCCACTTATGTGGCATTCTGATATTTTTATCGGAAAAACTCCATTAAAATAAAAATATACTGTCTTAAATTACTCACACTTGAAAATATTTATATTTTTCAAATGATCTACTATTAGATGATTATTTGAGTCTTGTTAAATGCTGGTTTGATATCATACTGTACCAAACCTCTGACGTAGACTTCTGATACAGTTGGAATTTACACAATTCGCAACATTTGGAAAGGTGTAGCTTCTCGTCTAAAATTAAAGAGCCCGTTTTTAATAGACTGTGTAGTGTGTGCCAATCGATTTGCTAAAAGTTTTAGTATCTCATTAATTATTTATAACCCACATGAGAGTAGACGCCGTCTTATTAAAATAGATGATGGATTACGCGACTACGTCGTCAACATTTAGTATTTTTTTCTCATGTGTTTTGATAGCCATATTGCTGGTATACATAATTATGCAGAATCAACTGTTAGTAATTTCACAAATAGGAAAGAAAATTACAATCAAACATAGGTACGCGTTTTACGAACTTTTCGTTTACTATATTTTCCTTTCGGAAAAAAAAAAAAAATCATGTTATAAATTGATGACTATATAGTTAACGACGGAAATGTAATTTATTTACTTGCAGGTCCTCCATCATTTCACGTTCATCTGCAAATTGACTCAAGGATTACATGACTAACGCTGGTAGGTATTTGTCTATTATTTTGCATTGTTAGTTAAATGACCGAATGGGAATTCAGATAAATAATATTCCAGAGAGAGTCAATTAATGTTTGAATCCTTCTAGATAGGTAGTTAGTTATTTTGTACTAATCGATTATTCATAATTTATAATAGGAGAAATTAGATAATTTTTGTGGGTAAGGGTCGTCTAAGGGACCCCAGCAAAATAATAAAATGATTTAAATAAAATATTTTTTCAGCCTAAGCTGATGATGTTTAGCTTTCATTGCTCAAGGAGGGTTTAGAATCTGACTGAGGGGCTAAATATCCCTTAGCCTCCTCTCCTACAGTTCTGCATTCGAGTATGTCTTTCAAATTATATAAAAATTGCTTCTTTTAAGTTTTAATTTTTCGGTGTAGCTTTTTATGATAATGACAATCCAATTTTCACAATTTTTTCCGGCATCATTGGCCCAATCTAGAAAGAATATCAGCTTACGTCAAATTTTCACAAATTGGGAGTGGATGCTTTTCTGAAACATCAATGGTTCGATACCTATAGATAATTTTGATATGAATAGTTCGAATTTTGGATAGAACTTTCAGTTAAATTGTATCCCGTTTTGTCCCACCATACGACTCCTATCTTTGAATAGGTGTGTCCTGCTCTCAACGGTTAAGCAGCTAAATACCTGTACTAAAAGCATGGCATTCAGAAATTTTCTTCACTGTGGAATACCTTGTTGTGAGAGATATTCACACTAGAAGGTCTTCAACAGTATTTGCGTGTTCTGCCACTTCATACGGTCAAGTATGGGAGAGCCAAATCCTTGGCGAACACTGGCGATTTTTGAGCCGGTTCTGAGAGTTTATATACAGGATTTGGTACACGCACACAGACACACATGCATACGTACATGTACGTAATTATGTCATGCGTTACGTCGTTTCTTGCCTCTGTCGAGGTGATAAGAAACGACGCAGCGCGTTTGGTACCGGGCCGTGACATTACCGAGATCGTTATCAGGTAATTGATCTCAGCCCGTGCAATGTATCTTACCTGTACGTACGTACAGGTACGAACATACAAACGCACCAGTGTAAATTTGTTTAACGTCATGAAGACGATTATTGCCAGCCTTTGGGCGGCAACTGTCATCAGCCCCTATTACCTCATACGAGTATTGTCCCCACGTTATTCGATTAAGTTGGTCAATAGCAATCACCAAGAGGAACAAAAAATGTTATATTCATTTTTGGATTATCTTGTACAGCAAAGGTGCTAAGGGTTTCCAAAGTTTTATTAAAAAATTCAAAATATTGGCCCAGAGTCTTCAAGTAGGTTATAATGTTAATGAGGAATGGATGAAAATGAAAAATGCCTGTTCTGTTTGTCTTGGTATGTGCTATGAGTTTACATAGACAAAAAAAAATTATTCATTAAATTGGTTAATGCCATGTTTGAGTATAAATCCAAACACGAATTTCTTGATTTTCTTGTTTTTGTTTTAATATCGGCTTTCCATCTTTTGTTCAAGTTGAGGGGGGGGCACTTAAGGAAACATCCTGTATACTATTTTTTTTAATTTCTCAACGATATGTAATTTTTGATGATGGCAGTGTTTGTTTAGGTAGACCAGCTGCATTAAAATTTTAACTAATTTTTTTTTTTAATTAAATTCATATTCTTCGTACTTACATTATTAATTTTTATCGATATCCTCTGAACACGTCTCCATTCTAGAATCTTGAATTAATATTGGGACTTTCCAAGCTCAGAGTGCGCCAGCATCGATTGGGCTGATAAGAAACGGATGAGTATTCAATCACTTTTTTTCATACGAACCCGTGATGTATTTTTGACTATTTTCAAAAATTCACAAAAAATTTAATTTTTGATATTTTTAAGCAGAGTTTGAGTTCTATGATGGATAAGACCTTCTCCTTTACTGAATAATTGAATGAAAAAAAATTGTACAAAGTTAAATAAACCTATAAGGACTTAAAAAAAGACGCTTTACTTTTTATAAAATTTTAATATTGAATTAGATAAGAGAAAACTAATTTTTTCCATATCTATAAAGGCGTTTATAATTACGTACAATTTTTCTTCTTACATCTATCTGAAGAAGAGGATTTAATTTTTCGTTGAGGTCCAACAGCGTCTAAAAATTCCAGAAATTCAATTTTAGGCACTTCCTGAAAATAGTTAAAGATACATTGTCACTTATGGGAGAAAAAAGATTGACCACTTATACAAATTTATTACAAGTTTTGCCTCAAGATGGAGACTCTTGTTGTGGACCGTCCCAGTAATAGAACGAAATTTAACCCATCTATAATATTGTTATATGAATAAGTGCAATTTTGTAACTAAACTAAGCTTAGGTATATCTTTATTCTGAAATGCTATTTTTAGGTATTATTTTTGCCATTATAAAAATTTTTCTAAAAGATATCGACTGACTAAGCATAAAATATTGATACCTGCTCTAAATACTGTACATGTAGGCATACTTACTTAGCTAATTACCTACCTACCAACCTATCACTCGCGAAAAAGTTAAAATATTTGACGAATTTCGAATCTAAATTCACACCGATGACATTTTTATACGAGAATATCCTCAAGAAAATCTCATCCCTAAAGTGCGCAGCGTATAACTGGTCGCAGTATCGAGTAATTCAAGCTTTTCGACACGTTTTCCTGTAGGTGCGTAACTCCACCAAAATAATGACGAAATCTTTCGAACCACAACCAAAAGCTCACTCGATTCCGGCAAACAGGACATCGCTGGAATAGGACAGTATCTTTTTCACACGGCGAAAGGGGAAAGGGGCGCAAATAACAATTTAATTTTCCTTCAATTTGACTTACTTCGACGTAACTTTTTCACCTTATACCTAAGCTATACGAAAGTACATGTGCTTGCACGTAGTTAATGGCTTTTACATTCGCTACGACAGGAAAGTAGGTGCCGTATGCCGGAAAAGCATTACAAAGAAATTTTGAAATGAGATTTTATTAATTTCAGTGTTGAAAATTTCATTTTTCGACATTTTACAAAGACAAAGCAGAGCGTACGAAAGGACACTGGTTAGGGGCTGAAAAAGAATTGGAAAATTTTATTTGGCTTCGGATAGGTAGGTACCTACGCACTATAGGTATACCCACGTTTTCGTAAATGAGTCGGAATAACTACGAGGAGATACTCGATACGAGTGACTTTTATTCATTTAATTGGGGAAAAAATAAATAAATAAAAAAACAAAACAGGAAAAATTGACAATATTTCATTTTATACATTTACAGGATGTAGCTACTTAAGCCGGCCCAATTCAATAAAAAAGCTTATTTGGTGGGTTTCTTTGTAAAAGTCACGTGGTAAAATGAAAATAAAATACTTTTCTTATCAGCTTCCTGTCCTTCATACGGTATTGAAAGTTTTTATTTGCTCACTTCGTGTTAAATTAGGTACCTACCTACATTTATCTAATGACATTAAACTGGAAAGAGCATCTCGTAATTTCTTCCAAATAAAATGAACCTAAGTTCTATATGGCTGTAGGTTTGCTTTCCTGGTAAAACTTTTCTTATTATCACTCCATTCTGTATGAAGTTGAGTTTATAAATCGAGAGAGGCGAACGAATGAAAATTTTTCACTAAACTAGGAAAAGATGGGAAACAAAAACGGTTCCATCATAGAGTTATGTTTCGCTCACTGAGAGTACAGGGCATAAATTGTCCGTTATAGAGGTAGGTCAATTCCCCTTATACTAGTACATAGAGATTAAGTGTTGAAATGACTTCACTCATTCAGGTAGCCTACCTACGAAGGTATTATGCTGCCGTTGCAGCTCCAAAATTTTTTTCACTTGCAGAGGTGAAATTATTTGATAAAGGAGAAGGAAACAAGATATCTGTTGCACTCGGGGCAGTTTTGATGTACCGTATTAGTGATTTAGCCTGATTTTCTTGCTAATGGTTTTAAGCTCATTGCACAGTTGCTCCTCAAACAGTAGCCGTTAAATATGGGCAATTCTTTTAGAATATTATGAAGAATAATTTCCATAATTTTAATTTTAATCAGATAATTGGTTCGAAAGTTATTAATTCTGAAGTAATTTTTGGCTTTCCTCTTCGAGGACATTATTTCATTCAGCACTGGGGTTATTAAGATCGTTAAATCTAAATTTGATTAGAGTTTTCTTTTGACCTGAAACATCAAACTATCTAGGTTCCTAGTTAAATTTCTGGTGTTGCATCATCAGTACTGCTAGCTCAACATTGTTGCTAGCTGGTTTTACAAAAAGTACTACGCAGAAAAAGAGAAATCAACTTCATCTTCCCAGTTGGGGATGTGTGTTGCTCATTTTTCCAAGATTCAGCACCACACTCAGGAGACCGGTGTTCAAATTCCTACACCACCTACTTTTAGGACTCAATAGCAGTGTTTTGGAATGACTCTTTGTTTTCCTGCACAGACGATGTTTGGCTGACTGAGTACAGCAGCAGCTGGCCAAAATAATAATGTGGTCTGTAGTGGGTCATCATTGAGCTACATCAGTGACGTTTGGCCAACTGAAGATATCGGTACCCAATCAACCCTCCCAATACTAACATTCACAATGTGTAGCACTCGTTATACAATGCAGTGTTGCCCACTCTTCAAGCTTTGTAGCATACAGCCTTAACAGCTAAACATGGCGATAAATTACATAAAAAAAAGAAAAAGAAGAAAGTAATTTGCAAAATTAATATTTTAGAAACTAGAAAACGAGGTACTGAGATAGGATAGTTATGTGTAAACCTATCTCCATGAATGTGTACACTCACGCAAACATTACCCCTTCCACAAATAATTATTTACAATTTTTACTATTTTGCTCCCTGTCCGGCTTCTTATATATTCTGTCAGATACGGCGTATAAAGATGTTTTAATAATACGAGGGCGTTCAAAAAGTAAATTTCTTCTTTTTTTTTGTATCAAGCAACACTGAAGTAAGCTCCTGAGGCTTTTATGCGTAGGAGGGTTATAAAATTTCAAAGTACGTTTTGTTTCCACCTAGCATTACCTATTATGTGCTGTGTTTCTTCAGCTAGATCGTGAAATTCCCCACCCCACCAAGTGTGAAGTGACCCTCCTGCATCACAGTAACTGACTACACAGTGTTGGCATCACATACTGGTTCCTCAAATACTTAAAATGAGATGTTTTCTCCCAACAAGAATACTCCTCGACAATTTCCCCTTCCAACTTTCACCTCCATCGAAATAAAACAAGGTAATCAACTTTTCCCAAAAATTTTTCAACTTCTGCGCAAACTGAAGCCTCGTTTTCAAAATTTTCTCCTCAAAATTTTTTTTGAACTGTGGGAAACTTGGAAACGGTGTAAATTAGAAGGTTCAAAGGTGGGGCTGTCTAATCTTAAGAATTATAGGAGCTGATGTGAGATGCCAGCATTGTGGGGTCGGTTATTGTCGTACAAAAGGGTCACTTTACATTTCGTGTGGTAAAGAAAGAGAATTCCATATTCCAGTGGATAAAACAGCACTCAGTGATGCTATGTAAAAACAAAAAAATATTTCGAAGTTTCATAATTCTTCTATGCATGAAAGCCTCACACGTTTACTCCAGTGTTGCCTAATACAGGAGAAAAAAAAAGGAAACTTACTTTTTAAACGCCTCTTATACATAATCAGAAAGGCTACGCAAGTAGCACTAATCACTGATGAATCAGCTACAAGCGTATTCTCGATGAAAATTGAACATGCCTCCATGTAAAAAGATGCGTCACCTTTTTACACGAAGGCATGTTTTCGTGTCACATTTTTTTATGGATGCGTGTGTTTGACTGAGTAACTTTCTGGTCTCAATCTGGACAGGTAAAAGAATGAAATGTTTAAACAAGAAGAAATAATAATTAATGTACCAGCGCTGATCATTGTATTCAAATATTGACGATCCTGTCATTAATACTTAATATAGACTATGACGATGAAAAATATTGGAATTTCCGATCATTAATTTTATTATGAAAAACTAGCTGTCGCATATCTCAGCTTCACCCGAAATTACACACGTATAGTTTTTTCAAGATGCCCAATATCTGGAAAGTTATGCAAGTATTTTACATTTTTACATGTATGTATAAAGAGTTGCCTATCGCCTGGATTTTTGTTTTTGGCCTTTTGCTGGAAAACAGCTCAAGTTTTTAAGATACAAATTAGCCTATGCTGTGCCAGAAGATCTTCTACCGTTCCAAATATCATTCGAATCTGTTCAATAATTTTGGCGAGATTGGGTCACAAACTTACACACACTACTCCATTTATATATTAATAACAGCATCTATCTTCCTCAACAAGATTCAAAAGTAATGAGATTACATGATGTGGGAATTGCTTACGCTCACTTTTGAACGGTGCGGTGTAATATACTGTAAATAAATTAAAAACGTCCGAAGAAACATGCGGGTAATTTTTTCAGAACAGTCTAAACACAAAAATAATGTTTCCTCCAGAATTGGACCAAAACAAAAGCCTCTCACTCGTCTCTATTGATTTGTATAAACCAAACAAAAAATAATGATTTTAACTAAAATTAGTGGTCGAGATGAACCTTGTAACACACAAACTCGTCGATTATGAATTAATACCCCTTCAAATGCACATCACTGAAGATAATGCCTCCTAAGCTCGCCATAATGGCCTCTCAGTCACTTGCAACATTCGTATTATATCATTTACCCGCGCTTTGATTTAAGACATATAAAACAGGTAGTGTAATGAAGTGAATGTCTCACTCACAGAAATGCTTAATTCAAAATACCTACGCTGCCACAAATTGTTTTAGCTTCTTGTTGGCAAAACTCATTTTTGAAGGATGAATAGAAAAAACTTTAGGCCTACAGTGGCACTTGTTCTGCTCAAACATTTTATAATTTGCCTTTTGCCGTCGTATGAGTATGAGTGTATGAAGTATGTGCTTGTATTTAAGTGTCATAGTATATATATATACGTATATATATATATATATATATATATACATAACACACCAAAGTGGGCCGTTTAATTTCGGTGTTTCCAACATTTTCAACGAAAACGGTCTTCTTTGTTTGCTTTAGGCGATGAGTTATTCGTTTTATTGGGTGGGAAAGGGGGAAATATCGGCTCCCCTTCGACGTGTGCAGTGTTTGTGGTGCTTGTATGTGTTCGCGTTCGTGTCTGTGCCCCTGCAACTATCTGATGTTCCAGTCGATTGTGGGTATTCGAAAGTTCGACAAACGTCGTTCTCATCGTCTGTTTACCTGTACGGGAGTACAACAGGCAGACCTCTCGAGGTGAGTGAGAATCGTCAAGGAAATGTCACTCTTCGCCCACCACCGAATGTTCACCCTTCGTGCCTACGAACACCCAGTTAATTAAACTGGAAATTTTGAAATTTTATTTCCACTCCCCGTCAACGGGGTGTACCACATGTCGTGGAGGAAGAGTACGTGTTCGAGTCTGTTCCGCATTCGTGCCACTTGGTGAAGAAGTACCGAACTACCTAAAGTGGTAGGTAGGCTGATGAAAACGTGTGTTCTGCGTAGGTATACAGCGAGATGTCCAGCGAAAAATAGCTAAATTTTTAAACTATAGGTACCTATGTCGGCTGCTTGTTGTACGACAAACTTATTTATTATTTTATATTTTTATCGGCGTCTTGTTGTCCAATAAAATACGTTCTAACCAATTTTCTGACATCACTAAAGATGTAAGAATTCTCTCATACACTCGAAATTCTATCGGTCAATATATTTTCCATTCAATCCGGAGAACGTTCGAGAACATCCATGAATAAACTATATAGACAATAGAAAAACCAAGCATTTTGTTCCATTTCCACGATTCACCCACAAGAAAAACCTAAGAGATAATAATATTGCTCATGTTTTGGTAGTCTTTTACTTTTTCCTGTTCTTTTATTTCTCATATTAGGTATTCCTGTTGGCAATGGACTGCACCTTTTTTTTGTTATCTTAGTTAGAGGGAGGAGATTTTTTGTGAAGTCAGTCGACTTAATAAATCCTGGTAAGACTTTGTCATGATGACAATTATTCTTTTACATTGGTAAGTACTAATGTTTAATAGTAATATGTTTCGTGAAATGAAGTCCATTCTGTTTTTGAAACTCTGTTAAACTCGTTATGTTAATTAAAGTCCTATGTGGCATGTTTTTTTTATATTCTCCAAAGTGAATTTTAAAGTTGTTAACATTTTAAAGTTTCTAAAGGTTCGTAGTAAAATTTGTTAAAATGTTAGAACAAATGACGACATTATTTCTGAAGGTATAGTAGGGATTATTGTCTATTTTTAAGTCTAGTAAAATAACAACAGTTGTGTGAAGTCCAAACAGGCTCTAACTCTTTTTAGAGGAGTTCTTTTTTTTGAATCTGACTAATACTTTAACTACTGATTGCTAACTTTAATACAGCTCTACTCTACCATAACTGAGAAGAGTATGTGTAGGCACAGAGAGTATGAACATTAATACCAATTTTCAAAATAGTTGTTATCACAACTACGATGACATTCTTAATTCCAAGGGTATTGTACAATTAAGTTTGTCTGTCTTTTCTGGTCACTGACATATAGGTTTGATTTATGGTTCATGTCACAAAAGTATTGAGTAGAATAGTCTGAATGTACAGTAGGTCTGTTTTGCTAACAAAAGGAAGTTTGATTTCAGTTCTTACTGACGTAGGAGATAGCAACATTCATTTTATTTTAGTGCCAACGTAATGTCAATTGTGTCACTTCTCACTTCTCACTTCCTCACTTCATCGCCTCCTTCGAGTCTATTACAGTTTTTTATTATATAATTATGTTCTTGTGTTCCTACTGTCCTTGGTTGCCGACGTGTTAACCCTTGGGGAGACTGTTCCCATTTTGCTCAGTTACATCGTGTTGCATTATTACTTTTTATCATCTTTTCATTTTCCATGGTTTATCCCCTTTTGACCCTATTAAGCAAAATTTATCTTTTGGATCATAATATTGATGTCAAATGTTACCATATTTGAAAATGTTTGGCCTCCTATTGTCTAAACCTTTTGATCTTCAAACCCCTTATGCATGCTAGATATGCCTTCCTGTAGAAATATGTTTGGAGCTGGTGATGACAACAAGATTATACAGTTCTTGTTGTCTGATTTTGTTGACAATACATTTAAACATTTTCACCCATACCTATAGCCATGTATGAAGGAAACTAAAATCTTTCTTCGATACAAAAAATATTGGTCACTATATTCATCAAAATTCTATATTGGAATGGAAATAAAATATGACGTTCTGCCTTTGCTGGAGGTGTGTGAGTGAATATTTTCATTACCTACTTACGAACTGAAATTTTCTCAAAAGGTATTTCTTATATGGGATCAGGTTTAAAAAGAAATTAGTACCTCTTGGTTTGATGCTTGGTTTCCGAGGAAACTGGAAAAGAAAAAATTATTGGAAAAGTGGTTTTTGTAAGATTCTGAGGAAACTACAAAACGGATTAGGTTGAAATTTTCACTATTGATATTCCTTATATAGGTGCAAATCAGACAGAGGTTTAGTGCCTACTAGTTTAGTTGTTTTCTAGAAAATTTGACGATAAAAAACTGCTGGAAAAAATTTTGTGATCATGATTTTGAAAGAACCACGTAAAGGATAGTGCTGAAATTTTCATAAAAAGTAATTCTTATAGAAGATCAAGTCTGGTAGGAATTATTGCTTATAGGTTTGGTAGTTTCAGAGAAAACTGAAGAACAAAAATTCCTCAAAATTTATTTTTCCATGATTTTGAAGGATAAAAGGGATCATGTTGAAATTTTCAGGATTATTATTCCTTATGTAGGTGCGAATCTAATAGAGGTTTAATGCTTATTAGTTTAGTTATTTCCTAGAAAATTTGACGATAAAAAATTGCTGGAGAAAATTTTTGTGTTCACGGTTTTGAAAGAACCACGAAAGCGATATGGATAAAATTTTCATGAAAAGTAGTACTTTTATAGGATCAAATCTGATAGGAGTTTGTTGCCTGTTGGTTCGGTATTTTCAATGAGAACTTGAGAACAAAACATCCCCAGTAAAGTAGTTTTTCTGCGATTTTGAAGTGACTATGGAACGGATCGGAATGGATCGAGTTAAAATTTTCGCGATATATCGTTCTTATATGTGTACAAATCTAACAGAGAATTAGTGCCTATTAGTTCAGTAGTTTTTGAAAAACTGGAAAAGAAACAATTGCTGGAAAATTGATTTTTTAGGTATTCTGAAAAAACTACGAAAAGGAGAGGGTTGAAATTTTTCACGAAATGTAGTTCTTATGTAGGCTCTGATTTGATAGGAGTTTGGTGCTAGAAAAATGTAAAAAAAAACAAAATGTTTAAAATAAAAGCAGCAAGTGACCCTTGTTGCTTGACGTATCTTTTCTGTATTCAAGGCATAAGCGATTGTGAACGTCTTTTCCACATTGCATTAATTTGGGTTATCTATAGGGTTTTTTGTTTTTTTTTTTTAGTAGAATTGAGGATAAAAATTTGCAATTGGGTTTTCTAGCGAAGTATTGCTGCGCTAGGATATTTTAAAACACTTTCAAATTTTATACCACACCTACCAACCAAAGATAAAAACAAGGGTATCATGTAAATGATTTTGGACCCTTTGGTCCTCTTTTTACCTGATTTATTCGAATAGTATTCTACATTTATCCATCATCTTCAGACGTCCGTATTGACGCACGTGTCAACTGTTCTTAGTTTCGACATCACAAATCATATTTTTTAGACGAATGAACGACAATAATTATTGGTATAAAAGCTGAAATGCAGCAGGTGCCACCGTGTGAATATGGACGAGTCGCTCGTTAGGGACGTCAAGTATCGATAAATGCTGAAACCGAAAATATAAAATGTAGTCGTAGGTATTGAATTTTAATTACGTTGCTATTCACGAAGGTGGTGTATGTATCCAGAAAATTCACATCACGTACGTTAAATATTTAAGTTACCTACCTACCAAATAGAAATTACATTGAAATTTTCGATCAGGCGTTGTAACCGTCTACCTACCCAGATTATTCGACGGTACCAACATATGATGCAGAATTCGTTAATCACGTTCAAAAGTAGCTTTAAAAATATAATGATTTTTCGTCTATAAAAGATATTTTAAAGTGCTAAAGTGCAGTGCCTATACCTTCTACATGCTTTTTTCGAAGGAATAGGCCTAATTATAAAATAGGTAGGTAAATTTCTTAATTTAGCTGCGAATTTGAAGTTATAGGCCGGTACCCCATGGTACCTACCGAAAACTTTCAAGCAGCTTAAAATACACTTTTATGGACGGTACACTGCCCAATCATATCGAACGAGTCTCCCAAAAATTTGATTAAAAGTTTGACATTGGCAGACAGGCACCTGTCCTTAGAAACTGTTAACTTATTTATTATCTACTTACCTACATTTTTGTTGTTTTGAATTTCTTTTTTAAGATAGATATACTTACTTACATGCAGCATTAATTGCTACATGTAAATGGCCCTGGTTGCTGGTGTCCGTACTTGTTCTTTTTACTGACCATTAACAATGGTTCCAGGCTGTGGTCATTAGTCACGATTAAAAGCTATTGAGAAGTGGAGGCTACACAAGGAGTGCTAAATTCGCGTCCTATTCTCACAGGATGAAAACAGGAGGATGTATTTTTCACATAAATTTTTCCATAAGAAAAGGAGGGAGTTTGTATTGTGTGACGGTTAAATATCGTAACAGAATATTTAAATAAAATACACAAATTGGTAAAAGAGTGTATTAAACAGTATAAGTTTATAAAACATTGAAAAACATATAAATAATAAACAGTATCAAAACATTAAGAAAGTATAGAGTTAAAATAAATGAATGTAGAAGTGCAAGACATGAAATTATATAGTACTGAGATTATTAGTCTAAAGAGGAGGTTCGAACAAATTTGGAGAGTGTTGGAGAAGGGTTTCAATCTTATTGGTTAATAGAAATTTATGTACATGAAATATGATCAATAGCCTTAAGAGAATATGCCATAAAATAGGTGCTCACAAATAATTTAGTGGAAATTAGGATATAATTATGCAAGATTGCAAAAATAATATAAACAAGAACTGAGTTCATAGGATTTGTGTAAACAAAGTACCTAACTGTTTATGTAGAAAGGTGATCTCATCAGGCAAATCTTGACTTGTTTGAATGGCGTAAGTATTTATGATGGAATAAAAAGAGAAAATAGATTGAAAGTAATGATGATGATGATGATGATGATAATAAATGTATGAATTTAGGAAAGTATTATGAACGATATGAAAATATCGTTACAAATTGATTTTCTTGGAATGGGAAAGGCTTTTATATGGATGATCACTGATAGTCTTTAGATCTTACACAATTAAAACAATCAAAACTAATTTTCAAAAGAAATTTTTGCATTACAAGATCAATACATTTATATCTATTTTTATCAATTACCCTGTTTTTGGCCAATTACTATTTTTTCCACCAGAGCGCATATCTTTTGCCTCCACTCCCCAATAGTTGTTGGCCACAGCTCCAACTGTCATTACTCCTGGCTGTGGTTGTTGCCCATGATTGCACCAAAACTTGAACATTGTAGGGCTGAAAGGCTAAGTTAAAATTTTTTTCTTTAATATTGAATAGGTTTTACACTTCTGGCCTTATAATACTGTGGAGAATGTTGTAAAACATGTCCCAAAAATTGATCAAAAAGATCTCCCAGACTCTGTTCCTCACTCTCCACAGGCAGCAAAACTGAAGGTGAATTCCATTAGATGTAGAGATGAAGCGACCAGCATTCAAAGGTATCTGATGAAGATCCTAGTGGTCAATTGTGATGGAAATTTTGGACTTAAAATGATCGATGAACTCAAAACACTTTGACAAAATTACAGTATACTTTAATTTGACTTCAAAGAAACTTTTGTGAAATTCCTAAATAATTAATAATTCTAGTTTACATTGTGGAATCCGAAGATAGAGTCTCTTAATGTTTGCTGGTTACAATAGAAGTGAAAATCCAGTAAACTTGGATTAACAAAATTAACTACTAATTTGGCAGCAAATGAATATGAGAGAGAAATTGGTATGTTGTGATCATGAAACAATAGGACGACATTATTTTGGGGGAGTAAAGTGATCTAAAGACAATGGGATGAAGTCCTAATATGTAAAAAGCAGTTCTTCTAGAATAGTATCGAATTATGCATATAAGGTGACAAGATATTGATACATTAAAGTGCGCATCTTGAAGGTTATTGATGAATATGGTATGTGAAAGAAACGTTGGTGTGACAGAGATATAGACATTGTGTGAGGGAGATGAAGCATGGGAAGATTCTTGAGTAGCATCAAAGCCATGTCCATGTTAGGAGCAAAAACTGAATTTGCTCAATGAGCAAAAAAAAAATGCTCAGAATGCATTCTGTCATTTAAAAATTGCTGGCTGTTTTTAAATGCTCGGAATGTGTTCTGAGCTATAGGCTAATGGACAGAATGGGTTGTGGAAGTTTCTCAATTTCAAATGCGTTTCACATGTGAGTTTTAATGCCACAACACAAATTCATATAGTGGCATTTAATCAAAAGAAACAGAATATGGAAGTTTCTCAATTTCACAATGTGTTCTGGGCACATTTTGTGCATTACTTTTATGGTCACAATGCAAATTTGCATGGTGGTGATAAAAGTAAAGCTCTGTTCACAATAAAAAAAAAATAACACCTAAAATGTAGAATGGTGTTTTCATCACACAGAATTTTGCAATCCTCTGATAAAAATGTGATTCTATTCCACATGAAAACAGGGCGTAATGATTCGAATAATCTGAGTGTTTATGGAATAACATTTCATTTGTATCAGTAGATTGCAAAAACATGCGTAGTCAAAGCGCCTTTTAAGCATTATTTTTTGTATTGTGAATTGTGCACTTAGGCTAATACCACAACACAAATCTTGTGTAGTATTAGCCTATAATTTAGAACGGGTTCTAAGCATTTAAATGTAGCCAGAACACGAATTTTTGAGTTTTTGTGTTCTGGCAATTATTAAATGACAGAAAATATTCTGATCATTTCTTTTCACTCATTGAGCAAATTTTGTTTCTGCTCCTAACATCCACTCGAATCTATTGTATTTATTATACAAGGTGGATGACAGTTTTGCGGTGTGACAATATTATGAATATGAATGTTGGAGAAATCTACGTTTTATTTGATACTTCAAGATGGACAACTGTAGTTGGTGGTGATTTTCTCGGATTTGAAGAAGTGTCAGTGATGCATTTTGTTTCTATTATTATTTCATACCTAAGCTTATTTACATGTTACCAACTTGGTTGAGAGGCAAGTGGGTGGAGCCATTTGGGAGGTTGATATAGTTGAAAAGGGGAAGTTTATTAGGAAGACGGGGATTCCAGGAAATGTAGCCCGAGAGTTTAAAGGAGGCAAATGGGGACATCATCTGGCTGGTAAAAATCTAAAAATCTATCTCACACCACAACACCCCGAGGAAAAATCTTTCGAAAAAATTATCTTATTTCGAATAATATAATTCCAAATTCTGTTTTAATGAAAATATTTTACAATCCGATGAAAGATTTTTTTTCTTTTTTTTTTTTTTTTTTTGTACAAATACCTAATTATATTTAGTAGCTACAGGTAACTGCTTGAAAGATTATTTTCATTTGTTCGTACAAAAAATTAACAACACCACGTTAAAATTCATAGCAACGAATGTTGTCGAAAGGGCAACACTTTCCTGTATATATGTAAAGGTAATACTTACTTGAACCGTTATCCCAATCACTTGTTCTCAAAATTTCGTGCCATGATTGATGATCATCTTAAAACGTGCAAGCACTGCGGCTATAACAGAAAGCTGAAATAATTTATTTTCTCTCTCTCGTCTTTTTTGTTCATCCATTGACTTACGCAATGATTGAAATTTCGTGAACTCGGCCACAATATATTTCGTAGCCGACCTTAAAACTTCCTTTGAGGTTATTTCTAGGTTACGAAAGATATTTCATCTTCTACAATTTCTTTATACTCGCTCGAGTCTCCTTCATCTTTTTTTTTTTCATCTGAAGCTACCCCTGTTTGTAAACTCGACGTTTTGTTATTAAATCTCCAGTGGGTTGAATCGAAAATGATTATTTTGGTTGACGCTCCACATACGTACCTAACGGACACAGGTGAATTATTGTTAATAGGAATGGAGAGACGGGGAAACAGGGGTGTAGGCTGGATTTCTTTAAGGAGGGTCAAAATAATTTGATGCCTTTTTTTATTTTTTCTCGCCACTTTTGAAAATTTAGAAAAACTGAGAAATTTTGTATTCATGGAACCCACTGTCGTATATTAATTTGTAACCAAAAATTTTTTTAAATTTTAAAACTGACAAGCAAAACAAAAAAAAAAATACGAGGGCATGGGGAAAAAAGGAAAAATGGAACATGAATTATAGAGGGGCATCTACTTCATCTGGAATTAATGTCAAAACCGATGCTTACGAAAAAACCAAAATAAAATCTAACGCAGCAATGCTTCGCTAGAAAACCGAGTCTGTCGATGGAGGTAGAAATAGAGATGGGGATAGAGATGGAGATAGAGATAAGGATGGGGATGGAGACAGAGATAGAGATGGAGATGAAGATAAAGATGGAGGTGGAGAGAAAGAGAGAGAGAGAATGCAAGAGAGAGAGACAGCAGGATTTCGTGACAAAAACGACTATCAAAAGCTATCGAAAGGAAAAAATATCGATATTATTCATCACTATTAAATAGAGGCTGCCGAATTTTTTAATTAAATACAGTGTGCTCCGGTAGAACTTAGCAAAATCTAAAATTTCATTACTATATGTCGAAATAAGCCCTAAAGTTTCTTATGAACATAGGTCCACAAGTATTTGGTTTTGAGTTACAGGCTGTTAAAGTTTTAAATTTTTCACAGCAAAATCAAATGAGGATATTCGAAGAATAATTTCAATTCAATTTTTGATGATAAAATCTTGTTGTACGTGAAAGGTTTTCTTGACCAACGTCCATCTTCAGTAGGTACTCATGGTGTTGAACCACAAGTACATTACTGCATAATAAGTTGCCTACTACAATTTCATTAAGGCGATAAATTGAATGCATTTTAATTCCACGAGCATTGAAGATAGAAAGTTGGTCAACAGAACATGTTTTGTTGTACTTGATGAGTACAAGTTCCCATCATCTGGAGTTGAATTCGAATTCTTTTCGAATTTCCTCATTTAACTTTGCCAAGGGAAATTTAAAACATTGAGTGACTGCGACTAAAAACAAAATATTTGAAGACCAGTGTTCATAAGAAATTTTTTTTCTTATTTCAACGTGTACTAACTAACTTTTAGACAGTGCCGACTTCTCCCTAAGTACACATTATTTCATTTAATGATTCCTCAGTCTCTGTTTAACAATGATGCACAATAACGATAGTCATTTTTGAGGAAAGCTATCGATAGTCTATCAATATTTTTTTCATTAAATTTTGGTAGGATTTAAAAATTATACTCTGACAATTAGCGATCATGCATATTCAAATAATGTATTTTCCAGTCTTAGCAAATCAAGACAAACTCTTTTTTTGCTTATGGAAAAATTGGTGTAAAAAATATACATCATCCTGTTTTCAGACTGGTAATATGAGGCGAATTTAGCGCATCTGACGGAGCCTCCACTTTCCAACATTCATCAAAAACTTTCGTTTCTTCTCACTCATCTTTCTGGGTTTGACAACTGATGGCTGAGTGCAGCCACTAATCTATCCGCTTTCTTAGGCACAGGTTCCTGGCAACTGGCATATAATATCAGAGAGAGAATTAGATGTTTACTTAGTTGCTGCATAATGTTGTCTAAAACATAACGGCCTGGGACAAAGGAAGATAAAAAAAAAAAAGGTGCGAGTTTCACTGGGGCATACTCATGAAGGATCGATGTGTAAACATAAAATAGTGTGGTTGTGTGCTGGCACAATGCTAGGCATATGCACACAGCCACACACCTACACATCATGTAACACACACAAATGAGAGTAGATTGTAAGAGTTGCAGTTACACAATCTGACATAATTTTCATTTAGCCCTTACCTTAGACACCCAGCGCTAATATGTTTACGCATCAAAAATTGTTTAATTTACATTCGTTTGACTGGTCAATAGGTAGTATTCAGGTCAGTTTGACTGTTTATTTCAAGTTACAGTACAACTTTTCTCATACAATATAGCCAACACAATGTTTATTACGAGGACACAATGTGAAAGATTGTGCTGAAAATTTAAAAAATTGGTAATTTTATTTTTTTAACTCAAGTTAGTCGATCAGTAGTGTTGATCAATGTCAATGATCACCCTTGCAACGAGAAAATAGTTATGCATAGATGGTTTTATCGTTTTGTGAATATTCTCTAATATTTACTCCTCAAGGAGAGTAATTAAGGTACCTACATATCTGGTAACAGATGAAAATCCTCTAGAGAATACTGTAGGTTTGAGCACGGATCAACTAAGTCGATTTTTTCTATTTTAGATAGTACCTACTCAACAAATAAACCGAGCTAGAGCTTTGTTACAAACACTCAATATTTCAGCATCCGTAAAAGAGAAAACAAAACAGAAAAACCCACTAAACTGGCAGGTAATGATAAAGGCAGCCATGTAAGGTATAGGAAAAAAAAACAAAAAAAGTAATTTTTAATAATCCGAAGATAGTCATAGAAACAAAATCTTGGATGGAAATTTTGTTTTATCATCCAACGGTGCTCAGCCTTTGGTTTGCATTTTCCTTAGCTAAGTAACCAAAAGCGAATGAAAAAAATATTTTCACCGCATAAAATAGAACTTTAGATTTTGTTGAGACGCAAAATCAATTTAATAGGTGCTGTGGTTACATTTTCAATTTTAGAATTTTTATTTGAAATTTAATGCAGGTAACTCTCATGTTGGTTTTTTTTCTCTCTTTGCTACTTTCTCATTTTTCTCCTATGTTGGGAACGTTTTTTTTTTTTTCAAAAATGGTTAAATTTTTTATGATTTCCAACTTAATGGAAATTTTTCTGATATTGAGCTTGGGGAATTTGTTCTTTGCGGATTCACTATTTTTTTTTTTTTTTTCAAAAAATATTTTCCATTTTTTTTTCTACAAGGCCTATTTAGTTATTCCTTTTTTTTTTCTAAAGTTTCTGTTTATTACAAATCTTTTTCTTGTTTTACTTCACTGTCAACCTTTTTATTGGCAAAAAAATTAGTATTTTATGTTTTGAAGCATTCAATAGAAGCTGAAAATTGAAAAGTTAATTCATATATTCAGGTATGTGCTCAATATGGTAGGTATATGTGGAATACCTTGTCGTGAGAGATATTCACTCATCGAAGGTCTTCAACAGTATTGCGTGTTCTGCCACTTCGTATATCACAGTATGGAGAGCCAAATACTTGGTGAACACTGGCGATTTTGTAGCCAGTTTTGGGACTTTATATACTGGATTTGGCAGACGCACACAGACACACATACGTACATATACATATGATATTATGTCATATGTTGCGTCATTTCTTGCCTCTGTCAAGGTGATAAGAAACATCGCAACGCGTTTGGTATCAGTCTGTGACATCACTGAGATTGTTATCAGGTGATTGATCACAGCCCGAGCAATGTATCATACCTGTATGTACATACAGGTACAAACATACAAACGTAAGAGTGTTTATTAGTTTATTGTCATAGAGACGAATAATTGCCAGCTTTTGGGCAGTGATTGTCATTGAGGGATGCAAGTCCCTAAAATCTCATACGAGTATTGTCCCCGAAGTATGTTATTTAAAAATGACTTTGTTTTTTTCAATCAAATTAATAATAAGTTACACACCAAGGTTCAAAATTGAGCATTTACAATACGTGAGAGAGATTCAAAAGTGAGCAACTGCATGTGAAGAAGTTTGCAAAATGAAGGCAGCAAGTGAGCAATTCCCGTGTTATGTAAACTCATTTTTGAACTTGGTCGAGAAAGATATTTTGTATAATTAATGATCAGAAAGCAACAGAATGTTAAAATTCTATTATCAGGAAGATTGTCTCCCATGAAAATTATAAAAAATGAAACAAAATATTAACCTCATCATAGTGGCAGATTTAATGTTTCATTCAGAACATATAACCTAGAGACATACTGCAAAAGAGATGTCCAATTATTCATATTGGCTGGTATTAAAAAATATATGAAAGATAGAGAAGAAGCAATTTAATTTATATGTTTTGCATATCCAAAGCTACCCATTTTTCATTGTGAAAACAGACATCTCTATATCAACACACACATAAACACACACACACACACCCACACACGCACACACACACGCACACACACACGCACACACACACACACAAAAGCCAAGACACATAAATAGTAACAAATATCTGAATTTGAAATATTTTATCAACATTCTACCTCTGATGTGTTTTTGATCAGGCATTGGATTTCTCTGTAGCTATATGTCTGTGGTTTAACCTCTATTTGGATGAAAAATGAACGTGCTTTCACGTAAAAAGATGCTTCACGTTTTTACATGGAGTTGCGTTCATTTACATCGAGATTACATTCATTGATCATAAGAGCTACTTTTCACTCGCAAAATACCTGCGCAAACATTGCCTTTCTCATCATGTATTATATTTATAAACTCCTTTAATTGTACAAAGGTAGGTACTATATTTTTCTCTATATCGAACATTTCGAGAACTGAGAGCCACAGAAATTTAATAGTAGGCCCTATACTTGATCAGTTTTCGAAATTTTACGATAATTTTAAAATTTCAGTTAGGCTTATCATGACATTTACATATTGAGTTGTATTAACAGTTTTGAAAAAACAAAAGTAGGGATAATCTGAAATTTACAGGAAAGGCAGTCATTATATAGGACCAGGTTCAGTAGTTCACAGAATAACTAGAGAACAAAAAATTCTAGGAAAAGTGATTTTTCCTGCATTTTGAGGAAACTACAAAAGGGATAGGGCTGCAATTTTCACGATATGTACATACATTGTTCTCTTGTAAGTTAAGTGGTATACTATGAAAAAGTATTGTAGAAGGTTGGTACCTGTTCGTTCAGAAGTTTTTGAGAAAACACGAAAGTAAAAAATTTCTAGATAAACTATTTTTAATAAAGGTAGTCCTTATATAGAACCAGGTGTGATAGAAGTTAATGGGTTTAGAAATTTCCAAAAAAACTGGAAAACAAAAATTTCTTTTAATAAAAGTTTTTCAAGGATTTTGAAATTGATGGAAAAGTGGTTTTTCCATATTTCTGAGGAAACTATAAAAGAAATTAGGTTCAAATATTCACGATACATCGTTCTTCTATCTCTTAGTTTAGTATTTTTCGAAAAAACTGCAAAAGAAAAAATTACTGGAACATTGGTTTTTCCAGGATTTCGAAGAAACTAAAAGAGGGAGAGGGCTAAAATTTTCACGAAATGTAGTTCGTATATAGAACCTACTTTGATAAGAATTTAGAGACTATTGATTGAATAGTTTCGCAAAAAAATGTAGAACTAATGTGAATTGCTAAAGAAAAGCAAGTGACCTGTGTTGCTTGAAGTATCTGTTCCGTATTTACGGCGTAAGCGGTTATTTTACTTACTTTCTTCAAGACTGTAACTCAACGAAATTTCGATAGATCGACGTGTTCGTTTGATATCGATAACTGGCGATAATTTCTTGCAATTTTTTCACTCACTTGGAATTCAGGACTGTTTTGTCGAATCTTGGATATAAATTAATAAACTCGGTTTTTTAGCCAAGTGTTCCTGCGCTAGTTTTTTTTTTCACTGCAACATAATATAATAAACTTACCGTATTTACGTCTCTAAATCTCTAGTTTACTTATTTTGCAATAAACAAAGTAATAAATTAGGCTGGAATATTTATTGAGCGCGTAACTACCGAAAAATTAAAAATCTGATTATAATAGTCTGAACTGAAAATGTAATAATTTTTGAGCGTCACGTCCCATGAGAAACATTTTCAAAAAATAAGTACTTAATTTAACGTTTTATTTCGATAAAATCACCATCCATAAATTTCGTAGACTACGGCTACCATTTGTTATTTGGGAAATTTTATTTTTTCGTCTTTTTGTCTTTCAGGTGACTTTTGCAAATACAAATATTTTACAAGTAACTGTTTCGACGTAGATAAAGATGATACTTATTGAAGAAATCTTACAAACGCGATTTTACGACAGCTATACTCTGTTCACGCTAAGTAGTACGTGACGTCATAAACCATATCGATAATTATCTGCTTGAAATACGATGTTTGTTTGCTCCACAAAATAATGCTATTTTTTGTATGGCAACGTGCCTCATACCTTTTTCTCTCTCCCAACGTCTATTGTGATTCTGATGTCACCCACTTCTTGGCGTGAACAGAGTATAGTTATGAAAATTTTGTGTCCGTTGGGTTTAATTGCCCTCCACTCATCAGCTGTAAGTTTATCCTGTCCATGCATCTGTGAAAAATTTTTTTTTTGTTCATTTTTGAGTCAGACCTACCAACCACTTTACTTTGAGAGGGCTCTAATCAATCACCAGTGATGGACAGAACTAAAGAAAAATCGTGAGATTAGGCCTATACTCCCTACTTCTTTAGAGTTAATTTCTCTGATTCAAAGGAAGAAACAGCCATTCTTGTGTGATTAGTACAAACTAACAATTTTTCATTATTCACTAATGTAGCCTAATTACATTTTTCAATAAAACTTTTTTTTTTCATACACCATCCATCCATACGGATAATACTGAAGTATAAAAATATCGATATATGATTAAATGCTAACCTAGTATTGATGTGTCTAATTATGAATTTATTTACTCGTATCACCTTGAGAAGCTACGCGTACCATCAGCAGGCTGGCACGTAATAATGAATTTGTATTTCATACTCTGAAAACTATTGCACTATACGAAAAGTCTAAAGCATAATCAGAGACACGCAACAAAAGAGATCTTCAACCAGTAGATCAAAAACATGTCAAAGATGAACAGTTTCTGATGAGGATATTTGTTACTACGTTAATTGTGTCATGTGGCTCCAATGACGTAAAAATAGACATCCTCAAAAAATTCAATGTTAAATTTCTTGAAATGTACGCAGCTTTAGATAAGCAGAACGTAAAATTCTGGTAGATCTGCTTTCATCTTTGACATATTTTTGCCTCACAGCATGTATAGGGCGTATGTCACTGAGCATAATACACTTTGACTATACTGTATACCTACTTATTACCATGATGGACTGACTCTTACTGATAAGATTAAGTACACAGAAAACTCACCATTGTTAGTATGCAAACATCTCTTGAAACTAAGTACATTTTTATACATTCGGATTTTAACAAACTAAACTGCTGAAAGTGCGAAATTCTCGGTATTTTCTCACTGATTAAATCATTTTATTGACAAAGGTGCTGAACTTGTTTAGGGGAGACTGTTTTACCTAGTAACAATTTTTACATTTTTCACCCTTGAGGGTGAAACATTTAAGATAGAGAATTTTTAAGAAATAATTCTTGTTCACAAAACGTTTATATTTTTTATAAATTTTTGTTTCTTGGTACAACACCACATTGTACCTAGAAAAACACTGTTTTGTACCCCAAAAAAATATTTAAAAAAAATAATTATTATGAATTAATTGTATTATAAAATCTATTAAAAGGTAATATTATATTTCAATAAGTCATGCACATTCAAATAGCCGGTGTTAGGTACCAGGTACCCTTCACTTTTACCCCATCCATGCGAACAAGATGAGCGTTCTTCGTTCGCTAATAGGAACCCCTACAACTATCAAAGACACCCTTTTATTACACCTGCCATTTTGTAGCCTACCTTGATTTATCCTATTTTATTTTTCTGGTAAAGTAATAAAACATCTATTTTATGACCCACCAATACTGACGTGTACACAATTTTGACTATTTTAAGGTGACCAGAATACCCACTGTTTTTTGTGTTTGCCTATATTATGAATATACTCCAATCTGGGCCAACACTGAAAAATAACGTACAAAAAAACACTTATACTAAATCGGTAGGCCTGAATATCGAGTGATCTTCTCGAGATTTTGTTGTAATGGAAAAACATAAAATATTAAATAACAATACTATTGGAAACACTGGAGATCTAGGAGCCAGACAGTACTCAATATTCACCATATTCACCCTTGTAACTGACATTGAAATTTAGGAAAAATCTTGCATTAAATTATAGATTTGACAGTCTCCTTTACTCCCCTGTGGGAAGGTACCACACTTTGCCTAATCAAACCCCTGTATTGGAACAAATCTGGTAAACTCATTTTTTCACCAGAATCACTTTTCAATCGATCTTCTTACAGAGTACATCTCTCCAGTAAAACGTCTTATTTTTCTACTGGCTAAGTTCCTAGTGATGGACTTAGAATATTTTCATAATATATTTTTCTTACTTTAATACTCGAGGTTAACATTGAAATATTATTATTTGTTTTTGGACCAAGTTTAAATCCCATGAAAGTGATTTGAGTAATTTTAAGGTCATTTTTGTGAATTTTATTTTCTTTTATAAAATAAAATTCTACTATTTGAAATAAATTCGATCTTTTATCATAAAAATAAATTCCCTTGGCTGAGATCATTCTTGGATCTATCTCAATCAAATTCTACTCCAGGCAAGAACTCCATTAATCAGTGGCCCATCACACAACAATGAAATTCTAATTTTTTGATTTTTTGCCCAACTTGCAATGCACTGATTGTACGCCTGTCTAGTTTAACTGAGAAGTGACAAAAGATGCTTTTCTTTTTTATGAAATTCATATCAAGTATGTCACTGTTCTATGTTAAGGTAATCTAGACTGCAAAGGTATTGGTGTTATACAACATTTTGACAACAAAGTAAACATTTTTCTTGACATCCCCAACTTCCTCTAAGAAAATAAAAGAAGTAAATACGAATATGTCTCGAGAATTTCTGGAGTTATAACTGAATGCTTTGATCTGAACTGTTAAATTTGTTTGAATATGATTTTGTTAACACAAAAATCATTTTCCGCTCTGCCGTAAAATACACAATACTGTAACATTGCAAGTACAGCCTTCTTCATGTCACCAGGATTGACTGGTATTTTAGCCTTTCCACCAGTTTTCATGCAAAGTATCTCCAAACAGAAAAACGTCACATTTTAGGAGTAATTTGATGTGTTTTTATGAATTTTGTTTCTACGTCCAACATCCCCTCATTAGGAATAAGAAGGTTCATTAGTTTTACCACGAGTGAATTTACCTCAAATGAAAGTATGCATAATGCATCCGAATTCTTATAATAGTTATATTCAACAACTTACCCGGAAATTCAAAGTATTTTTGAACTCACAATGAACTTTAAAAAATTTCAAGACAAATTTACTTTTTTGAGGCAAAAACATAAACTTGATATAAAACTCGCAAAAATGATAAAAATTACGATTTCAGTACATGTAGATGATTGTATATATATATATATATATATATATATATATATATAGAATAAGTCTCATGGCTATCGATTCATGACGTCACATTTTTTTCATGATTTGTTGACATGACTTCGCTGTAATTGTTTCTGGGTACAACCGTTTCTAGGTATAACAGTTTACCCTATCATTATTTATATTGAAGAGTTTGCCTCTATCTATTTGATTGGTGAGCGGACCCGAATGCACGAAAGTAGTATGAAAGACGTTTGGATGCCCATAGAATGCTCAAAAAAGGGGCAGAGGGGAGTGAATCTATAAACGGAAGTGGGTGGTCAAGATAGGGACTTACGAAAAAGTTTGAGGACATTTTGTTGTCTACAAACGTAGGAACGAAAAAAGAGACGCTTGCTGGGCTCCAATTTTGGTATTTTTCACACAGTGTAGCCAATCGTTAACAAATTGTTCGGATGAAAATGAAACAAACTGTTGAAGCAATGAAGTCGTTTGTCCTTCCTCCTCGCCCTACTCGCCCTATAGAAACTTCAATAAATCGCGAGAAGCACTTGACAATAAAATGGGAACACGCAGTTTCGAATACAGATCATAAAGTGAATATTGTTATATCGATGTTGAATAAACAGAGCGAATAAATTTCGAAAACAAAAAATATTTTAGCCAACGTTTATCTTATCAGTCGTTTCCAAAGTTTTTATTCGTTATATTATTCATTCGACAGACATCAAGCCTTACGATTTTTTTCACCACAGCTTTTTCGCATTCGTACGCATCCGTAATACAGAAAATAATGCGCACAGGCCTACAACATTACATTGCAAAAACAATACTGGCGATAAAATGTCGGTATTTCTACGACGTGCAATAAATATAAAATAAGGCCGAGTACTTCGAATATATTTTCTTACGCCTTTATTTTGAAACATCAAGGATCAGGATCGTGGAGAAATAGGTTAATACGATCGGAAAAAAATTTAATCGAATAACAATCATACGGAAAAACTTCGAATCATTTTTATGTTGTACACACGGTTGAAGTGAAACTTCTATCAGCTGGTGTCAGCAAATAATAAATTGTTCACGTCAAATGAAATAATATTTTCAGTAATGGGTGAAATAAAACACTGCACAATTGATTCACGCAAACTTCGTAGTTCATATTCCCTAACGTTTTCTTCATCAACTTATCAGCGAATAATTTTTGTTAAGTGAATCAATTGGAGTCGAAAGGGCCAAGCACTCGCAATCACGGCGATGCGTTTCGTGACCATTTTTTAATTTATTACCATAGGCGAGGAAGTTTCACTTCAAAAATATAAAAGAAATTGGAAGGAAAACAATAAGTGTACTACCTACTACTCTGCGCAATAGACATGACAAAGATTTAAGATTAACCTGCCATATTATTTACATAATTATTTGTTTTGTTATTTTTTATGCGAATGCCTTCATTCAGGTTTCTACATATTTTACGATTGGAATGATCCTAACGAACTTCCACTTAAAATTACATTTTTAGCCTACAAAAAAATTCTAATGCAGCAAAAATTTTTAATTTTCCACGAGGCGTACATTCAAAAACGTGTGCTTTTAATAGGCCGATGCTTAACTGATTGACAGAACAAATTTTGAGGCTTTACATAATGTTTGTGCGGGGTGGTCTACCACACACATACTGGTGTATCCTCTTATTCACCATCACACGGCATCATGGCGAAGTAAGTATGGTGCTGTATTTTGGGTGGCAGTGAGGCGATGGAATTTAGGTATTTGGTTGGTAAAAGTTCGAATGCACCGACTGGCTGAATACCTTAGGACATCTGGAAACCCACAGTCTTCACATATACACATAACCGTACTTTTCTTTGTGTTGTCTATTCAAATAATGTTAGCTATATTTAGGGGAATAAGATTGTTATATTATTTAAAAAGAAGACGGATACGCATTAAAATCAATCTTATACGCAACAATATTTTTCTCAGTTCCACACAAGATAGAGATACTGTAACCTAATGAATTTTTAATTGTATACAAATTAGTAATGTGTTAGTTTTAACCTGCTCAACGATGAAATTTACGGATATGTTCTATACCCACACCTTGACTGCTCTCACTCTTGCTTTTCGAGTTAACAGTCAGTCTTGTTATCGATGTTAAAAGATCCACTCACTGTGATTTGTTAGCGTTTGCGGCTAATGCAGTTCGCTTTCTTTTCGACCTCAAGCCATATAAAAATCTTAGTTCATGATTTTCCATTGGACATTGCGAAATCGAACAAATTTATACCAAAATAGCTGAAATCTTCTCCAGCAAGGATGGTCGTAAATCGATCTATTTCCAGTAGTTATGAGAATCAAGATTTGTTGGTTTTTCATGAGTAACAATCGATCACATGGTAAGAGAAGATGTCAACAAATGAAATGAACTGCACGACTCAAATTTTATTGGTTTGTACTTATATTAAGTAAACATTGTTAAATATGTCTGTAATAATGGGTTGGCCCATCCTGTTTCCTCACCTTTACTAAAAGTAAAGGTCGGATGAAATATGGTTGATAACTGTTTTGGTAGGCTGATTGTTTGTGTCCATTTTGGCTGATATATTTTCTTTCTCGACACCTATTTGTTCTTTGTTCTGTGTCCACTTCATTCAGTCAATATTTTCAATACATTTTGTATGTATACTTCTCTCGATGTTGGTTTTCGTTTTCAGATACCACAACCTCAAGTTTGAAAACCTGTTTTTCTTGTAAACCTGGTTACATTAGAATTTTGAAATGGTGCTTAGCTTTGCCTGCAAGAATTTTTTTTATTTATTTTTATTTTTGAAACAGATGCTACAACTATATTTATTATGTTATGTAGGCTGATATAGATGTCGTCGCTAGTGAGGTTTGAACCTGGAACACCCACATGCGAATAAGTAGGATAAATCAGTGGACTTATGGACGTGGTTACAGTTACTGTCTACTTGCTCTCCAGTTAATTCGAGTTGATATATTTGCAATCATACCTACATATTTCTTACACTAAGAAATGAAATTTATTTATTTTTGTAAATTTTTGTGTGATAAGCCAGTCAAATCAGATGCAATTTTCACTCAGTAAAATCAAGTAAAATGTTTTTCTTTGAATTCGGTAGTTTAAATGCGCCGTATTTAAGGTATTGAAAATTCCCCAAATTCTGACCGCTGCTTCATCTCAAAAAATCCATTTTTTGTACCCCATCACCAATCATTGGTTGAGAACACCCAATTTAAATGACTGAAATAAATTTCTCAGCGGAATTAAATCGATAAATGTGACCATAAAACGAAAGTCCAAAAATATTTTTACAGTATAGGGAATTGAGAATGCCCTTACTTGTCTTATTTGTAGTAAGCTCTAGCCAAAGATAGCGAAACACCAAGAAATCCCTAAAACAAATTCCTGGAGTGTAGTATTCTGTTGCTTGTGCCTATTTCTTAGTGTCTTTTGCCTTATTCTGCTATAGGAATGTATGCGCCAAGACAATCGCATACTCTATGTCATATTGAATACACAGTCTATGGTACTTACGGTTTTGAATAATTTCAATTTTGATTACAGCGCCTCGCATATGAATAAATCGGCCACTGAATTAATTTATTTAATATCTCATTTTCGCAGGCGAAATGAAAGTTTTTTCTATGTTTGCTTCTTTTCCTTACTTTTACCACAATTTATTTTATCCTAAATTATCGCACAAAAATTAGTTCAATCAAAGATTGGGCTGGAAATTTGAATTTAGGGCTACAAAAAAATATATACCTAATTCGATTATTTATCACGTGATAATCTATTAAATGA
The DNA here is from genome assembly GCA_011428145.1 of Ericerus pela. NCBI lineage: Eukaryota > Metazoa > Arthropoda > Insecta > Hemiptera > Coccidae > Ericerus > Ericerus pela. The sequence goes on from WOFM01001346.1 coordinate 351,617, forward strand.
TTATCTTGACCTAATTTTAGCGGTTCAAAATTGTCCAACAGTCATTGGTTCAATTAAAAATGAAGGGGAAAGTCTAGAAAAACATATTCTAAGAAGTATCATATTCTAATGTTAGAAAAAGTTTTTTGACCCCGTTTTTGTAGTCCGAAAAGAGCGAATAATTGATTCGATCAAAATTCAGACCGAAATTCAAATTCAGTGCCTCAAAAGACATATTCTTGATCGTACCACTTGATAATATCTGAATATATTTTCTCAACCCCTCCATTTTTATGATCCAAAAAGATCGAATAATTAATTCAATCAAAAATTAGACTCAAAAGTTTTCGAGATGAAAATAAGCCTATCTTTCAGTTGTGTGCGTGAATATACTCCGAGTCAAATTTCGAATCAGTTGGTGCAGAGGTTATATGCCGTAATTTAATTTCAAACATCCAAACATACTTTCACATTTATTACATACAAGCCCCGAACTTTTGCCGAATAAGTCTGGAAGCACTGTTAAATTCGTTATATGTTGGGAACTAATGAAACAGTTTTGGAAAAATTTTTGTTAATATACGTATCAAATACACATACACACACACACACACACACACACATATATATATATATATATATATTTATACAAACCAAACACATACATACAAACCTACATACATACGTGCACTAACAAAATTACAAATTTGGTTCAGATAGTTTCGACTGAATATTTGAAGGGTTGTATGCTTATTATTACTAGATAGGTACCTATGGAAGTAAGGATTTAACTATAAAGGAACTTAGTACTTTTTTTTTTCGCGTTCAAAAACATTTATTTTATGTAGGCCACTGGCTAATACAAATTTATAAATGTAAGTCTGTAGACGAATGAAACACGAAATTTGAATTGAAAATGTACGACAGTTTAATTTAGAAAAACACTTGACAAATTATTTCAAATTTTCATGAGATTATTTCGGTTCTACAGACGATTGTGTACAACAAGACGAATAAAATATAAAATGAAGTAAGCTGGATACGAACTAAAGCAATCGAGTGCAGTTTATAAAATTCGACAAGCTCTAACACAGGCTGACCGGGCTGATAATTACAGGTCCGATGTATGAAGTACAAAGCTTATTTGAAATACATTGTGTTGGAATCGAGTGTGTAACGTGAACATGCATAAAGATAAGCTGACATAAATGCTGCATTATAAAATACACAGAGGTGTGTGTATTTTACATCCCCACACCGAGATGACCCTAGGAACAAAATGGAAACATTTTAGAAACATGAAATATATTCGACTCTCGTTTCTGAAAGCCAGCCTCAATCTCGTATAGGACGTTAGACAGTTTTCTTAAAATTTTGAAGGGACCTGTTCTAATTTCATCCAATTTGTTACGGTTGAGTGAGTTGCCGTGAAGAACATAGACGAATTGACCAATTTTGAAATCTGGCTCTTTTTTATGACGGTCAAAACGCTTTTTGTTAGCCAAATGGTTTCTTTGCGAATTCGCAAAGGCCGAAAGTCGGTCCTTATTGAGATCAAAATGATCAAAAGGTAAATTCCTCAGGAGAGGAGGTTTTACACCATTCATAAGGTAATTTGGAGAGTACTTTGTTGCTGTGTGAACAGTGTCATTGTACTCTTGAACGCACTTTTCGAAAAGTTTGGGCCAAGGCCTCTTTTTGTTTTCTAAATTTTCATTAATTTTGCATCTTAGCCTATTTGCAAGTGTTTGGTTGAGGCGTTCATTCAACCCATTAGAGAATGGACAATCTACAGCAGTAAAATATAATTTTACGTTATTGTCGGCTAAAAACTTTTTGAAAGTTCCTGAATTTAACCCTGTATATTGATCTGCTAGTAGATGCTTTACGTTATGTCCATCCTTTATTACCAAATTCAAAAGCTTAATAAAGTCAGTGGCCATCTGAGTTTTGGATGTAATTGCATACGCATACCGAGTGAAATGATCAACCAAAAGGTGGATGTATCTTTTGGGTGAATTATTTCTAGAGAAACCACCAATAGTATCAACTGACATATATTCGAAAGGCTTCGTGGCCGGTCCCAAATGGGACATTGGTCCAAATGTCGGTGAAAGACGCGTTTTATTTTTAATACACACGGAGCATTTTTGAACCAAATTTTGAATAAATTTTCGTAAGTTTACGTTATGAAAATATGGCAATAAAGATAGCTCCATTTGCTTGATGCCAGTATGGCCATCATGAGAGTGGACCTTTTTTACTAATTCTTTAGCAAATTTGTCAGAAATGATAATTTTTTTAGAATCTTTATGGTTGGTAAATAGGAGGCTATTGTTATCAGAGCCATTATTTACGTTAATTTTTTGTGTGAGTCTGTCTAAAGCTACAGATTTTTGGTCACATAATAAGTCCTCCATTCTCAAAATATTTACAACTTTAAGTTCAGAGGAAGCTTCATGACTCTCGAGCACTGGATTGCGACTAAGACAATCCGCTTCCAAATTTGCTTTTCCTGGCTGATAGGTTACTTTATAGTTAAATTGCGATATAGACAAAATTAATTCCCGAAGTTCTTCATCAAACTGTGTGTTAATTTGCATTTTTTCCAAAGGTTTGTGATCAGTGATAACCTCGAAACTGATACACTCAAGTTTATATCGCCAATAATTTAGAGCCTCCTTGATAGCCAGACACTCAAGGAAAAGGGCTTTTCTCTTTTTTTGTGCTTCATTGAGCTTTTTGGAAAAATAAGCGACGGGTTTAAAAATTCCGTCTTCCTGCTTTTGTTTCAGAACTGCACCGATGCCTTCCAAACTAGCATCTGTGTAGACTTTAGTTTCCCTAGTTGGATTGAAAATTGCCAAGCAAGGTTCGCTACAAAGGCAGTCTTTAACAAAATCAAAGCTTTTTTGACATTTATCATTCCACCGAAATGGTACTTTTTTCTTTAAAAGATTATGAAGTGGTGCCAGTACCATGGCAGAATTTTGAATATAGGAATGATAAAAATTAACTTTCCCTAAAAATTGCCTAACATTTTTTTGATTCTTGGGGACAGGAAACTCGCGAACAGGGAGTACATTGTCGAAAATCGGACGAGTGAGATTATTCTCAATTTCATGACCTAGATACTTGACTTTATTTTTTGCAAAATTGCACTTGCTCAAGCTAAGCCGAAATCCCTCTCTAAAAACAGCGTCCATTACCTTCTCTAAATGCAACAAGTGCTCATTAAAAGATTTAGAAAAAACCAAAATGTCATCAATATAGTTAACCGAAAAATTGTCTAGGTCATTTCGTTTTAGAACATTACGCAAAACCCTTTGAAAAATTGCTGGCGAGGTTTTCAGACCAAAAGGCAGACATCTCCAGTCATAGTGCCCTGTCTGAGTGACAAAAGCAGTCTTATAACGGTCTTTCTGCCTAAGGGGAACTGACCAGAAAGCACTATTGATGTCGAGAACTGAAAACCACTGGCAGTCTCTGACCTTTCCTATCAGATCACCTATAAGAGGGAAAGGCTGACTTTCAGGCACGACTATCTTATTGAGTGCAGAATAATCTATACAAAGACGGTTCTTTTTATGGGTGCCATCAGATTGTTTCTTATTGGCCAACGTGACTGGAGCTGCAAAGGGTGAAGTTGACTCTTGAATGAGACCTGCCTTAAATAAGGCTGACACTTGGTCCTCAATTTCACGTTGGTCGACAATATTACACCTATAAGGTTTTCTATAGATAAACCTATGTTCCGAAAGTTTCACAGCAGCTTCATGATCAACAACTTTTCCAACGTCGAACTTATCTTTGGCAAATGCATGGTTAAAACGCTTAATTACATCCGACACTAACTGCTGCTGTGTAGCACCCAAATGACCTAAGTCTGCCATCAACTGAACCGAATTGACACAAAATAAATTACGAAGTTGACGTCTATTACTTTTGAAAAATTGACGAGGTGACCTATAATAGGCCTGAGAAATTATTAAGTTTTCATCTTGACGCAATTTAAACGCCTTAATTAAATCTAAACCAATAATAAAATCATGATTGCTTTTCTCGAGCACGAAAACATAAACAAACTTGAAAATATTGAAAATTTTTACTCTAATTTTTGCAATACCTAATATTCGGCCGTATCCGCTGACCATTTGATAACGAGAATTTGTAAGTTTCAAGTAATTAACATGCAATTTGTCCAAAAATTGAGGACTGACAGACGAAATATTTGACCCACTGTCATAGGTTCCTAATGACTCAGTGTTATTCACATTTACTTTTACTTTAATCAGCGGCGGCACTACTAGTTTTTTTGCACATCATCGTCAGAAGGAGATGATGAATCAAATTCCAAATTATTGACAGCTTTTTGTGTGGCATCTTTTTCTTTGTGCCAACAATTGGCCTCAGAATGACGACGATTAGGATAGCCTTTAGATGCACAATAACCACAAAATTTTACATTGTTGGAGTTTGAATTAAAATTGCCAGAATTCTTCCCTAAATTTACTTTATTATTTCTATTATTAAAACCATGGGAAGAGGAGAGTGAAGGTTGTTTAAAATTGTTAGATTTTACGTTATAAATGTCAGGAAATTTGCCTTTACTCTCATATTTTAAAAGTTTCTTTTTTAATAAATCAAGCGAAGTAATAGAATTCTTATTCAAAGATTTCACTATCTGTGATGGCAGACCACTAACAATTAACGATACAATGACCAACCTTGGAAAATCCTGACTGGTTTCGAGCAAAGCTTTCTCTTTTTTAATCACATACTCCATCAAAGAGCCGCCCATGTATTTGAAATTGATAGCATACACGATTGGAGCAAAAGAAGTGTCCCCAAAATTGGCTATCAGCTCTTTCTTCCAGGCAGGCCATGTAGAGTCAGCAGGGAGATTTTCTTGGGTCACCATAAACCAATCATTCAGGTTCTGATCAAGACATGACTTCAGCACCTCAATTTGGAGACGACCTTTGACCTTGAATCGATCTAATTCTCGTTCAAACCGTTCACACCAGGATTCGGCGTTGCGATTTTTGGCAGAAAATTTTTCCAGCAGGATATGACGTAGAATCTCTTTGAGTGAATACTCCTTGGAAGACACGATTTTCTCCAAAGAAGTAACCATTTGAGTCATCTGTGGGTTGGGTGGTGGAGGATCAGTTGTAGAAACAACAGCATTAAACGACACCTCCGGAAGCATATAATCTTTGTACTGGAAATTGTCAGCATCATCAACATACAGTTTGAAGATTTCAGGAGGCAAAACTACATTGACATTCCTATAGCTGTTACGTGACTTTAGAGCAGCAATTCCATTTTTGATTGACGAAATCTTAATCAACTCTGGGTGGGTGGAGGTTGCTTGATAGTCAGCAGGAAAACCATACCACTCATCACTATTTGCAAACCGAACTCGACGAATCAATACCACATTCGATTTTGAATCCGCACCAGCACTCATGAACAAATAAAATTGCAATTTAGCAGACGACATTGCAAAAGAAAATTACAACACATAAGTTCAAGGTAAAAAATTAAAAATAAAAAAAAATTAAAAAATCTCGAAAACACGAACTAATTCTGCATAAACGAGCGAAAGAAAATTTGAAATGTAAGTCTGTAGACGAATGAAACACGAAATTTGAATTGAAAATGTACGACAGTTTAATTTAGAAAAACACTTGACAAATTATTTCAAATTTTCATGAGATTATTTCGGTTCTACAGACGATTGTGTACAACAAGACGAATAAAATATAAAATGAAGTAAGCTGGATACGAACTAAAGCAATCGAGTGCAGTTTATAAAATTCGACAAGCTCTAACACAGGCTGACCGGGCTGATAATTACAGGTCCGATGTATGAAGTACAAAGCTTATTTGAAATACATTGTGTTGGAATCGAGTGTGTAACGTGAACATGCATAAAGATAAGCTGACATAAATGCTGCATTATAAAATACACAGAGGTGTGTGTATTTTACATAAATATACATAAATATTAAATTTTCTTTTGCAAAAACTGTCTGGATGTATAGTGCATACTCGTAGAATACTTACGCTCCATTGGCTCATTTAAATACACGTGATATTTTTACTTCTATGCATTTCGAAAAAGAAATAGCAGCTGGGTATGCAACTACTTTAACATGAGTGTACTTAGCGTACCTACTGAACCACGACTAGGAGTTTCTACCTCCACTCCACTAACACGCCATATAAATATAGCCTACTCACCTGCACAAATTATGAATTTGAGTTTTCGGGCTCATTGAGTTTCTTTTGACCCGAAAGGAAAGACTAAACAGGTACCTAGTCTAAAATTGGATCATGTAAATAATTATAAATGCTTTTTTTTTTTTCCTCAAAAACCACTTATAAAACTGAGTATTTACAGGTATTATTTAAATTAATCTTCATAACTATTGGTGGGCTTAGAAGAATACTCGTATGAGGAAACAGGCTCGGCCTATCGACGACAGTCGTCACCTTTGGTGACCATTATTCGTGCCTTGCACGTTAAAGCAAATCAGAATGTTTGTTTGTTTGTACTTTTCTATTTTAGCAAATAGACAAGTTACAAATCACGGTCCATGACAAATCGATAGATAACGATCTTGGCAATGTCACAAACCAATAAAGAGATGCATTCTCCATACTTTACCATTGTCATTGCAACTGTAAAGTACGATGAATAATCTACACTGTACTTATGTAAATATTACATAAGTGTGTATGTGTGCGTGTAGGGAGCCGGGTATATAAGACCAGAAAATCTTAGGCTAAATCGCCAGTGTTTGCTGAGGTCTTGGCTCCCCTATACCTTCTAGGTATTTTGGCATAAACATGCAAATTGTTCTGTTGAACACCTTCTGTTGTTGGTATACTTTCCACGACATAAGGTATTCCACAACTATCAAAACTCGCTACTTGATAATTTAAATGAGACTAAAATACGTACCAATAGCTCGTTAAAAAGTTAGGAATTTAATGGACGCGGTAATTAAAAAAAAAAAACTGCTAAGAGTCCATCAAGTGTCGGAATTTTATCGTTCTTTGAAATATTAACTTCTGCGATGGTTTATAAATATTTTAAGACGCTTTAATGTTTCTCAGTTACTCTTATTTTATTTTATTTTATTTTTTATTAGTATGATTTGATTTGCCTAAATGTGAATAGGCCTGAATCAAAATTATAAATCGGAAATTCAATAGGTAAGCCCATTCTTTGTTGTTACTTTTATGGGTACCGTAGGTTTTTTTCTGGTCACTTTAACATACAATAAGTCTATTTTCACAAAAATTTTTATGGAGAGGATTCGCTCGTTGTGAAATTTATTAAATTCTTACTCTGAATAAATTAAGTTTTTTTTTGGTTTTTTTTTATGTGTTAATCGAATGTGAAATTTTTATTGATAAATGGTGCCGTGAACTGAAATATATTTTCGAAATAAACAATACACAATGTGTAACGCGTTGATGGGTTGATGCAAACTTCTATGTTTTATCATGCCTAAACAAACGAATTAAATATGAAAAAAATACATACACTTACCTAATACCGAGAGTGGCTGAATGCGAGTGTAAACATTATATTTGATTTGGACCGAAATAATTTTTTTCTTTTCTCTTTACTTTTGAAAAGAATTATGAATTTAATTTAATCGATGTCAATGTGACTCCAATCAGATAAGTTCAATTAGGCGTACGTTTTTAAGGGTCCACAAATCATTGCTGAGACTTTGATCCGTTACAGCTAAGTATTATGACTTAGATTAGCCTAACTTTGAAAAACATTTTAAATTGCTTGTGAATTTAATTCCAAAAACGTCAGATTGTTGATACATTTACAATACGTATAGTGATTTATACCTATCAATACAGATTGATATTGAAATCATTGAAAATTTTAATTATTATTCTGTTATAGTCTTCTTGCAAGCTTGTTAGGGGCTGTTGTAAAGTCGGATCTAAATTTTTTCACGATCTATGATCAATGAGCCAGCTTCCATATCAGCTCAGAAGTACATAGTGAATCAAATTCAAATGCAAAATGATTTCTAACTTTTTCAGTCCATTTTTTTGAGTAAGCAATGTGGGCAATGTGGCAACACTAGGCACATTGGGATATTTTTTCCTTTTTTGGCTGTAACGTCGCGAATTTTTGCTTGTATCGAAATCTAAAGCATACTGTTGGAAAGGGGGCCTATCTTATGTTGCAGTTTGGCAGTTTTATGACTCTAAAAAACGTAATTTCGAAGCAACAGTCACGAAATTTGGTATAAACATTGATTTAAACCTATTTTAATATCCTTTCAAATTTGATTACGATTGGTTTTATGGTTCATGCTCTGGGGCTGTTGGAGGGGCTAATTTTCGATGTTGACTCATTAAAACTTGTAATTCTTATCCAATAGTCACGAAATTCGGTATAAACAGCACATTTGACACAAGGGTAAGCTCTACATATTTTTCTTTCAATAGGTCAATTTGTTCTCAAGTTATAAGTTATTTAGTTCTCTATTTTACTCTTCAGATAACAGCCTTAAAAAATCCATTTTTCTAGCTTCAAACGAAAAAAAATTTTTCAACGACAGAAAAGCGGAATTACTTCAAAAATTCAATTTCATCCCCCTACCCACTCCAGTTGTTTTTCAGATTCAAACCCTATACCCCTGAATTACCACAATTCTGTCTTTGAGTTTAACCAACCGACCACAGTTCGTTTTTATTAGTTTGGAGAGTTTCAATGTGATCAGAACTGGCATTGTTCAAATTTGTTTTGTTGTGAAGTTCAGTTTGTGATGTCCTATGTTCTGATACAGTCGTCTTTCTACTCTTTGAACAAAATTCATAATTCTTTCTCCGAAAACATACTTTTTCTAGCAAGACTTGCTGCGCAAGAGTTTTTATTTTAAATCAAATCTGTACATTTTAAATTTACTTACAACCATTTTTATATACCTATGCCATTGGTCAAAGGGGGTAGATTTATTTAGTTAATGAATAATAACGTACAAAAAATCTGACTCTCCAAACTGACGTAAAGTGTCGATGAACTGGGCATAAAATGTTGTTTGAAGGGTTGAATAATTTCTCAGGGATAAGTTTATGTGGTACCCATTTTATGCTGTGCTTCCGCAGCCAAATGTGCTTAGAGAATGACAGTAGCCAACATTAGCTGATAATTACCAAAAATTCCTTCTCTCGATGTTTTCCAATAAACTGCAAAGCCCAAAGAAAAATAAATCAAACACAATCGTACACTCTGGTGCTGGCTACTTGAAAGGTCTATATTTTTCTCATTTAAGAATAATGCACGAGCTGTATGGATTTTACAGCTCTTAAATTCGGGGATTTTATCTAGAAAATAATACGGAAGTCCTTATCATTTTATGTCCACTTGTCTGTGCGATGGTATTTCACCCTTTTGAACAAAAAATAAAAAACTGAATGAGAAAAAAGTGGTAAAATTTTATCAATATTGTGGGAACCACCATACCTTGTCTAATATAAAATAAATTTGCCAGTTATAGTCGGAGGTGAGATGGATGTGCAGTTAAGTTCACCGTTTTTAGCTGGAAAATATGTAGGTCCCAGGTTCGATTCCCCGAGCCGACAAATCCTAAATCTGGTGACCCTTAACGTGTGCTGAACACGCACGCACCCTTGTGGTGCATGGTAGAACTCACAACTCTCCTTCCTAACTTGAGTCGCCGATAGATGGTGTCCTATACAGTGGAAATAGAACCCGTATAGGTAGTATAAGCCTGTGTGTATAGGTATAAGAGGCGTTTCTAACTCTGTCCAACCTCCCACAGCATCTAATGTCGTTCAACTCGTGTTAAGTCTCTCTAGGGGGAAGTGTGTGGGAACCACCATACCTTGTCTAATATAAAATACATTCGCCAGTTATAGTCGGCGGTGAGATGGCCGTGCAGTTAAGTTCACCGTTTTTAGCTAGCGAATATGTAGGTCCCAGGTTCGATTCCCCGAGCCGTCAAAACCTACAAATATGTACCAGTTTGAACTATCTGTAAAATTTTGAAACCAGATAATTTATTACATTCTTCTCTGAAGAATGGAGTTTCATTATCTGACGTTTTTTCCCAATATCATCTTCCATTTCTGCTCGTATCTTGTTTCTTTGTTAACTTGCTATTGGAAATGGAATTTGATATAGTGATTTCTCCTTCTCTTGAGAACTTTTGGGTTAGCTATAAGTTTTCAAGATAAGAAGAAATTACTCCGTTTGGTACTCTCACTTTAGTAAGACCTACAAATTTTTTTGTTATAATTTTGCTATTAACATTGTATAAAAAATTCATCTTGATGAAACCTCACCGTTACTTCATCTTGTTTTTCTTATTTTGTTAATCTGTTGTCCGTTTTGAAATACTTTGTCCAATTCTGCAACATGAATATTATTGTTTCTTGAAAAACAAAGGTATGTTTCTTCTGTTTCCGAATAAACAGGTATTTTTTGTTTTTACTTGTAATTATTTTGTTTAACAATATGTCCGGGTAACATGGTTAAGTATGTTAGGAGAATTTGGTGGTTGAGGATGAAGGTTTTCAAAATGGGGTAAAAAGTTCCGAGAAAATAAGGGAAAAACAGGAAAGGAAAATGGTGTAATTTTTGATCTTTTTAGATTTCTTATTATGAAATAGCACACGAGTTTGGCAAGAACAAACCTTGGGCTTATCCCTTCCGGTTTTTCTCCCCCACAGTGAATTTTGGAATATCTCACTGTGGGGAAATATTAATTTAATATTTAAAATTTATGATTTGTTTTTACTTCAACATTTTTATTTCGACAATTCTTTCAATTTCATCTTCATTCCTTTACGAGTAAAACATGTATTTTATCGATGTTTTCGTCTTCAGATACCATGTGTATGATATCTCGTTACGTACTTTAGGAATCAATCCAGGTAAGTAATTGATTTAAAAATTGAGGGAGCCAATAAAAAACCATAACTCGTGTAACTGGTAAAAACCAATTTGGCATACCACAAGTTTTTGAGTTTCCTCATTGGCTGATCACTGTTATTTGAACAATGTGAAAATAGTCATACAAGGAAACAAATAATATTTTTCCCTGTTCGTGTATTTTTTTTCGTTTGGTTATTTTTTTGTCTCTTGTGAAGTCTCGTAGGTAAAACCTTGTTTTTTCACCATCAATCTCATTCATAAAGTTGTATTTTTCATTCACCTATATAGTAAAAATAATTTTGAAACGTTTCGCAGTTTTTCTTTTTCTTTGTTTTGCATGCAAAGATTACATTGTTTTAAAGTTTTCGCCGACCACCGTTTTTAATCAACGTTCAAAGACATTTGTTTTTCAGTCGTCGCCTTTTCTTTAATGGCTTTGCCTTTAGATTCTATATTTTATCATTTCTTCGTGCTCGTTTCTCTATTTTACTACCAAAATAGGATAGTGTTTCACGTAGATCAAAGTATTATTCTTCTCTTGTGCAGACCTCTTCGAGTAGGCGTGCTGCATCGAGTGCGAACATTCCTAATCACTTATAATTTCTTCACGTTTCTGACGCAGGCCTACTCGAACTTTCATCGTCTTTTATGGTCCAAGTTAAAATCAAAATGCGTACTTTTTTCGTACGCAAACAAAATGGGGTTTTTCTCTGGCATAATTTACTCGTGCCGCTCATTTGTCTACCAAATTTCGCTATTATTCAATTAATACTTACTAAATTAAACGTGACGTAGAACACGAATGAGAAAAAAGAAGCGTGTAACTATCAATACCATAGCAAGATAAGCCACATAAAAATGTCAATGAGATTGAAATATCCCAACACAATAATTTATGTCTTTATCGCAATGCTAATATGAATTTGGAAATGTTTATTCGCCCAACCTATTCAGTTCCTCTATTCTCTCATCGATACTCAATTTTTTAATTATACTTATAGCCTATTTTTCTTCAGTAATTACTTTTACTTGTTTGCGGGACTACTTGGTACCTACGTAATCGCAGTTTCGTCGATCGTCTTCTTTGTTCAAATTTGGTTACTGCGAATTCCCTTGAATTATTGTCAACCGAAAAATCCAATAATTTAATCGCCTATTGCGAACAGTGAAGGCATTCTTTAAATTTATGTATCTCCTAAACCTGGTTTCGAATTCGAAAAACATGAAAACATTCAAAAGCACATTAAAATTACGATCGCGTGAACTCGATGACGTGTCCAAAACCATATTTTATGACAGAAACAAAAAAAGTTCAATTTTGGTATAATATGGTACCCAGACAGCCTGGGTTACTATATCCTATATGAGCAATGCAACTCGTGTTAATGTACGCTGGAAAGGATATCTACCACATTTTTCGTACTCGGATCCTACACTATCCTATAGCTATAAGTACACAGCTAAAAAAAAAACCTCAGCTCGGGTAACAAAAAAGCGAATTATAAGCTCATATTTCACTTTAGTTTTACCTACCTACTTTTAATGAAAGTCAAAATTGTATCCTTTATCGTAAAATACTGCCAGTATGTGTGCAGTGTGCAGCAGTGTGCAGCAGTGTGCAGCAGTGTGCAGCAGTGTGCACCGACAATGTAAACTGATCCGAACGTATAAGACAGGAAATATTATTATGACAGGAGCCACACACGCGGTAATCGAGTTTAATAAAAAAGTTTAGAAAAAAAAAAAGAAATCGTTTACATGACGTTTAAATATCGTTGTAATCGTTTATTTTTTAGAACCTGGCTATTTTTTAAGTCTGCCAATCGAGTTGACGGCTGTAGATGTTTTAATTTCTATAAAAAGGCCTGGCGGTAGACGCATACGTCGAGAGAATAGAATTTACTTTAAGTAGAAGCGAATATTTCTGTACCATTTCCAGTCAAACATCGAGTTCGTTTTAATTAGGTGCAAAAATGACATCTGGAGAAAAGACACGGGCAAATGTTTTTCACGAAATTAGGAAAATGTTTTAAAAACTTTAATTCCGTTATCTCGTGTGAGACTTACAGTTGTAGGTTGATATTAGCACTCGTGAAGTGTAATTTTGGTGAATTATGTGGCTGTTCCAGTGTAAAAGGCGAAAGTACCTAAGGAAATAAAAACTGACAGTTCAAATGTGCGAAAAAACAAAATTGGAGAGGTCTAGAAAAGTAGATAAGTTCGATACGACTGAATGATACTCTCAGTCTCATGGCCTTGAGAAAAGTTTTATATTGAATAAATTACTTTAACATGCCGGGTGTACTTTCTAGAGGCGAATATGCCCTCCGTGCAGTTTAAAAAACTATATGATTTTATTAGAAGTAAACAGACGAGGAGTTCGATTTCAGAAGGCAAGCAGTCACTTTTTCACTTATTTGGGAAACAAGGAAAAACTGCATAAAGCTATAGGCGAGGCAGACTGTGGGAAATGTGATATTATTGAAAGAGAACTATATAGATACAAGAATTTCTGGTCCATTTACTTCTGAACTTTCAAAAAAAAATTTATTATGTTTTCATATAAAGTGGGTCTTCTGAGAAGGCGAGAAGTCACACGAATATCATTATTTTCATTATATTTTTAGAAACAAATGAATGGTGTTCTACAAGAACTGAATAAGTCACAATTTTGGGTTTTTCATGTTTTGACTGATTCTGGTAGTAATTTTCGCACCACATGGAAAGGTAACACTGAAACTGCCAAATTATTCAATCCGCAATAATGGTATCAGAAACATTTTAAAATTGACTGTTTCACGCAAATATGGGAGAAGTCATGGATAAATTTTTAACAAGAAGGTGATATCAGCTTGAAATGAGTTGTTTACCATGGAAAAGGTGTTGTATGAGTAGGGACAATGGTTCTGTCCTGATTCCTTCATTTTTAGATGCAATTACATTAATTATAAACTATTTTGACTTATCCTGTTACAAGTTCTGAGGTGCCACTTTGCAGCGCTTTTGCTTGTGCCAGCCCTGGACCCTGGATTTTTCCTGCCATGTAGGTAATATTGTAGAATTCATTGTTTTGGTGGAAGCAACGAACATTTTTTTTATTTCATGTATGGATGTGGATGTGTGGGTAGTGACGCATGCGCATCGAATATAACGGAAAATATTGGCAAAATAATTTAGTGAAATAATTTTGACGAACAAATTAATTTTTGCCTGCTTGTCCGTCTATTATAGTAATTTGTTTTTTCGATCAAGTTTCATATTTTTGTTTCACAAATATAAGATTAGTTGCCACTTTTGGCAACATTTTGCCACAGAGCACCCCCTCTGGTGGAGTTTTATCATCACCTTATCAGTATAGCTTTGCAAAGAGTTACTTTCAACATTCTCTAACAATATTGTTACCATTTCCCATAGGACACATTAAACAGTCAGTTGAACTTTGTTTCTGCTTACCTGAAAGACTGTTTTTTTTTTTTTTACTTATATCCCTCTTGTATAACACTGTTCAAATGTCATCTGCATCACAGCAGTTTCATTACCCATATCATTATATTGCTCTTCTGTATAGCTTCAAATTTGTTTCAATTTTTATCAACAGTAACCTAAAGTGTACATGAGGCAGCTATATCAAAAGGAATTTGTGACCATTAACTATAGTTTCTAATGTTATACCTTCTATTCTTATAATATATGAAATTTTTTGTAGAATACGTTGCAATTGTCGTAAGTTTCAAAAAATTTATTCTACCACAAAATGTTCAAAAAATAGGTTACTTCTTGTATTTTGATGCAAAATGTGAGTAACTTCTCAAGTTTTGTGAGTAAATAGACTTTAATGAGCATACATTTAATTGGAAGGGAGTTTTAATAGGTCTTAACTTATAGCGCTAATCAATTCCCAGTAGAATTTCACATAGGATTAGACATCTATTTTAAAAGAAGCAAAAAGTAACTATTTACGATTTGAAATCAAACTCCTCACTCACACTCCACTTCAATTTATAGTAGGAACCTTTATGCAACACAATTAGTAAGAAAGTCTTTTAAAAACATGAAGGTTTAAAGACAAGTAGAAACAAAAGCAGGCAACAGAAATGGCAAACCAGATTTTTCAGAGTTGTAACGATTTTGTAAAATTGATACAAATTGGAAATTTTCTTTCAAAACTTTGAAAATTAATCATATTTTTGTAATGAGAAAAAATGCTGTAAAATAGGTCCACTTTTGAGTAAAATTAAAAATGCAACCCAAGTTTTGAGATGTAGCATACGGCACCTATGCAATACAAACACACCTTTTAAGCGAGATCAAAAATTTATATTTCATAGGCTATGAAAACAGCTAAAATTATCAATTTTATATTATTCCAATTTTTCTGAAGTATGTATTGAAATAAAAATTGTCAAAAACAATCAAAATAGGTATGCAGCCCTCATCACACAAAAGGTGTGGTATTTGGAGAATACGCCCCTGGAAATTATTTGAAGTGTCTTTTTCACATGGAAGAGTATTAAAGAGCGACAGAGACAATTGGATTTTTGTTGATTGTATTTTAATGAACTGAAAAAATTAATTTGAAGTGATAAGAAAAGCATTCAGAAAGAATAATTTTATAGACCCTAATAAGCAAAATAGATAATTACCATACGAAGTAGCTATCCTTGTAATGTAAGATAAGGAAATTTTTATCAAAGAAAGACATTGGGAGGGTAAGAAATTTTTTCTGCATGAGGCATTTCAACAAGAGTGAAATAATATAATATGTAATGTGAAACAAATGTGTAAAATAGGTTGTACTACAACAAGTCTAAATTTAAATGAGCTGAAGGTGAGTATTGAAAACTACAGACGAGTGGAGACTGCCTTTCTTCACTTGTTGCAGATCCCATTTTGTGTAAATAGTGCACATGTGCAGTATATATGTGGTAAAGTTATTTACCCTCATAATACACTCCTCTAGGAATGATCACTTTGAATATGCTATAATTACCGGCTTTAAATTCTCGTATTCCATGCCAGTGCTACAAAAATATATTTTTATTTTTAATAGTAAGTTTTTTTTCTCTTAAGCAAAGTAAATTGGTTTATATGAATCACCAAAATGAAAATTTATACGCTCTTATAGCCACAACTGATTCGAATAATTTCCATCAGACTATTCAGTTAAGACCAACGAACAGGTGTAACCTGCCAATATGTACTTACAAGTATGAGCAGTGATGTGCTCCTAAAATTTTTTGAGCGTAACCCATCTTCTTATCGGCCCAATTAGAACTAATATAAAAAAAATTTCAATTTTTATTGACACGGTATTGAGACTGCAAATACCTACAAATTTTGAAAAAAATTGTTTTTTTCATATTCTGAAGGTTTTTCTGCCCCAAATTCGTGTTTTTTTCCCACGATGAGGGTCTTCTGGATTCGAATGATGTGAGTCTCTGAGCCATTTTTAGCGCATGGTTCTCCCCCATCGCCTGTGGAATGGGTTCATTCCCTTAGCTAATAAGAAAAGCTGGCTCCAAATTAATGGAGAAGAGAAATTAGCATTGTTTGATCGATAAGAAGAAAATTTTAAAGAATAACTAAGAGTATGGCTTACAAATGCTTTTCAGTGCATTACTGTGAGAGTATGCTGTGTATACTCCACAATTTTCATCAATTTCTTGAGAGTGTACTCCGAATACCACGCATACCATATGAGCACATCACTGCCTATGAGTATCGGTGTGATATTAGGAGAGAAGTCCGATCTGGCGGATGCCTTGAATATACCCACAGTATACTGTTTCTTTCCTCTGTCTATCCCCTTTTCCATAAAACACAGAATAACACAAACTGACTCCTAGCTGGTAAAATTTTACCAACTATCGTAATAAACAAATAGCCCAATTTTCCCAGCTGACGAAAAAATTGTTGCAAGCAGATTCCTCAACTATCGAACTCATAACTTTGTTTCGGAGTGCCAACAGATAATGCAAACGAAACCTCACCTTTCACCCAAAATTTGAGCAGAAGTTCTTTTCGTTTCAGTTTCAACAGGTTTGCCAAATTTACCTGAAAATACGGAACTCCGAAACATAAATCTACAAAAATAAAAAAATAAAATAAAATAAAAGTTGCTAATTCGCGATGAAACTGCTAATTCTTTGCACGTCGAACAGCTGATAAAACTTCACTAAATTCGACAAAAAAGAAAAAAAAAAAAATTCTTTCAAAATTGTAAAAGCCAACATGGTGGTACCCGGACCTGTTTATTTCAAGACAAACCTTTCGCGTAAGCTACTACAATCTTGCAGCTGCTACAAATCGTTTCAATATTTCATCCGAGTAAAAAAAAAAAGAAGAAAAGTGTAGTGTAGGTACCTACTACCTACCTATCGAATTGACGCGAAAAAGCAGTAGATAAGGAATTTTAGCCTATGGAGTTTTTCATGCGTACCTATATCCAGATTTTGCCGAGGTGAAAAAAGTGCGGGAAAACAATTTCCCCTTCGTGTTAGTGGAAATTGACATATATAGGTATTTATACATATATACATATATATATACATATATATATATATATATATATATATACATATATATATATAGACAGTATCGTATTATGCTCGACTGCCATTGAAATTTTTAAACCAGCGGTGAAACGAACTCGTACTTTCTGTCAACTTTTTCATTTTTGCATTTGCTTCTTTTTTTTTTTCGTTCTCTTTTTCTTCTTTTGCCCCATCTAACTCTGCTTTTAGGACAATTTATCGCAGTCGCAGTTGACAATTTTCGTAAAATAACTCAAACGAAAAAATATAGGCTTCGTCTATGCGTAAAACTGTGTATAAGTGACTTCACTCCAGGAACATAGACCTACGAGAGATTCGAAAAATTTAATCTATTTTTGGGGTAAATGCATAAACTATACGTTGTTTACGGCGCGAAATTCAAAATGGTACAACACAGCGGTGCAACTGTGGCCCCTTTGTGGGTACGCCATTGGTGGACTGTAACTGCTGGAAAATAAAGAAGCTATGAACACATGGGCAAGAAAAATCGAAAGTACAAGAAGTAAAGCACACCTACAACCTACTTCTAAAACTATACTATAAGTCTTGAATATTTAGGCCTAATGGCCTAAAAGTTTTCGATTCTTGCGAATAGATGAAATATACGCTTTAACAACAGGAAGTATCTGAACTTGAAAACTTTATAACTTTTAACCGGCTTGGAAAAGGAAGGTTCTGGATTATCAGTTTATTCGTTCCATCAATAAATAGGTATACAGGGTGACTCACTTTTCGATGCGCCGTGAAAATGGCACGTCATTATTTGAATCACTCATTTACTCGCAGAGAACGATTCACAATTCGTCAATTCGTTGCACCACCTCAAAAGTTTTTAATCGACTTCAAAAAAAGGAAGTGGTTGTCAATTTGTTCCGTCCCGTTTCTGCAGACGAATCAGTTCGTCTACAGAAACGTGTCGAACAAAATATAGACAACTATTATTCTTAATTCTTAGAATAATAGCTGTCTATATACCGAATTGCTTCTCACGATCAGACACCACCAGATATGCTGACTATTTCATGTCATCATATTTGGCGGATGTTCTGTATCACGCCACCTTTTTGGTCGGCCATATTTGATTAAAACAATGAAAACGAAGGTGATGTCGTGTCCTCATTTGGAAGACATGATCATTCCTAAACCTACAGTCAAGTAGACAAGTTAGGGTTCACACTAGCTGTTGTGAACATTAGGTTTCATTAGTCTTAAGAAATAGTATTAAGTATTA
>WOFM01001347.1:0-26133 GCA_011428145.1 Ericerus pela
GTGTGATTTTCGATTTAACATATATAAAACGTGTCGGAGAGATCAATATCTCTTCATCGTCAGCTGTAGGGAGATAATATTATTATATATATATATATATCCTTATAATTAATTTTGTGTGTTTTTAATATAAATTTACTATTGTGGGAATCAATGGCATATATTAGGGAATGCTGATGCCAATAAGAGAGGCAGAGCAGCGACGGGGAACCTATTGAAAATTGTGAAATGAGTAGTGAAACGACTTATGGACCGCTCGGTTTACGATATGCGCTAAAAGACCGATGCCCATCCGCAGTCCAAAACCAAAAACAAAAAATTTTGCGGGTTGAGTCAATTAAGACTATTGGCCGAAAGGTTGACTTGTTCGAGTATCTTCATGACAATATTTTGGTACGTTTTCCGATCAAGTGCCTTCGTTAAAATATCCGCAACTTGATCGGACGACCTAATATCGTTAAACGTAATTAATTTATTTTGGAAGGCTTCCAAAACTGCGTAACACTTGATCGCTAAAGACCTGGAGCGTTTCTGGCCTCCCCCAGATGCAATGCGTGATGCGGATATATTATCCTCGTACACCTGCACTGAGTCGGTTACAGAAAAAACGCTCTCAGTGAGTCTCCAGATCACATATATGTCGTCAAGTGCGTCATTCAACGCAATTAGTTCGGCTGCAGTTGACGAGGTTGCAACTAAGTTTTGCCGGTGAACGGCCCAGTTTAACAAGTCTCCGTTTGCGAAAATCATATAGCCTGTTGTGGAGCACCCTTTCTCCAAGTTTTCTATATCTATGGGTGAGTCGTCTACGTCGGGTGCATACGACGCATCGACAAATGCTTTAATCTGAGTCTGATCAGAGTGAAATACAAGAGAGAAGTCCCTTGTTGTTTTAAGGTACCTAATAATTCGGCAAACATAATTCTTGGTTTCACTATTAGAGGATTTCTGAAAACGTGATAGGTAATTGATGGCGAAAGCAATGTCCGGGCGGGTCAGTCTCGCTACATATAGCAAATTCCCAATCATGGTCCTATATTCAGTGTCATCTTTACCATTTGTTGGCTTGCTTATTTTAAGGCCCGTTTCCATAGGTGTGGTTGTCGGATTACATTCCGTCATACCAAATTTACGTAAAATTTTATCTATGTACCTATTTTGCGTTAATATTATTTGTTTCCTCGAGATGTCTCGACTTATTTCAAAACCGACGAAGAAAGTTGGATTCATTTCTATTTTCAGTGTGAAGTTTTTATTAAATATATTTATTAGGTCTCGTGTCCACTCGTCGTGGTTGCTAGCCAACAACATGTCATCCACGTAGACTATTAGGAGTGCCATTGCACCATTATTATTTTGTTTTGTGTATAAGCATCCATCTATTTTTGATTGAAGAAATCCAGCTTGAATTATTGTCGAGTTTAATAAGTCGTACCAACTTTTAGAAGACGTCTTCAGTCCATATATTGACTTAATCAGTCTCAGGCAATTATTTTCGCCTAGTTGGCATCCTCTGGGATTTGATATATATATAGGGTATTTTATTTCTGAATTAAGGAAAGCTGTTTTTATGTCAAATTGTATGATATTTAGATTATATTTATTTGTGATGGATAACGTCCATCTTATCAGCCAATACTGTACCACCGGGGCATAGGTTTCAGTTAAAGAATAGTGAGTAAGGTCCTTAAAACCCCTTGCAACCAACCTGGCTTTCGGTTTGTGAATGCCTTGATTGTCGGGTTTTGTGGTGAAGCACCACTTGGTATCTACCAACCTCACATTCCTTTCTTTGGGAACGACCTCCCACACACCCATATCAGACAATGACTTCAACTCATCGGTGATTGCTCTTTGCCAATCTGTTTTAAATGGATTGTTTTCCACATCTTCCCATTTTTGAGGGATGTGGTCCTCTATATAACGCCTGTATCTTTGTTTACATACGCTTAATATTACGGGGTTTTCTATTATATTTTTGTGTTTGTCTTTATTTTTATTATTTATGTTATCTATATTTATTATGTTCCTCATTTCATCGAATCTGACATCACAAGTTACGTGTGATTTGTCAATTAGTGGGTCTCTTATGCAGTATCCACTACTTGTGTAGCCCACAAATACCCCCTTGTCTGCCCTTTGTGTGAGTTTTGGGTGTTCAGAATTTGTTTTCTTCTTTTTGTTTTTTGTGGCCTGTTGTTGGCGAACTTCCATGGGAATATGTCTATAGGCGAGAGACCCAAAAACTCTCATGTTTGGTAGATCCGGCTTTATGCCGTAAAGCATTTCGAAAGGGGTTTTGTTTTCTTTGTTTGCCCTTGTTGGGCTCCTATTTATGACATACACCGCCGTCAGAACTGCAAATGACCAAAATTTAAATTCCAATTTGGAGTCAAACAGCATAGCTCTAGTTCTAGCCATTATTGTTTGGTTCTGTCTTTCAGCCATTGCATTTAGCTCTGGTGAATATGGAACCACAGGCTCGAGACTTACGCCGTTTTCCTCGCAAAATGTCTTCATGTGTGAATCTAAGTATTCCTTAGCATTGTCACATCTCAAGGTGGCAATGGGATGATCCGGAAATTTTGACTTTAGTTTCATATATAATTTTTTGAATTCTTCACACACCATTGATTTTTTTTCTATGGTAGAGACAAAGGTGTATTTCGTGGCGTGGTCTACAAATATTAATACATACTTTTCACCATATATACCCGGTGAAAAGGGGCCCATTGTATCCGATGAAATGAGTTCCAGTTTCCTTTCAGGCCTGGTCCTTGTACTATTATGCCCTAATCTTTTTGAATTAGCCTTTACGCATATCTCGCACAAACTGAATTCATCATCTCGGAATGTTATTCCGTTAGGAATACCTCTTGAGACTTTGGTTAAGAATCTCAAATTCTTTCCCGATAAATGTCCCAATCTCCTGTGCCATATCATATTTTTTTCTATTTTTAATTCCCCTTTACTTTCATTCGATTCTTGGTTATTATTTGTTATTTCATTATCTATAGCGTTATTATTATCGTTTAAACCTATATCCTCATTCGTTTCTTCATCCTCCTCGCTGGTTTCCCTATTTTGGGTTCGATTGCTGTTTTGTTCGTCATTTTGACTTATTATTATATTATTATTTTCATTATTATTAGTTGTATTCTCTCTATTATCTTCACTTTCCTCCTGACTGTCCTCAACAATTTCCTCTTCTATTTCATATTCCATCCATTCGTCTTGGGAATTTATGTTAGGCATACATGCCAATTTATTTGATTCATTTTTATAAGGACATATTTTATTTATCTCATCTTCATCTTCTATCATATTGACTGTGGATTCCGGCACAATCTCGTATTTGACCATGTATACCCCCTTTATTTTTGGGGCTGAGAAGAGTACTTCGTTCGTTCCTCTGACATATATATGTGCCGCCGAGAAATTTTGGTCTATTCCCAGTGCCCTATTTTCAGTTATTTTTATTCCTGACATCAGGTCTACGTTTAGTGATGGTACATAATGTACGTTTTTTAGTCTTATGACTTTCTGGTTTCGTTCCGAGTTTTCCACTCTAATGAACATTGTACCAATGTGGGTTGCTATTAAAAGTGTATCTTGGATGGCACATTCCAATTCAATGGGTTTTTCTAGCATTATTGGGTTGGACAATTTTGACAGGTCTGATATTACATGGGCAACAGCTCCACGTCTAGCATAATTCTTTTAGTTAAGGGAATATAATTAGAATCTAACTCTTGTTTTGTGTCTTTTGACGTTATCAGATTTATTAATTTATTATTATTATTTGGTTCTTGATCTCTATATCTGATCATCATTGACCACTGAACGTCATTTTCTTTTTTGTTTTTATTGTTATTATTATTAGTGTTATTTCGTCCGTATCTTGTGTTCTGTGCAGGACCATCCAATTTATTTTGGGGTATTGCGCCCTCTTTATTTGACGGACATACTTTAGCTATGTGCCCTTTGCCATGGCACTTAAAACAAACTAACGTATTTGAATTTGGCAAAGTATTCTGATTCTGGTTATTTTCATATTTTTTATTTTCATAGTTATTATTATATTGAGGTGTTTCTTTTTGTTGGTTGTTATTATATTTTATTTTCCCCTGATCTACATTTTGATTTCTATTTGTATAATTATACCTATTGTAACTTCCTCCGTATTGGGATCTCTGGTTTTTGTTGTTATTTGTGAAGTTACGAAATTTATTATTATTATTATATTTTGACTTTTTTTCGTCATACAACCTATCCGACCTTTCGATTAACATGGCATGGAGTGTCTCAATTGTTTTCTGGTCCTGACTTAATGTATTAAACTCCAGCCTAGTCATATCGTAGTCCATGTTTAACGAGATTAGAAGCTGTTCTATCTCCTCCTGTCTGTCCAGATTTTTTCCACAATCCCTTATTTTTTGGGCTGCCCTCGAGAAAACATCCAAATAACTTCTCATGTTCCCATCGCTATAAAATTTTAGTCTTTGAAATGTTTGTTTTGCGTTAATGTACGTGACCTGAATACAGCTTTTATATCTCTCGTCAAGTACTTTCAAAATTTGGTTTATTGTTTTGAGATCCTTCACTCTCTCGATTAGTTCGTTATTAAGTCCCTGGTATATGAGTGCCTTTCCCTTTTCCTGATTTCGGAAATATGTCATTCGAGTTGCTGGGTTGGCATTACTAGACTCAGGGTTCAAAAAATTGTTTAAGTCTAATCCCAAAAAAAGTACTTCCATTTCTGTATCATGCATGATCGGGTACAATCCCTCTGCGTAAAGTGTGAAGACCATCATGGTCCTCCAGGCGTCATAATTTCTCCCGTCAAATACCTTTTTTGTGTCAAATCGTGACATCTTGTTCGAATTTTACTTTCGGGGCTTATTATTCCTACCTCAGAAACACGAGAGCTTAATTCTAGGGGGTAACACGGTCTCAACCGCATGATTATGCAAAACACGGTCTCAACCGCTCGATCGGGAATGCAAGTCAAAATATTATGTCATAAATCTTAATAATTAATTAACGTTTTAATTGGATCTCACGCAATCTGTCGCTGACGATGAGTTGATCTCTCCACCGTTGTTTTCAATTTCTTTTTAGTTCATGGGATTTCTGATACTTTGTCGCCAAAATGTCTTTAATTCAAAATGGTCTAAGCTTTTGGTCTTGTTCCAGATCGAAAAGTAATTCTGTTGAACACGTTAAAACATAAATTAGATTTCAAGGCAAAATTATTCAACAGAAATACAAAAGGTTAATGCTGAAAGGGAAAAAATAATTCGTTATCTTTTGTCAATTTAAAATACTCTATACAGATTGTGAACAGGAATAAACTGTCACTCAAGTCCAATGATGTTCAATAATTTTCTTTTGTTATTCAGAGTGTATCTCATTCAATAAATATTTCCCTATTTCGACCACTTTCGACCAACGAGATAAAGTCTGAAAGGTTACCAATGATACCATTCAAGTTTCAACTTTCCTCTAATTTTGGTTAAGAGTCAACAGGAAAATATTTCGAACGTTTTACTTTACTTTAATTAATTTTCAAATTTTTATTATTAATTTTGAGGCAAAAATCACATCGATTACTAATTAATTATTCTAAATTTTACTTATCTTTATTCGGTTTTCGTAATTTTCCTTTTCTCCACTATTCTGATCCGATGTTGACTTTGACTTTTTGACTCAGCAACTTTCAGACTTTCGACTTTTTGATTTCAACTTCCTTTGCGGAACACAGTACGAACAATTGCCAGCCGTTTTTAACTCTGCAAGCCGGTTTTCCAAACCACAGTATCCTTTCGTACCTGATTTGCTTACACCAAACTCTCGACTTCGACGTTTTACTCGGCGCCCAAGATTTCACTGAAGTTTTCATCAATTTTAATTTTTACCTTTGATTCATTTGATTTACCGCTTTTTCAACTATTCCATGATACTTCCTTCGATCACTGGAAACAAACTTTGGGTTCACGAACTTTTAACTGTCCTTCCACTTTGCGTGGAGGTTTTACACAATACGAAATTTTTCACTTTTTCATGACACATAAACTTTTACTTTTAACAAATTACACGATTAATATGAACATGTTTCGAATTCCGCACTTATTTCCGTTGGTCCGCAGCTCTGGCTACCATGTTGAGGTGAGTTTTGATCTTTTCATCCAAAGAAAATGAAGCACGGACATTTATCAATAAAAAAGGTTTATTTACGACTTTAGTACTGTGAGAATAATGGCAAATTATAATATTCGATAGCCACTTATTCTCGCACATCACATGCTGTGGCAACACTGTTTCTGTTGTTGTTGTTTTATCTGTGATATTTGTGTTTTGTAACTCAGCTGTGATTATATGTTTTTGTGCCTTCTTGTCGCTCATCACTCGTCGTTGTAATAACATGTATGTCATCATGGTGTTCAAATAAAAATTCGTGAAACATTCTAAGTGTCTAGTCTTCTCTTTTATATGTCGTAATGTGTGCTTCTAGTCATCGTTTCTTTAATTCGTCGTTCTAAGTTCTTCATCGTCGTAGTTCGTGTATGGTGATCCGTTGAGAATTCCACCGTTTTTCTCACAGGTTATGGGCCCAGATACCTGATTGTCAACGTGGTCGCCATTGTCCTGAGTATGCAGAGTTGTGCTGTCGAATCCTGTTCATCACTCCCAAGTAGTACCATGTCTTGTTTGTAACCTTTTTCGTTAAAAGTGTTCGTATTTATTTTTCGATGTTCCTGGGATCTCGTTCGTGTTTATTCGTTGGTCGACGTATCTGAAAGGTTGCTGAAGTCGCTGATTCGCGGTGCAACTGATCGTCGTAGCCTGATCACGAGATGGACATTCGAAAGCAGAATACTATCGAACCGTTCAATGGGCAGAATGGTCGGACATGGAAATTCAGAATGGAGCTGCTGTTAGCAAAGGAATCTCTGGGTAACATAATCTTTGATTCTTTGCCAACTGTTCGAAATAGGGGAGACGTATGGTCAAAGGAGAATGCTAAGGCGATGTTTTTGATAGCCAACAACGTGACGGACGAATACCTCGAAATCATCCAGACCTACACAACCGCGAAGGAGATGTTCAACGCGCTGACGAACCTCATTGATAGCGGAAATGACAGGACGCTAATGGATTTACGAGCTGAGCTGTATACAAAGCGGTATGTTTCTGGTTCTGACTTACAAAAGTATTTACTTGATTTTCGTGCCCGCTGTAGACGATTGACCGAGTTGGGGGACCTGACTACCACCAAACAATTTGTACTGGTACTGCTACGTTCGCTGCCAGCGGAGTTTCGTCCTATCAAAGTCGTGTTAGAGGATGGTGAAGTCGTAACCTGGGATGGCGTGTTCATGAGGTTGAATAATTTTCAACGTGAACTGTCCCTGGATAGTAAATCGACGTTGAGAAGCAATTCTCAATATTCAACTCTTCAGAAACCTTCATCGGTGGTGGCCACTGGTGAAGAGAACATATTTTTTGGCAACACAACGAATGGTGGACGAAATTTCGGTAATAATAACAATAATAATAATGGTAATAATCGTTTTGGTCGTGGTAGGTCTCAACATCGGGGAAACAATCGTGGTTATAATCGTGGCGGAAGTAATAATAATAATTTTAATAATAACCGGAATTTAAACGCACAGAGCAATACTAATAATAATAATAATTCAAATGGACATGGTCGGAATTTTGGCAATGACAATGGGCATTCGAATATAAAATGCCACTTCTGTAACAAAATCGGTCACATAGCACGTAATTGCTATGCAAAAAATAGAAATAATAATAGTACGGATAATTGTAATAACGTTAATAATAATAATGGAAATCGTACTAACGACCATGGTACTAGTAACAACAATAATAATAATAATCGTAACTCAGCACAAATGTGCAATGATAATTTTAATTTAAATGACAATCGCTCTGAAGATGGTTACAGCTTTACACTGCAGAATGATAATAATAATAACATAAATGATTTCGTTGATGCTAAAAATAATATAAATTCGATGCTGCGTACCACTTTTGTAGTGGATAGTGGATGCACGATTCACTTGATAAATGATATAAGCCTGTTCAGTGACTATTTAGATTTGATAAAACCCTACAGTATCTGTGTCGCGAAGAAAGGAGTCTCGCTTGCTGTCACGTCGGTCGGTACCGTAAAATTAAAATTGTTGAATGGCATCGCAATAGAACTAAAAAATGTAAGGTATGCTCGGGAGCTGCCACAGAATCTGCTGTCCGTTAAGCGCATGAGCAAGTCGGGTTTTGACACTCTGTTTCGAGAGGAGTCTGTTGAGGTCATCCAACGCTGCAGTGGTAAAATCGTGACCACTGGTGTGAGCGTTGACTCGGATTTGTACACGATTGACTTTTTGAAAATACCAAATCACTCGTGTAATCTGATGTCTGAAGATGAACCTAGCCCACTGACTGTGTGGCACCGTCGACTTGCCCATTTGAATGTAAACGATGTAAGGTTATTGTCAACTAGGGGTTTGATACCAAATGTTGACACTAACCGCAGATTGCTGTGCGAGCCCTGTGTCATGGGCAAACAGAAACGGAAACCGTTCCTGAGGCACGAACGAAAAACAAGTAGGCCTTTGGAACTAATACATACCGATCTGTGTGGCCCGATAAATCCTCCGTCATATAATGGAGTGAAGTATTTTATGACCTTTATCGATGACTACTCAAATTTTTGCTGTGTGTACCTGTTGACGAGTAAGACAGAAGCCTTTTCGAAATTTAAAATTTATCATGAGATGGTGGCAAATAAATTCGGCTACAATATTAAAAGACTCAGGTGCGATCGAGGCACAGAATACTTAAACATAAATTTTCAATCATATTGTAATGAAAAAGGGATTGTTGTCGAACCCACTGTTGGTGGCTGCCCTCAGCAAAATGGAAAGGCTGAGAGGATGAACAGGACACTGTGTGAAAGGGCGAGGACATTGTTGTTCGAGAGCGGTCTTGAAAAGATATATTGGACAGAAGCCATATTGTGCTCTGTATATATTGTGAACCGTTGCCCCACAAATAAAGATTTTGTCCCTTATGAAAGATGGTTCAATGAACAGTTTGACTATAATAAATTACGGACGTTTGGATGTGACGCTTATATGCTGTCCTTCAAACATGACTCAAATAAATTTAAAAATAAAAGCGAGAAACTTGTAATGGTCGGTTATTCTCCCTGCGGCTACAGACTTCTCAATGTGACTACTAAGGAGGTACGTTTGTCACGTGATGTCGAGTTTTTTGAAAGTAAAATAGGTGCCAAGGACTCTAGTAGATATAATAATAATGATGGTATTTTTGTAGAGGTCACCGAATCGAATCTTGAGAACATTGAAGTAGATGGTGACGTGAATTTGGATTGTCTGTCAGGTGCAACGGCTGAATGTGATGGGACTGCAGGAAATATTTACCTAGCGGAGGACGGCATCCCCTTGACGTTTGAGGAGGCGAATGGTGCACCGGACGGTCTGATGTGGAGGGAGGCTATTTCTTCGGAGATCAGTGCCCTGAATTCAAATCAGACCTGGTGGGTGACCAAACGTCCAAGGGACGCTCCTACCATCACATGTCGTTGGGTATTTAATAAAAAATACGATATGAATAATGAGGTACTCTATAAGGCAAGACTGGTCGCCAGAGGATGTCAACAGAAGAAAGGCTTCAACTTTAATGAAGTTTACGCGCCGGTGGCAAAGCTTTCGACTGTGAGGACTCTCTTGGCTATCAGTAATAAAATGAAATTTTATATAGAACAAGTAGATATTTGTAGTGCCTTTTTAAATGGAATTCTGTCTGAAGACGTGTACCTCGAAATACCTGAGGGAATTGAAACAAAGATAGATAGGAAAAATAATGTCTTGAAGTTGAATAAATCTATATATGGTCTGAAGCAGTCGCCTAAAGTTTGGAATACGTTATTTAACGAGTTTCTGGTTGCTCTCGGTTTTGAGCAGAG
Source organism: Ericerus pela (assembly GCA_011428145.1). Lineage (NCBI taxonomy): Eukaryota > Metazoa > Arthropoda > Insecta > Hemiptera > Coccidae > Ericerus > Ericerus pela. The sequence continues at coordinate 10,022 of WOFM01001347.1, forward strand.
TAAGTCTGATGACTGCTTGTATATTTATAAAAGTAGGACAGACAATACGGTCGTCTACTTGCTCACATACGTTGACGACGTCCTCATTAGCTCCAATAATAAGGCAAAAATTGCTTTCTTTAAAAATGAAATAAATAAACGTTTTAAATGTAAGGATCTTGGAGAGGTCAAAAAATATTTGGGTCTGAATATTAGCTACAATCGGGAAAAGGCCATACTGGAGATTGAGCAGAGGGCTCTCATCGAGTCTGTTGCTAGACGTTTTGGTGTTGAAAATTGCTCACCAACCTTCACACCCATTGACCCCGGACTCCAACTGGACAGGGACCTCAATGCGTGTGATAGTGTTTTAAATAACCGGTATCAACAGCTCGTGGGATGTTTAATGTACTTAATGTTAGGATCACGGCCCGATATTTGCTTTGCAATATCGTACTTCAGCCAATTCTCCAGCTGTGCCACGAATGAACATTACAAGTATCTTTTGCGAGTTCTGAAATATCTGATAACCACCAAGGACAAAAAATTATTTTTTCTACATGATAATAAGAGTAACGGCAGTATATTGGAAACATATTCCGATGCCGATTGGGGCAACTGCGTTACTACAAGACGGTCAGTTACCGGATACTGTGCCTTTGTCTATGGGTCACTGGTGTCCTGGTCAAGCAAGAAGCAGCCAACAGTGGCTTTATCTAGTACAGAGAGTGAATTGATCGCAATATGCGATGCTACCACTGAGTCTATATGGCTAAAATATCTACTAGGTGATTTTTGCATCCAACTTGCTGATAGGGCTGTAATCTATGAGGATAATCAGAGCTGTCTGTCTCTGTTGCACTCCGGCAAGTGGAATACCCGTAGGTCAAAACATATAGACGTAAAATACCGTTTTGTATGCAGTCATGTAGATGTAGAATTTAGATACTTATACGTGCCAACCTCGCGACAATTGGCTGATATGTTCACGAAGGGCTGCCCGAGGCCCAAATTTACCGAATTTTGTAGACTGTTAAATTTAACGTAACTTTTTGTTTATGTATACCATTTTTGTTTGTATGTTAATGTTGTTGTCTTGTGACCACATGTTTATTTTTAATCGTTTGTTGACTTTTTGTCATTATGTATCGAAATGACAGTATTAGATTAATAACGTTATTTTTATTGTTACCTTTTTTTTAAAAAAATCTTAAATCGAATATATATAATTTGAGGAGGCGTGTGAGAATAATGGCAAATTATAATATTCGATAGCCACTTATTCTCGCACATCACATGCTGTGGCAACACTGTTTCTGTTGTTGTTGTTTTATCTGTGATATTTGTGTTTTGTAACTCAGCTGTGATTATATGTTTTTGTGCCTTCTTGTCGCTCATCACTCGTCGTTGTAATAACATGTATGTCATCATGGTGTTCAAATAAAAATTCGTGAAACATTCTAAGTGTCTAGTCTTCTCTTTTATATGTCGTAATGTGTGCTTCTAGTCATCGTTTCTTTAATTCGTCGTTCTAAGTTCTTCATCGTCGTAGTTCGTGTATGGTGATCCGTTGAGAATTCCACCGTTTTTCTCACAAGTACAACGACTGACGAGCGGAGAACATTCTCCGTCGAGCAGTGGCGGAAAGAATATTATATTGGCAATCAGTGTCGCCACATGTAAAAAGAGTAAAAGTAATATTGTGTTACATGCAGTGTTGATTGGTATACAATTATGTGTTCGTGAGGTAGTGAGGGAATCGTATCCCAACAATTAATTAAAAGTTAAAATTTCGTGTTTCACGCAAAGTGAAAAGGCTTAGTGCCGTGTGATACCTGCATGCAAAGTGGATGGAAAAATGTTAAAAATTTGTGAACACAAAGTTTGTTTCAGTGATAAAAGTAAATATCCTGAAAAATTTTAAAAAGTTTAAAGTCAGTGAATCGAAAAGTAAAAGTTCGAAGTCAAAGTAAACGAAGGTGAATCCTTGGGCGTAAGTCAAAAAATTCGAAGTAAATAGTTGGGACAGCAGATCGAAAAGATCCTGTGGATGAACAAACCAGTCATTGAAAGTGAAATAGTAGGAAACTGCTCATGCTGTGTTCTGGATAGAAAAAGCTGAGTCAGAGAGATTGAAGTTTGACAAGTTCCTGAGAAGAAACGGAAAAACTTGGTGTCAATTGGGCAAGAAAGCAGATGGAAAACATCAAAAAACTACGAAAATCAACGGATAAAAATAAGATAAGTAAAAAATTTTAGAATAATTAATCATAATTTTGTGTGATTTTGCTCATAAATTAAGAAAATATTAAAATTTCAGCATATTAAAATTAAAATTTGATACATATTCTCGACCAAAATTCAAGTAAAGTCGAAACTTGAAAGGTGGATTCAATATTCTTTCAAACTTTATCTTGTTGGTCGAGAATTGCAGAAACAGAAAATCTTTGTTAGATGAGCTTCATCGAATCCAACAAAAGAAAACCTAAATTCATGAACATTAACCTGGGTGACAAAATTTTTCCTGTTCACAAACAATAAAATATTTTTCAATAGATGAAGGTTAATAGATTATTTTATTTTCAGCATTAATCTCTTTCATATTTTCGTTGAACAATTTTGAATTGAATATTAACTTATGTTTTAATGTGTTCAACAGAATCTTTTTCATTCTGGAACAAAACCCAAAGTACTAATTAAATCGATCTTGAATATTTTCAGCGATTAAGTCCAAGTAAATCGATCACTCAAGAAACTGAAAAATCAGCGGAGAGATCACTTCATCGTCGGCAACATATAATTAGTGAGAATAATTTTAAAATATTAATTAATTATTGGATACCATATCGTAATATATTTAATTTGCATTCCCTAACGAGTGGTTGAGACCGTGTTGTGCATTATCGTGCAGTTAAGACCGTGTTACCCTCTAGATTTAAGTTCTCGTGTTTCTAAGGTAGGATTTAAATTCCCCAATATTCAAAATTTAATAATAAAATGTCACCATTTGATACTAAAAAAGTATTCAATGGAAGGAATTATGATGCTTGGAGGACCACAATGGTCTCAACACTCTATGCAGAGGGATTGTACCCAATTATGCAAGATGTTGAGACCGAAGTGGTATTTTTGGGACTTGAATTAAATAATTTTTTAAACCCTGATCCTGGAAATGCTATTCCAGCTAATCGAATGGCATATTTTTGTAACCAAGAAAAGGGAAAAGCTCTAATCTATCAGGGACTCAATAACAAATTAATTGAAAGAGTCAAATACTTAAAAACCATAAATCAAATATTAAAAGTGTTAGATGAAAGATATAAGAGCTGCACGCAAGTGACATATATTAACACGAAGCAGGCTTTTCAAAGATTAAAATTTAATAGTGACAGTAACATGAGGAGCTATTTAGATGTTTTCTAGATATCGGCTCAAAAAATAAGGTACTGTGGTAAACCTCTGGATAAACAGGAAGAAATAGAGCAACTTTTAATATCATTAAACATGGACTATGACATGACAAGACTGGAGTTTAATACATTAAGTCAGGATCAAAAAACAATTGAAACACTCCATGCCATGTTAATCGAAAGGTCAGATAGGTTGTACGACGAGAAAAAGTCAAAACATAATAATAATAACAAATTTTGTAAAGATTCCAATATGGAAGAAATTACAATAGATATAATAACACTAATAGAAATCAAAATCACAGTCAAAATGTAGATCAGGGGAAAATGATATATAATAATAACCAACAACCAGAAATGTCTCAGAATAATAATAATACATACGAAAATAAAAAATATAACAATAATCAAAATCAAAATACTTTGCCAAGTTCGAACATTTTAGTATGTTTTTAAGTGTCTTGGCAAAGGACTCATAGTAAAAGTATGTCCGTCAAATAAAGAGGGTATAAAACCCCAAGATAAACCAGATGGTCCTGCCCAAAATACAAGATACGGACAAAATAACAACCACAATAATAATAATAAAAATAAGAAAGAAAATGACGTTCAATGGTCCATGATGATCAGATACAAGAATCACGATCCGAGAATAAATATAAATAATAATAAACTAATAAATTTAATTACATCTAAAAAAACAAAACAAGAATCAGACTCAAATTATGTCCCTCTCACTAAAAGAATCATGTTAGATGGTGGAGCTGTTGCTCACGTTATATCAGACCTATCAAAATTATCTAACCCAATAATGTTAGAAAAGCCTATCGAACTGGAATGTGCCATTCAGGATACACTACTCATTGCCACACATATAGGTACAATGTTCATCAGAGTGGAGAACTCAGAGAGAAACCAAACAATAATAAGACTAAAAAACGTACATTATGTACCATCTTTAAACGTAGATTTAATGTCAGGGATTAAAATAACAGAAAATAGAGCACTAGTCATAGATCAAAATTTCTCTGCAGCACACATATACGTCCGAGGCATGGACAAAGTCATTTTTTCAGCCCCAAAAATAAGAGGCGTGTACATGGTGAAGTACAAAATTGTACCAGAGTCCGCCGTTAATATTGTGGAAGACGAAGACAAATTAGATAGAATATGTCCTTCTAATAACGAATCTAATAAATTGGCATGTATGCCCAATATACATTCCCAGGATGAGTGGATGGAATATGAAGTAGAAGAGGAAATTATAAAGGAAAGTCAGGAGGAAAATGAAGTGAATGGAGTGAACACTAATAATAAAAAACAAGAAAATATAATTAATAATAATATAGATAATAACATACTAATAAATCCTAATGATGCATATGATTGTAGTAATCCACGGGAAAATGAAATGAATGAGGATGTAGAAATAAACACTAATAATAATACAATAAATAATAATAATACAATAAGTGACAATCAGGAATCTAATGAGAGTACTGAAACATCAAAAATGGACAAAGAAATGATATGGCATAGGAGATTAGGACATCTGTCAGGAAAAAATTTAAAATTCTTGACAAAGGTCTCAAGAGGTATTCCAAATGGAATTGCTTTTTGTGATGACGAGTTCAGTCTGTGTGAGGTATGCGTGAAAGCTAACTCTAGAAGACTAGGGCACAATGGAACTCACACACGACCTGAGAGGCAACTTGTTTCATCAGATACTATGGGCCCCTTCTTGCCAGGCATATATGGTGAAAAATATGTTTTGATTTTTGTGGATCATGCCACAAAATATACTTTCATTTCCACCATTGAAAAGAAATCAAAAATTATATATGAAATTAAAGTCGAAATTCCCAGATCACCCTATAGCCACTTTAAGATGTGACAATGCTAGAGAATACCTTGACTCAAATATGAAGACACTTTCTGAGAACAATGGCGTAAACCTTGAGCCAGTCATTCCGTATTCACCAGAGTTGAATGCGATGGCCAAAAGGCAGAATGAAACAATTATGGCAAGGACAAGGGCTATGTTGTTTGACTTCGATTTGGATTTCAGTTTTTGGTCATTGGCTGTTCTGACAGCCGTTTATATTATAAACAGGAGCCCAACTAGGGCCAATAAAGATAACAAAACCCCTTTTGAGATTTTTTACAGCATAAAGCCGGACTTATCTAACATGGGAGTTTTTGGGTCTCTCGCCCATAGGCACATCCCCATAGAGGTCTGTCAGCAACAAGCCACTAAAAATAAAAGAAAAAGTGCCAATAGTGAACATCCAAAATTAACCCAAAGATCCAACAAAGGAATTTCTGTAAGGTATACCAACAGTGGGTACTGTATAAGGGTCCCATTAATGGACAAATCGCACGTCACTTGCGATGTCAGATTTGATGAAACGAGAAATATAAAACAAATTAATAATATAAATAATAATAAAGAAAATACACAAGATAATAATAACATTTTAGATACTCCTGTAATCTTAAATTTATTCAAATGAGTGGCTACAAGCCATTACAGACGAGCTGAATTCACTATCTGATATGGGAGTTTGGGAAGTCGTCCCAAAGGAGAGAAATATGAGGTTGGTAGATACGAAGTGGTGTTTCACCACGAAACCCGACAACCGAGGCGTTCACATACCAAAAGCTAGATTGGTTGCGAGGGGTTTTAAGATATCACTCACTATTCTCTAACCGAAACATATGCCCCGGTAGTCCAATACTGATTAATCAGGTGGATACTGTCAATTACCAATAAATATGGTTTAAACATAACACAATTTGACATAAAAACAGCCTTCCTTAATTCACAAATAAAATATCCAATATTCATATCAAACCCTAAGGGATGCCAATTAGGGGAAAATAATTGCCTGAGACTCATAAAGTCAATATATGGACTTAAAACATATTCCAAAAGTTGGTATGATTTGTTAAATTCAACAATAATTCAAGCTGGATTCACCCAGTCAAAGATAGATAGATGTTTATACATCAAACAGGATAATACTGATGCAATGGCACTCCTGATAGTCTATGTGGATGACATGTTGTTGGCTAGTAACCACAACGAGTGGACACAAGACTTAATAAATACCTTTAATAAAAACTTCACATTAAAAATAGAACATAACCCAACATTTTTCGTTGGATTCGAAATAAATCGTGATATTCCAAGAAAACAAATAATACTCACATAGAATAGATATATCGATAAGATTCTCTGGAAGTTCGGAATGACCAAATGCAATCCATCTTCCACACCCATGGAGACTGGGCTTAAACTCAATAAACCAGCAAATGGAATTGACGATACCGAATGTAGGGCTATGATTGGGAATCTGCTATATGTGGCAAGACTGACCCACCCGGATATTGCTTTCGCCGTCAACTACCTATCCCGTTTTCAGGCATCCTCCAACAATGAAATAAAAAACTATGTTCGTCGTATCATTAGATACCTGAAAACTACAAGAGATTTCTCTATGGTCTTCCACTCCGACCAAACTCACATTAAAGCTTTTGTCGATGCGTCGTATGCAACCGACGTAGACGATTCACCCATCGATATAAATAACTTGGAGAAAGGGTGCTCCACAACCGGCTTCATGATTTTTGTAAACGGAGACTGGCTAAATTGGGCCATTCACCGGCAACACATGGTTGCAATTTTGTCAACTGCAGCCGAGTTAATTGCATTGAATGATGCACTCGACGACATATATGTGATCTGGAGACTTATGGAAAGCGTTTTCTCTGTAACCAACCCAGTGCAGGTATATGAGGACAATATATCTGCGTCCCACATTGCATCTGGGGGAGGCCAGAAACGATCCAGGTTCTCGCGATTAAATGCTACGCACTGCTGGAGGCATTTCAGCAAAAATTGATAAACTTCAATGATATTAGGTCACCCGATCAAGTTGCCGATATATTAACTAAAGCACTTGATCAGAAAACCTTCCAGAATATCGTTACAAGAATCCTCCGAGCAAGTCAACTTTTCGGCCAATAGTCTTAATTGACATAACCCTCAAAATTTTGGATATTTAGTTTTGGACTGTGGATGGGCGTCGGTCTTTTAGCGCCTATCGTAAACCGAGCGATCCATATTTTGTTTCACAATTCACATCATACATTTACAACAGGTTCCCCATCACTGCTCTGCCTCTCTTACTGGCATCATCATCTCCTAACAAATTCAATTGATTCCAACAATAATATATTTATTTAAACCCCACACAATTAATTATAAGGACATAGATAATAATGTTTTCTTCCACAGCTGACGATGAGGAGATATTGATCTCTCCGACCTTTCCTTTATATATATATATAATAATAATTCAAAATCACACAATATAGTTATAAGACGTGACACTATAACAGAAGCTTAAATGTATACCTCATGTTAATAATTACACAATATATAAGACAAAGCAATCATTTATAAATTTATACACATTTTAATTGTACATCATGATACTAGTCAACGACTTATTTAATTTTTACCATTTTTTTTAGCAATTTTTTATATGATATTTATGTTTAACAATTTTGACTGCTATTGCTTATTTATTTTTTTTAAAACATACACTGTGTGATACATTTTTTTAACTTATATGTTTGTTCGTCCGTTTTGAATCGCAGGGGGATGTTGGGATACGATTCCCTTACTCCTTCACGAACACATAACCTGATCTTGACTAACACTGTACGTAACATGTTTATAACATTTAATCGTTTCACATGTGGCGACACTGATCGTCGACATAATCTTTTTCCACCACTGCTCGACAGAGAATGTTCTCCGCTCGTCAGTCGTACTAACGTTGGTAAAAAATCTTTTTCAAAGATGATAATTCGTTTTTATCTTTTCCGCATCAAGTGATCAGAACTCACCTCAATAATATGTAATACTTTACTAGAAATTCATTCCACTCATAATTTTGTACCCTCTGATTTTCAATTATACAGAACTGTTCGAAGTGTAATAAATCATGTCGTACCAGAAAAGGTATAATTCAGCATTTAAAAAAAAAATGATACTGATACATCTATAAAAGTTTGCATTTTTCCTATTATACTTTTTCATTTATTTATTTGCTGAGCTATTTCAAGAATGTCTTCATGTTACTGGAGGAAATACATATACATAAACTTTTGAGGCGATGGTGTTTTTTGGGGTCTAGGGACCATAATCGGAAAAACTAGAGTGTAATTTATCCAAAATTGTGACATGGCACCTTCCACAATAGTTATTCTACAAAATTTTCCTAAAAAACCAATATGTGGCAAAAAAATTCATGATTAAATTATTTTTTTATTATAGTAACAATAACTTCAAAAAGTAACAAAAATGCCTGAAATTATCTATAATTAATAATTTGTCAGGAAATAATAGGTAATTTTTGAAAATAATAATCAATAATATTGGTATATCATGAAAATCAATATAAACGGATTCTTTCTAGTTATTGTTCTGGTTAAAGTTTTCAGCATTTTATGGGAATTGGTTATTAAAGATGAAAGTTTTTTGTTTTGGTTATCGGTTTCCAAATCAATGTTGTCAATTTGTTTTGGTTTTTAGTGGTTATTGTTCTGGTTATGGTTGTAGTTACAAGCCCTATCACTGAAGATGAACATATCCAACAAATTGTTATATTAATGGGGCTTGGCAAAATTGCGATCCAAAATGTCGTATGTCTCAACTCAGGGTCTGATCAATAGCCTTAAACACCAGTGAGGTACACAATTGAGTTATCAATTGGCAATAAAGAAAGCATCAAAACCAGTGATAGTATTGATTTAAAACAAACACTAAAAATCAATATGTGAAATTAATAAGAACGAGTTTTAGATTCACTGTTTATTACACCACACCATCATGGTGGATATCAAGATTCAAACCAGGTGAATCCTTTAACAATTTTTACAATGGCCTGAAAGAATTACCTTGCAACTGTTCGTTTGAAAATGCAGAAACATTGAAAAAGGAGCTAAAAAGTCAAATCATCTCCGGTATTCGTGACCCAAAAACTCCAGGTTTCTACTTTATCCAATTGAAATTACACTGAAAGATGTCATCAAGAAAGCTGAGATTGATGAGCAAGCTGTTGTTGACATTCAACATTTCCACTCTGACATGCAAATACGTGAAATCTCGCCCAATAATGATGTGAACAAAGTCAATGACAGTTACACAAAGCAACAATATTCAAAAAATAAATATTACTCGCATAGAAACCAGTCGTCAAAATCCGAAAGTGAAAATAAATCTAGTAATTCTAATCGTACCTATATTTGTTACCGTTGTTCTCATTAAGGGCATAAAGCTGACGTCTGTTATTATAAAAATGCGACCTGCAACAAATGCAAAAAAGTGGGTCATATTGCAGTTGCCTGTGGAAAATGTTGCGATGCTTTTTGAAAACAAGAAAAATCCAAAGTTAACCAACTCGATAATCCCTATGAAATTGCACCCATTTCATCGATTGCTAATACCAACTTAGATGACTTCGAAATAGTACCTGTCTCTACGTCAATGATCGCTATCCTAAAAAAAAAAGTATTTGTTGAACTACGTATTGATGGCAAGCACATTGTTTTTGAAGCTGATAGTGGTTTGAGATTTGTGATCATGTTGTCATTGAAATTTGCGCGAATGAATTTATGTAAAAACATAGTTATTGCCATGTAAAGTTATTCTCAAAAGCTACACCGGTAATTTTATATTTCCTTTGGTTATGTAAACGTTGATGTTGCGTATAAATTGAAAATAGTCAAAGACCTAAAATTATTAGTTGTCGATCAGGAATACGATACAGTTTTTGATAGAGAATGGTGGTTTGCATTGCATTTCAATATTTTTGATCGACCATTGGAAACTATTCATAAATTAGATGTACCTTTTGACCTAAAATCCTCTTTAGACAATTTAGTAATTGAATTAGAAGATATTTTTAATGAAGTCACTGGTAAATTAAAAAATATTCTCAAAGACATTAAACTTAAAAATGATGTAAAACCTATCTTTTGTCGACATCGAAATGTTGTATATGAGCTTCCCGATGAAGTGAATAATGAAATCGATCGTTTAGTTTCTACATGTATATATGAACCGATTAATTTGTCTGAGTGTGCAACGCCTCTGGTTGTGCTGCAAAAATCAAATGGTACAGTACAATTGGTTGGTGATTATAGTGTCAAAGTGAATACAGCGATGATCCTGGAGGATTAGCCAATTCCAAACATCGAAAAAATTCTGTATAACTTTGGCTGCTGTAAATATTACTGGAAATTTGACATCTGAGAAGCGTTTCTGCACATACCAGTCACTGAAGAAACTGCAAAACTTCTAATGGTAAACACAACTAAAGGTTTGTTCAAAGTTAAATGTTTACATTATGGTATTCAGTGTGCTCCTGCCAAATGGCAGCGTTATGTTGAAACTATCTTTAAACCAGTAAGAGGTTGTCGATGCTTTTATGATGACATCAAAATTTTTACAGATAATGCTTACATTCATTTAAGTAGCATTAAACAATTTTTTGAAATTTGTAGAGAAAATAGGGTACAATTGTGTAAGACCAAATGCCAAATATTAACAGATGAACTAATTTATCTGGGATTCAAAATAAATGAAAAAGGTATCCATAAGACATCTGAAAAAGTGGATGCTATACTGAAAGCTCCACCACCAAAAAATGTTACCAAACATAAGTCATTTACTGGTCTTGTGTTTTATAACCACTTCTTACCTAACCTTAGCACAGTTTTGCATCCTATCAACAATCTACTGTGAAAGGATGTGACCTTTTATTGGGATGAAAAGTGCGAAGCTGCATTCGACAGAATAAAACAAGAAATTGCATCACCAAGAATCATGTGCCATTTTGATCCAAAAAGGAGTTGATACTAGTGACAGATGCTTCACCCTAAGCCATTTAAGCAGTCATCAGCCATCAATATGGTGAATGCGAGCGACCAATTGCATTTACCTCTCGTTCATTATCAAAATCAACTACTTGTTTGGTCCCCCTTTTGTGCTGTACATTGATTGCAAACCTTTGCAGTCAATCTTTGCAAAAAATGCGGCTAATCCCTCATTAAGTGCTACTTGTCTATTGCACTATGCTATTTTCTTGCGAGGATTTAGTTATGAAATTCTTTACCGTAGATCAGAAAATCATTCAAATGCAGATTTTCTATCTTGTTTCCCAATTAGCAATGTAATGGATGAAAGAATGGACGAGCCAAGCATTGTTAACCTGCATCAAATAAATACCCTGCCGATGTCATTGCAGGAACTAGCTGATGAGACTTCTAGAGAGTGGAAACTGCGCCAATTTTGAAACCACTTCTACAACTGATATCATCAGAGAAAGAGTTGAATGACCCTAAAATAGTAACCAACTACACAATTGAAAAATGATGTGTATTATATGGTACATGCCTTTTTGTCCCTAAGAAATACAGAAATTCTGTACTTTATGAGCTGCATGTTGGACACTTTGGAATAAGTAAGATGAAAGGACTAGCTCGTAGTTACATTTATTGGCTGGGCATTGACCAAGAAATTGAAAACTTGATACGCTGCTGTATACCCTGTCAACAAAATGCTAATGCAGTCTCCGTGCCATCACAACCTTGGGAAAAACCTTCAGGCCCATGGGAAAGAGTACACATCGATTACCTCAGACCATTTTTGCAGCACCCTTTCCTAATCATTGTTGACGCCTTTTCAGAATGGCCTGAAGCTTTTACAATACTTTTTTCTAAATTCCACGGCACTAATTCTTCAGCAACGATTGAAAAACTTATCGAATGCTTTGCGCATTTTGGTTGCACATCTATATTAGTCAGCAATAACGGAGTCCAATTTACAAGTAAAGAGTTTGTTGCTTTCTGTAAACGAAACTTCATTAAGCAACTCCACTCTGTACTCTACTATCTGCAATCCAATGGGCAAGCAGAACGATTTGAACAATCAAGCGTGCATTCAAAATTGCAATTTTAGAAAAGCCAGAAGAATCCATAAATAAGAAATTGCAAACATTTTTGATGGCATACCAACGAGCTCTGCTCATAGGGAGAGAGAGCCCCTACTAACTAATGCTTGGGAAGAGTATCCGTTCTTAAATTGACTTATTGAAAGGGACTAATAAAATTTCTTGTGGATTTGACCCTTCAATTGCTGATGGTGAAAGGATATGGTTCAAGGTCTTCAATGGTTCTAAAAATTGGGATCGTGGAATCCTACTTTGACATCTGGGTCAAGTTATGGTCGAAGTTCAAGATAACGAGGGAAAACCTCATCGTCGACACCTGACTCAAATAAGAAGTGATCATACAATTGCAGTTAATGATGATGCATATCCACTAGATCCTTAATTACCAGATGATCCTGCCTTTGCTCCACAACCACTGGCCACATCAGACCCACAACCACCTGTACAGCCAAATGCTCTGCCTGCACAAGAGTTACCTAACATTTTGCCTTCTCCACGTCGGACTAATAGAACTTGAAATTCGCCGGAACACTTTTCCCCATAAGGGAGAAGGGTGTTGTATCCTTAATAAATTCATATTTTTGTAGACAAACTAGACAACACTGATTCGTGAGTTGCCACCGTTTTATCTCATATTTTTGAAGATGTAGATTAGCAAATGTTTTCCTATTGACAGTGCAATACAGAATGTTACGTGAATAACTACCTTCTTTTTATTACAAAATAGTTGCCAGTGCTAGAATATAAAAGGAAGATATCTCTCATAAATAAGCATAATTAGAAAAGAAAGGTCCTTTTTATTTTGCTTTTTATTGATGATTTTTGGCATTTTTCTTGTTTGAAAAACCTATAACAAGGGAGAAATAAAGCAATTTTAATTAAAATGAAAAAATTTTGGTATTCAATTAATGGTAACGTAGCCAAACTTTTGGCAATAAAAATCACTTACTGCCAATTATACTTATTAGGCTGGCTCCACCCATAATGTACAAGGTGTATGAAGCCTAATCTATATACTTAGTTATATTCCTGTACTTAGGTACTTATCGTAATTTTTTCAATTTTGGTACTAGTCCAGATTAGTTTGCGAGCCGCACTTTGGGCACACCTGAGCTGCAACAGCGTAACTAAATAACTTTAATGGACATGAAAGAAAGAAGGAATAGCACTCATACCTCAACCCAAACACCCTAGCACACTCTCGGAATTCGATACAATAGTGAATTTATTTCTCCAGAAATAGGCGACACATGATGTAGTTAACCAGTAACCGCATGTAAATAAATTCAATACAAAACCTTTTTTTTTGAAATGCCAATCGAACGAAGCTTCCAGGAAAATAAAATTATAAATTATCTTCTTTTTATTTGGCTTCTTCCTTTTCTTAAAGAGCGAATAAAGAATTTTTTCGCACATAAAATGAGCCCACTACGTAGAAGAAAAGTTTCAAATCACGTTGCTTACCTATAATCTTTTCTCGGGAGCTGTCTTCAATATGCCAAAATAATGACAAGTTCCTCTTTTCTTTTTTCTTTCTGAAACGAGAAAGGAAAAAATAAAAAAATTAAGAGTAAAAACGAGACGAGAGAAACGGGGTGAAATTTCATTCTATGTTGAAAACTGATGTGACGACAACCTTTTCTTTTCAATCCATTGCAATGCGGTGTACAAATAAAGGACAGGTAAAGCTATAGAATGTTTGGAAAAGTTCGGTGAGTAATTTGGTATCGTCTACCTTACAGTGGTTCCCAACCTTCTTCGAGTGGAACCTCTTTTACCAATAATGCATTGTCGTCCCCCTTCACCTATTATTACCTCTCTGATTTTCCCTTGGCTTCAGAAAATTAAAATTGTCTTTAAAAATATAACTACTTAGAGATTATTTTGTTGAAAGTTCGCATTCTCTCGCCCCTCGATTGATCTCTCGCTTTACTCCAGATTGGGAACCACTGGTGTACGTTATTGAGTTGACAAAATAAAGTTAATAAGCTGCGTCGTAGTTCGACGTAGATACCGTAAGTTTTACAAAGTAGGCATCTTCCATGATAAAGACAACGAATGAGGATAGGTATTCCATTTCATCGAGCATGCTGTACGTAAAATTCATTAGGTATGTAAGCTGAAAACGAATTCTATAAGAAACTGAACTTGTAGCATTTTTACCTTTGGCAGAAATTTTTGCACGAAATTCAAACGTTTTTTCACAAAACAACAAAAGCGCATAAATCATTGGTTTGAATTAAAGATGTAATAGAGTTTGCTCGTCCAGAAAATTACTTCCCATTTTTCTGAACAAAATATGTCTACTGATGAGTGCTGAGTCAAAAAGACAAAAATAAATTTTTTATTTGGAAAAATTTAAAAACTATAAACTAAGAATTGTTTGAGCCAGAAATGGAGGTGTTTTTTCTTCATTTTGAAAAAAAGATTTTCAAATATTAAGGTCAAACAAAACTTTTTGAGAAATATTTTCACTAAATTGAACAGTTCCCAAATTTTTAATTTCACATTAAAACCAAGCATGCCACAAATGCTAATAACACAGCAAAACCAACCACAACTATTTGTTTATAAATATACCTTATTAATATTGTGGGTACTCACTTGTATGAGGTTTAGGGGCTTGAACCACCAACAACAATTGCCACCACAAGGCAGGCCAATATTTGTCTTTATGACATTAAACAAATTGCACAAATTACGTTCGATCGTAATTATTTATACATACATGCAAGTAATGTACGAGTACAGAACTGTGACTAATCTCAACAACACGATGATGTCACAATTCCGCACACAAAACAGCCCATTATTTCTTATCACTATAAGAAATGACGCAACCGGGCCCCTCACACAAACATACGTAATTACTATGTATTTGTGTCAACGTGCGTGTAATTAAGCCCATATATAAACCATCTAAACCAGCTCTAAAATCGCCAGTGTTTGCCCAGGTTTTGGCTTACCCATATGTTTAATAGGAATTGGTTTGAACATGCAAAATCTGTAGATTACCTTCTGGTGAGAATATCTTTTCACAACAAGGTATTCCACAAATATGATTCAGAGAAAATTATTATTATTTTTTTTAAATCAAAGAATATTAAATTTATGATTACGTACCACAAAATTGGACCGATTTGTATCCACAAGAAATAAATCATTTAATCAATCAAAGTACAATGCTTGTTCATCTAGGTACTTCTTTTGTTTCAAACTTGTTTTATATTTATAGAAAACAATGTAATCTTGCTGACAGAATGCTCAGTTCTATATTAATATGCGGATGTCTGATGACTGGATCGGAAGCAGTCGCTTACATTTACGCTTAAGGCTCCTGTCGTGTCCCCAGCCTAATTAGGTAGGTGAGTTACCTATTTATATAGAGCTTCAGAGTTTGAAAATTCGACTTAAAAGTTGAGAGACAGAAGTTTTAATCACTCAACTCTCGTTGTACTAGCTCCTCAACCTCGAAAAATATCTAACCAACAAGACAGTTTTATTTCGGTAAGTATATAAATGTACCTGTAACGGCCAAAAGAGGTGGTATTGTACCTGGTAACGACCTCTTTTGGGAGTACACCATACACGAAATATCACGTACTTTAAAAGCAGTAATACTTCTAAGATAATTTCAAGTTTATTATCCATGAACTATTGTGGACTTAACATCATTATGAGACTCAATAATATTTCA
>WOFM01001349.1:0-10572 GCA_011428145.1 Ericerus pela
CACTACTATTGGTTAAATGATCCGCACCAATGTACTTCTAATAGTGTGGCAGTTCACCAAGAAGATGATCTGAGGGATGAAGATGATGATTATGATTTTTGGAAGTCTAACGTCAATGATGAAGTTGGAGAACATCATTAATATCTCTCCTCATTGGTAACAATGGATAGCTTCAATATTGTACGAGATATTCCTCTGTATTATATGCATTTAGTCTGTATCTGAGCCATGAAGCATTTGTTGGGTATGTGAGTTATGACATGACAGTATATAATGCGTTAAAATTGTATCTAGATTGTATTGAACTGACTCATCGCAGTTGCAAATTTCTTTCCAGCCAAATTTCAGTGTAAATCTTAAAGTTTACAATGCTTGTCAACTAGGAAAGCAACACAGTTCAGAGCATTCCTCTTATATATTAGTGTTGTGGTGTTAGATGGCATCTTGGACAAGGCATATTTGAGCCATATTCATATGCTTGTTATTGTTATGCGAATACTCATTTGTCACATCAAGCAACAAGAAAATTATAAGAACATATTGAAGGTACAGGGTGACTTAGTGAGGTAGTGGATAAGACTGTTCATTGAGAAGGGTATTGAATTGTACATTGCAAGTTTTGCAGTATATAATATACACAATCTTATCAATATTCTAGATAATTATATTCGCTTTGGCCCAGTAGATCAGTATAGTGCCTTCGAATATGAAAGCTCTTAGGGTCGTGTAAAACTACTTGTTACTAGGCACTGTAAACCGATAGTTCAGGTGACAAATAAATATAAGTAATATGGAAGTAAGTTGATACAAGAGGGAAATAATATGGAAGTAAGTTGGTAGTAACAGAAAAGTAAGTTGGTATAACAAGACAGAAGTAAGATGGTAGTAAGAGGGAAGTAACATGGAAGTAAATTGGTAACAAGAGGGAAGTAATATGGAAGTAAGTTGGAGAGGTAAGTTGGTAGTAATAGAAAAGTAAGTTTATATAACAAGACAGAAGTACGTTGGTAGTAAGAAGGAAGTAACATGGAAGTAAGTTGGTAACAAGAGAGAAATAATATGGAAGTAAGTTGGAAGTAAGGGGGAAGTAAGTTAGTAGTAACTGAAAAGTAAGTTGGTATAACGAGACAGAGGTAAGTTGGTAGTAAGAGGGAAGTAATTTGGTAGTAACAGAGAAGTAAGTTGGTAGCAAGAGGAAAATAAGTGGGGAGAAAGAAGGCAGTAAGAATAGGCAGTAATTGGGGAACAAATGAGCAGTAACCAAGCTCTACAGGGGGCAGTAACCGAGCAGCAAATGGGTAGCAACAGGGAAGTAACTGGGTAGCAAGAGGAAAATAATTGGGAGGCAAGAAGGCAGCAAAAAGGGGCAGAAACTTGGTGAAAAATGAGCAGTAACCTGGCTGTATTGGGGTAGTAATCAAGTTTCAAGTGTGAAGCAAGAGGCAGTAAGAATGTGCAGTAATTGGGAAACAAATGAGCAGTAACCAGGTAGTAAAGGTGCTGTATCATGGCAGTAAATAAGTAACAACAGGGAAATATATTGGAAGTAATATGGAAGTAATTGGGAAGCAGTAAGGCAGCAAAAATTGGCAGTAACCTAAGAAATAATTGAGAATAACAAGGCAGTGAGTGAGCAGTAACTAAGCAACAAATGGGAGGCAATAAAGCAGCAAACAATTGGCAGTAAGCAGGCAGAAACTGAGAAGCAACTGGGACATAACTGGGACGTAACTGGGACGCAACTGGGACGCAACTGGGAGGAAACTGGGAAGCTTGAATGCTACTTTCTGATTGGTCTAGACACACTGGTGAGAGATTTCTGATTGGTTGAAACAGTGGATTATTGGCAGTAACTTGGTAGTAACTAGGCAGTAACTAGGCAGGATGGTGGGCAGTTTTTCTGGTGGCAGTAAATGGGCAGTAGCTTGCACAATGGGAGATATATTATATCAGTGGTGATGTTCTACTCCTAGTTTTACCACAATTATTTGTCAAAATTTTTACAAATTTCAAATTATTATTAGATTCTTATCATTTTTCCAAAACATTTTTTAATTTTTTATTAAAAAAGTCTTTTCAGCCAATGAAATAAAAATTCGGAAACAATTATACTGTCTCACCACCCTAGAATGTTTAATAATTGCAAAACAAAAGAAAAACAAAAAAAATTTGAAATTTAGGGGGTTTGAACACCAAATATCAGATTTTACTGCTAAAGTTTGTGACGTCCGAAAACGAACGTACATCCCGAGTATGGGGAATGATATCACGATTCGAAGTATATCAATAAGTCTCGATCAATCGTAGAGTCGAAACCACAAACCAGCTCAAACAGTTAGGCCACCAGCCTACCAGCGATAGCTCCCAAGGCCTACGAAGTATATCGGGCGAATTTACGTATGTGGAATTAAATAAGTTGGCCGACCCATTATCACAATGTATACTTTATTACAATCGAAAATATTACTTACAGTTATGGTAACTACAATCAGGTCGTGCAGGTTATTCTTCACATCGCCACATGGTTCTCGAAGTTTGGTGAACCATCAAATCTCGATCGATTATTCGTTTTGAGTTCGAAAGAATAATATCGCGAGTTATTTAATTTCTACTACTGGCATTCACATTCGAAAATATCGGTGAAAACAATAAAAAGGTGGCTTGCTGCCGTATAAAGAGCTGTATTTGCCGTGAATAATATTTCGTATTCACGGCGGACTAAAAACGATCACGTCTAAAACGAGACTGACTGTTCACTCATTAGCCTAAAACGTGAACAGTCAAAGAGATTAGAAATAGTTCACCGATGATCGATATCTTATTATTACACGTCACCATATCGTTAAATACTCATTGGTCGACGTGTTTCTATGTTTGTTAGATTTCGGGAATTTATTCCCGATGGGGAATCGACGTATCTTTGGTTTTCCTTATCGTTATTACAAACTTAGAGTTCGTGAGCCGCTCCCTATTGTAATATTAATACAGTTGATGGTGACGTGAAGGGAAGGCTACAGGTGACTTAGACGCCACAACTCCCCCCCCCCCAAATTTCGAAACGAGGGACCACCCGCAGCCTTCGAACATTTGGTAACTTAGCTGAAATAAAATATATTAGAAAAGCTGGTCCGATGATTAAAATATTACAAGAACTCGAGAAGAAAATTTATTCAACGAACGAGAACAAACGAAGGTAGATTATGAACTAAAGTTTAACGAATCAGAATACTTGGTAAAAGAAAGAAAGACAAGAAAAGGAACGATATTACATTCGAACACGCGGGTAAAAACGAGAGAAGAAAAAGAAAATATGACTTAATACAGTTGTATATACATATAGGAACTAACAGAAAATAACAAATAAAAAAAATTTAATATCTGCGATATGGTTAAGTGAAATTTCTGTCACTTTTGTATATCCCCTGAACGACGATCGATGAGAGGGACAGGAGAGAACAGATAGGTAGAAATCGACAGTACGATAAGGATCGAAAATCGTAGGAACGAGGGAGAGAGTGCCTTAACACCGACGATCGATAGGGTGTTTTTACAATTAGAACACTCGTCGAGGCAATTCGTATCTATGTCGGAACGTTTCATTATCTTTTACGAGAAAGATTTCGCCTCGTGTGGGTTCCCCTCGAACAGCCCTCAAGTATTTTCTGGCGAAGCTCGCCCCTAGTACCATCCTATTTATATCGAGGTTCGGATGCCGTACTAGATAAAACGTTTCCTCGAATTCTATTCCGGTCCGACTGATTAGGTTCATCGTAATTGCCTCGTTCGACTCCATCGTTTTCGGAGTTGACCAGTCGCATGTCCACGTCGCTCGGCTGACTAACGATAACTGCTGATTCGCTGAGATTACTTTCTTGTTCATATATGATACCGTTGCTCCTGTATCAAAACAGAGCATTTTCTCCTTTCCCGAAAATATCGTTTTTTCCAAGATGAAGGCCACGCAAAATACTTTTGGTATGATGGCCTTCATCTCCTTGACCGTCATAATCGGTACTTCGGTTTGCGGGCAATATTCGATTTCTTTCAGTAACTCCTTGGGGATCTCGTCGACTGGAACTGCCGGAGCTGAATCTTTCGATATAGCGTCCAATTCTCCGACGTCTCGTTCTACTGGAAATACTGTTAATTCTTTAGACTCCCTTAATTTTTTTGGGATTTTATAGGTCGCAAGACTCTTACCCTTTTCTCGTTCGATATCCTTCGGTTCGTTTATCGATACTGCCTTACTCGACGTTGGTCTTTGTCCGTCTTCTACAATCACGATCGGGGTTCTCTGAAATTTGTCGTCTTTTATTATATTTTCTTTTTTGTTTTTATGGGTTTTCTTTTTCTTCTGTAGTTCATTTTGGTCAACGTTATTTTTTTCTAATTTTCTTTTTACTGACAACTTGTCCCCCTTTTTAAGTAAAGTTATTTTGATTTTCTCTTTTTGGGGTTGTATCGAAGTTCGGGGAACTAGGATGTCGCACTTAGGGAGGGTTTTGGCAAAGTGTTCGGCGTTGTGAATGCTCACCTTATTTAATTCGGTGTTTAACTGCGTTATACGTTCCCGTAGTATCTCGATTTCCTCATTCTGCGACCTCACGATTTCCTCGAGGATTTCCATTCCCTGTAGGATCTGTGCTCGTTCTCTGTCCTCGCTATCGATAACTCTTTGGAGGAATTCGGCCTGTCCCTCTATCGCTCCCGCGGTGGCTTGATGGAATTCTGCTCTCTCTTTCAGCGCGTTCGATGTTACCGTTTGGTTGTGTGACGCGATTCTGAGTTGTTCTTTTAGGGATTTGAGGAACTGTTCGTTTTCGCCCGATATCTTTACGAATCGCGCCTTGACCCTTTCTGCTACTAGCAAGGATTGTGGCGAGCTTTCTTCGGCCATTTCGACTAAATTCATACGAGAAGGCTTTTACTTTACGAGTCTACTATTTAATTATAACTTGAGTTTATATACTTACGTATCGATGTTCGACTGATGATGATAATATCGATTAATAATAATAACAAAAAGGAACACCACATTAATTTTCGAATAAAAACTGACGTTTCGTACACTCACTCGTTTTCCGTCTGATTGATCATTACTACGAGATCTGCGTTGTTATTTGGTCATGATTCTTGACCACTTCCCCCCCCCCGACCACGATGTCATCGATGAATTGATGATCATCGGTGAGTTGATCGGTCAATGACGCGATGTCATGGTTGTTGAACTTTACGATGAAGGGTGTTATGTTGACGTAGGTGGAATTACCCTACTTTTGTAGTCGAATTATCTTGCATTTATCTTGATTAATTTACGTCGTTGATTCTTGGGATTTATTTTGAAGATGTTTTTATTTTGGTTTTAACGTTATTTTTTGGTTGTAGGTGGGTCTTATCGTTTAAATTCATGTACATTTCGTTGGAGGATTTTTCCATCGGGCGTACGGACTCGATAACTTCCGTTTCCCTTCACCTCGGTTATTTCGCAGGGGCCAACGAATTTTGGGTTGAGTTTTGATGATATTCCAACGGCTTTATCCGAAAGTGTGTGATTTTTGGTATAAATCATATCTCCAACCTTGAGATCGGTGAGATTTTTACCTTCGTTATTCTTTTTCCGCTTTTCAAGTGTTTTCTTTGTGTTTTGTATCGCTTTTTTCAGATACATTTGATATTCTTCGTCGGTTAATTGTAATGGTCTTCCCTCATAGTCGAATTTTATTTTCTCCATCAACGTTGCTGGCGGAAGCCCAGTTGTAGCGTGTTCGATATGATTTAGCCTACGCTCTATTTCATCGATGTGTTGATACCAGTTGCTGTGTTTGGTCGGGCATTTTATTCGAAGAACATCGCCGATGATTTTCATTCGTGTTTCGACTGGGTTCGATGATGGCGTATACGGTGATGTAAACCTTGGTTGTATTTTTAACTGTTTCCAATGATCGACCCAGTCTTTCGTGGTAAATTGACTTCCGTTATCGGACAGAATCGTTTCAGGTTTACCGTATTTTTCAATAAAGCGATTCATCCTGTCGATACAAACGTTAACCGAAGCTCTGCTTATCGTGTACAGCTTCGTAAACTTAGAGAAAACGTCCATAACAACGAAGATTCGATTCACGTTTCCACGTCCTGACGGTAATGGACCGTATAGATCGACGGACAACAGTTGACCAGGTTTATCAGCGAAGACCGATAGGAACGGGCCTGATAATGTCGTGTTTGTATTTTTCGATTTTTTACATGTTTCACAGCTTGAGCAGAACAGTTCGACTTCATATTTCGATCCTGGCCAATCGAAGAATCGTCGCACCAATTCGAGTGTTTTCCGAGATCCCGGATGGGTGAACTCTTCATGGTAGAATTTGATCAATAGTTCACGGGTTGCTTCAGGGGCGTATATTCTTTTATCTCCGTCGCGATTGACGTAGTAGACGATGCTGTTTTCTTTTTCAGCGCGTGGTGATCGTCTTTCGAGTTGACCTGTGATTTCTCTGCTTTTCTTTTGCAGGCTCGGCATATTGTTCATTAACGATGATATCGTGATCGTATTATTATCGTCAACTAACATCAGTACGATCGGGAAATCAGCATTTCGATAGACTACAGCTTCGAGAGGGGAGCAATACCTACTCAGGGCGTCTGCTGCAATGTTTCTACTGCCCGGTATATGCTCGGTGGCTGTTATCGAGAAACTGGTGAGAAATGTTCTCCACCGCGCTACCCTTTGTGAAACATCGTCCTTTAAGCCTATGAGATACTGTAGGCATCTGCAATCAGTTCGTATTCGAACTTCGTGATCAGTAAGCATATACAAATTCTTTTTCATCGTGTATATTATCGCCAACATTTCTTTTTCGAATGTGGGATAGTTCTTCTCGGACTTTTTAATAGTCTGCTTACCATTGATAACACCTTCGGTTTTCTCATCTTCGTTATCATCGATGAACTGGACAACTATCCCTGAGATGGCGAAATCAGAGGCGTCCGTAATTACGTAGAAACGGGAGGTTCCAGTTCGGATGTGACTGAAGCAAGCATTTAATCATCTCTGACTTTACTTTCTCGAATGCTTGCTTGTGTTCATTTGTCCACTCAAATGTAGTATCGTTTTTTAACAGGCCACACAATGGAGCGATTATATCTCCATATCTTGGAACGTGTCCTCGATAATAATTGGCAACTCCGAGGAATGATTGGACCTCTTTCTTCGTCGTCGGAGCCCTAAAGTTGTGGATCGCTTCTGCTCGTTTCGGATCAGGCCGTATTCCATCAGCGTCGATGACGAAACCTAAGTATCGAGCAGTATCTCGAAACCACGAACATTTTTCTAGTTTAAGCGTCATGTTATATTTCACAAATCTCTCTAAAACCAACCGAATGTGTTCCAGATGTTCGTCGTGTGTCCGAGAGTGTACCAGAACATCATCAACGTATACTGTAACACAGTGATCGAGACCCTTCAGGACTATTCTCATAGCCGCAACGAAGGCCTGCATCGCGTCCTTCAAGCCGAAGATTATCCGATTCAACACGTACGGTTTCCCTTGAAATCGAAAGGCGATATATTTTCGGGATTCCGGAGCGAGAGGAATTTGTAGGAATCCCCATCTTGCGTCGAGCTTCGTGAAGACTCGCATTTCGGATAAGCCTAACTTTATTGTCTCGATGGGTGGGACTGTGTCTCCTCTCGTACCCATATATTGATTTATCTTTCGAGCGTCGAGACAAGGGCGAATATCACCGTTCTCTTTTTTCGTATATGTTATTGGTGAGAAGTATTCGCTCGATTCAGGGCTTATAATTCCTTGTTTCTCCCAGTCTTCGAATAGTTCTTTGACCTTCGGGATCCAAGCCTTTGGAATTATTCTCTCTTTCTCGTCCATTTTCTTCGTATCCGGGGACATATTTAAGACGTGAGTGTACGCCTCGCATCTACCGATCCTCTCAGCGAAGGCTTCGTGGTTTTCTCGCAAAACGTCACCGAACCTTTGAGCTATTTTATCCGATACCTCCAATTCTTTCAGTATCTTCTCGATTTTGTTTTCGATCTCGAATGGAGTTTCGTCCGTTGGTCCGATGTTGAGAATAGGTTCAACGGCACCAAACTGGACTCCCGGTATATCGATCCGTTTCGATTTGTCTCGTGGATCTACAAAATCGACCAACCGATATCTTACACTAGGTCTTCCATCGTGTTCGTAGAGGAATTCTCGACCTAGTATGATCGGTGCATTGAGGCTCTTATTTATATGGAGCGTCGTTGTCATTTCGATGTCGTCCCCCAATTTATCGACCATTATGAATCGTAGGTTTATCGATCCATACACTCTTATCGCGGGTTTTCCGACAGCGTATCCAACCTTTTGCGTTGGGCAATTCACATGCATGAGATATAAATCTGGATTATGTTTTTCCAGGAATTGGAGGAATTTCTCGGTTATCCAACTATATGGAGAACCTTGATCGATGTACGTTCTATAAACGTTTCTCGCCTTCCCCATAATGCTATTTATTATGAAAGGCGGAAACCACGGTCTTGTATCGACGAAGTTATTCTCGGAATCGACCTCTTCTGGATCCGATTCGACGTCATCCATGATATGGAAACAAAACGTTCCATATGGATCTTCTTCGTCCGCTTGTTGAGGATCATCGTCTTGTGATTGCTCGTTTCCTTCACATTGATTGCGATCGTCGTATCCTGAAATCAGGTTGACGTTAGGACTTATTTCGTTGTCCTTTCGATCTACGTGGTCTGCAATTAGAGACGCTAGATTTTCATCGATTGGGTGTGTCTCCTCTTTATTGTAGCGACGTGGAGCGGCATAGATGGACCTTTCGTCCCCCGGGATGACTATCTTATCTTTATTGTCATTCTCATACCTTCGAGTAAAGATTCTTTCGATGTCGAGAATATACACGTCCTTGAAATCGGACTTAAGGTTCCAAATTCGGCTATTGAATCTCCGAAGTCGAGACCTATAAAACTGATTGTCCATCCTCATCGGATCTGGCGAGATCGTCGTGACGATTACTTTCTTCCACTCGACGTTTTCGGAGTAAATCGTCGAGGAGGTTCCGAAGTTTCGAGATGATCGTGTCCTCGTCTGCATCTGGGTTGAGGATGAATTCTTCTCCAAAGCCGATGATTATACGAGTATTTTCTTTTGCAACTCTTCGTATAATTTCTAGGAATGGGCTCAGCCGATTTAATTTCTCGAAACCCGCTCTGTCTTATCGATACTGAGGTTTTGGGCGCTTAATAGACCGCTATCCCTCAACCAGCTCAAGATGGTCGCGTCACCGAAGACCTGATAAGTCTTCCACTCTGGTATTACGAACTCGTTTTTCATTACCGTTGTCGGTCTGTTTTTATCGAATTTTTCGATGGGGGCGTCCTATGCGACCGACCATAGGCGCCTTCTTCAGTTTCCCTGGTTGTGTTGGGAAGCTTCATCGGGAATATACGAATTTGCGTACTTTTGGTCACCGATGTTTAATACTGGCTGTTGTTTCACCTGTTTACTTACACTATTTCTTCGTGGAACAGACTGTGTAAGTACTCGAGTTTCGTCGTCGAGAATTCGACCAGATTTGCGACATCAGATTCGAGTATTCGGTCTCTATATGGCATTGGTATCTTTTTCACCAAAATCCCATATATGTCTGGATATCTTCGCCACACTCGAGTAGTCGGGTGTATATGTGTATCGCGTAGTCGGCCACCGAATCGTATTTCTAGAGTCATACTGGCCATCTCGAATGGCTTGCACTTGGGCCTGTTTCTCGATTTATTCCAATACACGGTCACGAAGTGATCTCGAGCTTGTTGGTAACCCCAATTTTCGATAGACTGCTCCTCCAGGAAACTTATTCACATCCATCATTTTCCCGAAGACTCTGCCTAGTTGTTCGTCATCTTGATCTAGGTCTTCGACGCAGCTTTCGAACTCCCTAAGGAATTCTTCCGGAGTTCGATGGTCTCTATGTCCATATACCGGCATTCTCGAAGGGTCGAATAATCTCGATGTCTTCTGTAGCGGTGCTACTCTCGAAAACGTTTGACTTGCTCCTGTTTCACGGCGTCTACGTATTGGTGTTCGTTCTCTCTGATTTGGCAGGTATGTGGGGACTGTTGTATCTTTGAGGTGTCTCATGATCGTCGGAGGCGGTGTCTCGGGTCTGAAACCAACTGGCATATCCGACATTTCTCTTCGAGTATTTTGTGGAATCGGATCTCTCGAGATCGGCAGTCGATCGATTTTTCTTTCGAAGTAGTCGAACTGCTCTCTGATCTGAGATTTCGTTTCTAAACTCAGTAATTTTATTTGCTCGAGGATTTCTCGGGAGCTCGGGCTTTGTTCTCTCTTCTTAATGGCACTCACTAGCGTCGAACTGGCTACGGGTTTTCGGGCGGTCTCTCCCTGGCTCTGTGGAATTGTAACTTCTTTGTTTCTTTGGACGGTGTTATCATCCTCGATAGGTATGTACAACGAATCGCTATAAAACTGCGCATCTTCGAAGTCGACTTTCTTTTTCGTCTGATCGAGTTCGATCTCGGCTATTCTT